>VDFB02047230.1:56552041-56679731 GCA_007258455.2 Sequoia sempervirens | reverse complement strand
GATTCACTTCTCTTTCAAAAGACTCCAAGAATGAGCCAGTGCTAATGATTTTGTCCATACAGCTCACCAACAAATCATAATCTGAGTTACCCTATTTTTGAGGGTTTTGTAGTCAAAACATGATATAAAGGGGCTCTTACACTTTTTTTGATTACTGTAGCTTGTGTAAGAGGCCCCATGGATACTGTTGTAATTGTAGGATGCATGAATAGGATGTAGGATGAGAAATAAAGAAGGTATATCTGCTGTCCTCAATAGTTTTGTGAAGAAAAGCATGTGAAATGAGAGGTTCAAGCCTAGGTTTCAACAAAACATGTATGGGAATATGATTTTATGAATTTTAATCCATGGATAGACCTAATGGGTTGTTTTACGAACCTTGAATATAAAATGATATACATACACACACACACATATATATATGTAATAATACGTATGTATATGTATTTTTAAATATGTCATAAATACAATTGGATGCTCTCCTATAACAATAAATGCAACATATCATTAAAGAAATATATATATATATATGTGTGTATATAAATGTGTATTTCTAAATGCAAGTGTAAATGCAAAGAGCATATGGTTTTGTAGTGTTATAGATACAACATATCCATAAATTAATGTAATTGAAATTCTAAAGTCTTCAACACATATAATATGAATTTGATCAAACTATTAAACTACATGAGAAATAAATGAAAACAGTAAATGCATATGTATGTGTATTTGTAAATGTAAGTGTAAAATAAATAAGAATAATGAAAACTATAAAAGAATACAAGGAAAGGTCTCCTCCATTCTTGGTAGTGATAACCTCCTCCACACACAACCCTTAAAAATTATGAATAGAGGAATATAATCTTTGAAGAACTCAAATTTCATTCTCTCCTACCTAATGCAATTAGTCATTTTATCCTTACAAACATTTACAGTGATTACTAGAGGCACATAGACCAATTCTTCATAATAGAAGAAATTGATCATACTTTTCCAATGATGGCATTATGAGAAAACCATAGGTTAAATGAATAATTCCTAGCTAAGTTCTTTAAATGATGTCCAACCGTATAAGAAAACCCGCTATGTGTACCTAGATACCATGGAGAAAGGCTCTTTGGGATCTTTCATCAATCATCCTACCTTAAAACATACCAAAAGTCTCCTAGCAATTATACATAGGAAGATTTAAGATGACTTAAAAAAATTTTATTGCCAAAGCATAAACTTATGAGTCTTAACAAGGCCTAGTACACACTCCCTCCTTGTTAACCACTTAGACATATGGAAATTAAATGTAAATTTGCTGCTATTTTTAGCCATGTAGGTGTCCAATAAACCACTTGGTGGTGTTTCCCTTCAAGTTTATTTATTTGAATGAAGAGAAAAATTTCTTTGATTACAATTAGAGAATACATTTGAGGCCTTAGTTGTGTAACTGGTGGACCATAATCACATTTAACACTTGTTACAAAGTTTGGGAGTTAAAACGTTAAGTAGATTTGATTTGTGATGGACACATTTGGACGGTAGTAACAATAACTTGCAATCTATCAAGACTTGATTACCTTATAACCTGTGAAATTCTAGCAATGAAATGATAGATTAATCATAATGTCACCTTGGGATCACATCACCATGAAAGAACTTCATCCAACATCCTTATGAGTGCAGGTACGACCAAATAGGTATTTGTCAGATTTGTCTTCCTCAAGCGAGGGAAATTCAGGAAGAGAAGAGGAAAGCGAGACATGTAGTATGTCTAAAAGAGAGAGATCAACTAGAGGTCAAAAGATTAGAAGAAGATTTTGTAAACGCATGGAATTTTTTCTTGCTAAAGGGGGGTCATGTTCTTATGATGATGAGAGCATAGGCGATGTCGAGGTGCCCTTGAGGTACAAACATCTACGGAAACAATTGGTACCCAAGGAACTTCCTCCAATAAACACTGATTTTTGTGTCAACGAGAGGATATATTGCATAGCACCATCGTCATTACATGGTTTGGGCCTATTTTGCATGGACAACATAAAGGTCTGTTACAAAAAAGTTACTGAATTGATGGATTATGTCGGACCTTGTTACAGTTACAAAGATTGGATGCAATTGGTTCGATATACACGAAGTATGTGTAGGTATGCATTGTCTGCAAATTATATACAACTAAAAGATAACGATCAAAATAAAGGAGTGGCTATGTACATTGACGGAAGGCCAAAAGCATCAGGGAATATTGTAGGGTTTATAAATAGTACATGACCTGAGTCAACAAATAAGCAACCCAATTGCATATTCGAGGCACGCGAGGGAAACCGTGTATTCATATGTGCAATAAAATCAATAATTGCAGGGAAAGAGTTACTAATTGATTACAATTTGAATCACTTAGTTACACACACAGTTACTATTGAGGTGGTACGTACTATGTACCATTTTACCCAACCTCCAATTAATGACTCCAATATACCATTTTATTCTTATGTTTTTTCATAAGTCTATTGGTTTCATTTCGGTAATATTTTTTTATATTTAATTTTTGTCACAATGGGACATTGATCATATGAAGAAGGCTAGGGCCCAGAGCACAAATCACGATGTATCTTCAGGCACTTCTACCTAATAGGTTTACCTCATTGTAATTGTACAAATTATATATGAGCAAAATTTTTTATTATTATGTTTTTTTCATAGGTTTATTGGGTTAATTTCAATAATGTTTTTAATATTCTTGTTACAGTCAACTGATTGGGAAAGGCACCAGTAGTAGATGAGAGCATCCATAGTGAGGTGCAGTCAATATTTTGTGATGATGGCATCGCTTATTCAGCAAACCCTCTCGATATGATAAGGAAGATCCAAAAAAAATGCAATGAAGAAATCGTTAAGTTGATATTCATAGTGCCTCAAATAGATGAGATGAGAGAGAGGGTTAAAATATTGACTGAGAGATGACAAAACTTGAAAGTAAGTTTTCATGAGGTCTTTAATTATAACATAAGTTCATTCATGGTTTTATATTTTGTACTCTTTTATGTCATGAACTAAAATATGTGTTGTTTTTACAGGGTTATTTGCCTCCTCATGATGCTCCTGGCCATAATCAGGGTACTGCAAGTGCTACCCGAGGAGTAGGGGTTGGTACAAGTGTCCATCCTGATCTTCCTGCGCATACATCACATCATCTGACCCCATCATTTGTGCCTATATTATCGTCTGAAATGTTGGCAGCACATACCATGCAGGCATCTGTTAATGCACCCTCTGGCAGCAAACACAAACCAGAACATGCATCAGGACATGTACCTAGGGATGTAGAGGTCACTAGTACTGGTGATGTTTTAGCAGCATTTCTTGGATCTTCCCGTATTACTAGTATGGGAACATTTCGGGTCACACTTGTGGTGATCGAGGATTTCATTCCCATAAAGATAGAGAAGGTCCCAGGTACTTTAAAATGTTTTAATTATTATTATATATAATCCAATTGGAATTTACTTATTGATTGCTCTTTTTAGACTATTGATCCCATGATCATTTTGTAGGAAATCATGTTTTTTATAAACATCTAAGTGATATTACATTGGAGCTCTTTGGGCCCACCATACGTACATGGTGGAATCCCCAAAATCAAGATTTAAAAGATGAGCTCATTACCTGTTTAGTTGTGTTTTTCGGTGATAAAACATTCAACCAAACTAAGGTCCTTAAGAAAAGTATGTGAGGGACCAATATAGGTCACATTTAGAGAAGAACAAAAAGTACGAGCGTCCCCCCATGATTCCGGAGAGGGAGTGGAAGGACTTGGTGTCAGATGGAAAGGAGAAGGCTGAAAAGAAAAAAGGAAAGACACCACCAGGCCAAGGAAGGTATGTGATACTATCAACAATGTAATTATATACTGATTACTCTTTATTTTTACATAATCTAACATATTTAAAAATTTTCATAGGTTGCCCGACACATCGAAGGCAACAAAGGAAAGACTAGAAAAACACGAGCAGCACAAACTTGGCTCTGGTGGTTATATGAAATTAGCCACACGAATTGTAAGTATCAATAAATGAAATATAGTATCCAAATAATAAATTGAAAACAATTTTGGTTTTATCATACCATAGAAGCAAAATTCATGATCTTATGCAAAAATGCAGGGCTCTAAATTCAACAAAGTTCCCACAGAAGATGACCTGAAGATTTCCTTCTAGCAAGGCTATGGAGTCGTGGTTGAATGCCTAAAACACAACCTTCCACTACATCCAACATGCATGTAAATAGACTCAATAAATTTTATTTAAAATTGAATACTTGTGCAATCTATTCAATATTAATTTGCACCATAAAGTAATTACATGCCTATTTTTTTTAAACATTCAAGCAATGATAATACTGCACATGACATTGGAATGCATCCTGGTGAGGGTGGAGCATAGCCTATAGATGAAGGTCATGGTGTGCATCCTGGTACTTTAGAGCATGCAGAGCATGATCAACATGTTGAGCATGATCAGGCTAGAGAAGATCAGGAACATGATGTGGCCCCATCAGGTAAAGAGGACCACTCTAAAGTTCTTTTAAACATATTTAATTGCAATTGGTGTATTAATTAATGTAACCTTTTTTGTTTCAACTTTAGAGCATGTAGAGCATGATCAACAACATGATGTGGCCCCATCAAGTAAAGAGGACTACTCTCATGTTCTTTTAAACATATTTAATTTCAATTGATGTATTCATTAATGTAACCTTTTTTGTTTTAACTGCAGATCAGGATTTAGAGGGTGTTCAACATGTTGAGCATGAGTCTATAACAGAAGTTCAGGAACATGATGTGGGCCCATCAGGTAAAGAGAATCACTCTAATGTTCTTTTAATTAATGAAATACTTGTAACAATAATAATAAAACATATCAGTTTAACATTTCTTTGTTATTGCAGCATACCCCCCTTGCAGCGGCGTCCACGTCGTGAGCAGACGACTAGGCGTACATTAAGATCACAAGCAGAGGGGAAAAAAAACTAAAGGGGGGAAAGATGATTTAGAAAATGATACTCCACTTCAGATTTTTTGGCTTTAAAAAGAAACAAAAAGAAGTAGTTGTAATCATATCATGAAAACCATATTTTTGATAATATGTAAAAACTAAAAGAATGAATATTATATGTTAATGAATGAATGTGAATATGTTAATTAATGAATGTTATATGTTAATGAATGAATGTTATATGTTATTAATGGATGAATCGATGATTAATGTTATATGATTGGGTATAGGGAATTGAGAGTGATCTTGCGAGGGAGGAAGGACCAAATGAGCCGACCGTCATGTGGTTGGCCCTGTTAAGTAGAGAATATTAAACTATTCTCAAAACAAAGAGAAGCTCAATAAGGTAATGCACTTTTCAATATAAGAAATGCATCGTTTGAAGCATCAAACCAATATGCAAAGATGAAAGAAAGTGCTAACTTTTCACTATGGTGGCAGAAAAATGATTCTTTATACCCTGAGATCCATGCTCTGCATCATAATTTGAAGTTGTTTCCATTCCAATGTTCTGAGTTTAGTTTGTTTGTATGGCTTTGTATGAATACCACATTGTGTTGTGTGTGGATTTGGTTTCAAAGCTTTGTTTCTTCTATTTTTAGTGGTGACATAACTCTAAAATTTGACTTTTGTGCATAACGGTTAGTGGAAAATTTGGCCGACTCTAAAGGGTTTATAGGCTCGATTGAGATAGATACACGATATTTGGATCTTTTGTTGATGGGAGGCCGACTTAACCATGAAATTTTGTACCATCTGCAGGTATGCAAAAGTTTCTCTACTTACATTCATTCTTGATCATAAATGTTGTAAATGATATTAATGCTTCAAACTTAAGATTCTCTTCATTGTTATAACGATCAAAATGTTGTAATTTTCTCTAAATTCAAGCATTCTCTTTCCCCCTACCCTTTTCTCTCTCCCCCCTCCTTTTAAAATTTTCTTTGTCATAAAAGATTCACATTTCTATCTCATTTACACAAATTTATCTGAAGTGCTAGGAGTGAATAAAGATATGTAAAAGACGATGGATTATGTCTAAACAACAACTTTCCATCTTATAGCTAATTAAATCCTTAATATTTGAATATTTTAGAGCTTGAATAATGCTTGTATATGCATGTGTAGCAATAAGGGAGCCTATGTGAAGATTGAAATTTAAAACATCACTTTGGTATTTTTCCTTAGGCAGTGAAATGATATTTTGAGTAATATAGACCTAAACACACATTGATATTTTTCGGCATTGCATTGAAGATTTTTTTTTCTCTTATACCTACCCTCGGCTAGACATGGAGGTATATAATATTGGTTTCTGGGTTTATTCTGCAAGTGGTTAATTTCACAAAGGAAGACTAAAATATTCTTAATGTCTTGTGTCAGGTGTGAAATCATATGAATCACTTGTTGAAGGCACCATTTTGTATTCATCCAAAAACTAGTTTATTCTTTTTTTTTTTTATGTTTCTTGCATGTGTTTTTTTTAGGCTCTAGAGATGTAGCTCGACTCTTTCCTTTGCACTTTTCATCTATTTTGATGATTACAGTAGATTGTCCTCATAATTTTTCATGTAGATCTATTTGTAACCTTATTTTCTACCAATCAATTTGCAAACCACTCACATATTAAGGACCATTTCACTAACTTGTAGTCATCATTACTTCATATGTTGCGGGTTGATACAATTATGATAAATCCCGATGATTGCGAGAAATTTAATCCTACAAGTGTACCCAATCTTTCTCAAGTAAAAGTCTTACCTTATTTTATAGTACTTTAAATGGTTAATTGAAGGTGCTTCTTTAGATCTGAGATAGTTGAACCCTGGATTAAAATATGGTATTAGATGGGTAGTATAATGATAAAACTAAGGTCCATTGAACACAAATTACGAACATAATTTACTGGACTATGAATAGTGTTACAATTATAATTATTTCTCCTTTACCTACCTCTGCATTAATGAAAAAGATAGATCCCTATAAATCTAACCATGAAAGCATTGAAATTTGTACTATCTATAGAAATATGGAAACTATCAAACATATTCTTTTTGAATGTTTTTATGCTCAAGAAATTTGGTACTTATTCTGCCATAAGCTGAAGGTCTGGAATAGCAATGGTAAAATTAATTGGCATGATATTCTATTTCATAATTTCAAGCTCAAGTTTGATTGTAAGCTATTTTGGTATTTCTTATCTAATGAGATCATGTGGCATTTGTGGAAGGCGAGAAATGATGATAAATTTAAGGGTATCAAGAGGGTACTTACTGAGTCTTGCAAGACACTCACTTTCTACTATGTTGCTCTGTAGGTTTCAACTCTTGTGGAGATCTCAATGGAGAATTTCTTGAAGTTAATAACTAAATGTGCTGCTAACAATACCAGAGAGGATCTGAGAAGTGGACCCGCTTGTAGGTTGAGCTTGGAAGAGACCGTGTTGTTCCAACAAGCATTTGATGAGCTCCAGAGAGCAATTGATGAAGCTGCAAGCCTAGAAAGATAGTGTGGCCCCCAACAGTTGGACCCCCAAGGAGAAACAATGGCAAACCTTGATATTGAAGAAGTCAGCAATGAGGAGAATGTAATCAACACTATGTATTGTTTATGTTGATTTGAATAGTAGCAACATGTGGTGTTGTTAACAACAATTTGTATTATCTAGATGCTGGTTTTGAAAACAACTGGTGCTTTTTTGGTTTCTTTCTTGCTATGTAAAGTACTGATATGGTATATTTCCTGTTATGGAAATGATTTGATGTTGTACTGATCCTAATGTTGGATAGGAATTTTCATGATATGTAATGGACCTTAAACTATTTTCAAATGCAAAAAAAAAAAAAAAGATAGCAAATATTGGAAGTTCATTACATGTCTCATGTATGTGTTAGTATTTTAATTTTGTTTAAGTTGTTCAAGAGCTTGATTAGGTCAAGAATATGTTCTACAAGCTATGTTCTCTTGATACTGCTCAACATTTTCCCTACACATTTTCTCTTCAACCCAGACATTTCTTAACTCCTTCCCTTGTTAGCCCTTGGTTGGTCTCAAGTGTAATGATTTTTCTATGCATCTTGGAGTCTCTATGTATGATCAATCATCTCTTATGAATCATGGATAACCTTTCATGGAATTGTTGTTGTAATTAGACAATTTCCATTGTGAGAATAATCATTTAATTTGTATGGAAGTAAGTCTTTTTCATATTATTTGACTTTGTATTGTAAACTTGTCTTTGCAGGATTCTCTCAAGGGGAACAACAAAACTATGATGATAGGTAGAGTTGTACAACACCATAAATCATTTGGCATTATCAACATATTTCTTATAGAATACTCTGTGCAAGTAAAATGGAATGTGCAATGACAATTGGTCTCAAATTCAAATATGAATATAAGTACATTATACACAAGAATATGGTATCTATTCTATGATTTAAAGAACCCCAAAATAAGAAAATTAATAGGTTCCATTTGTTTACTTGCTCTTAGAAACTTGTTTAATCGACGAGACCCTCAGAATGTCTTGCTAATAACCAGCAGTGTTCAAAACTCCTGAAGAGGTTAGATCAGTGTGACATTGGATCTGTCTTGCCGACGGAAGTCATGGGTAAGACATGGACTATTAGAGTGAGTTTTCTATCCTATGTCAATGATTGATCTCTCACCGATGGTACATTTCAACGAATATTTTTTTAAAAAAAATTGCATTGTTTCGTCAAAATTTTGATGAACACAACCAACAAATCACCAAAAAGGTCCAACGAAGTTGCTATAGCTGCGATGAAGGCTTCGTCGTAACTCCTTGTCCATTTCGTCACAATTTTGACGAAGTCTATCGATGAATCACATAAAAGGTCCGATGAGGTTTCTTAGCTACGACGAAGGCTTCGTCGTAACTCCTTGCCCATTTCGTCACAATTTCGACGAATGCCACTAAAAAATCACATAAAAGGTTTGACAAAGTTGCTTAGGTATGATGAAGGATTCATCGTAAATAGTTGTGCATTTCGTCGAAATGGCGACGAACTTCTGATGTTCTTTCGACGCTTCGAAATAGCCATTGCAATTGCATTTTGGTTGTAATTCGTTGGTGGATACACAAATTTTTTGTTGACATTCTGATGAACATTCGAGTCATTTTATGATGCCAATGACCGACAAATCTGTGCCATTATTTTGATGTTTAATTCATCATCAAAATTGCGACGAAAAAACAACGACGAAAATGTTTTTGTCATTTTGTCGCTTTTCCGACAAAGATTTTTCAAATGACCGATGAACGTCTGTCAAAAAAAGGTGTCAAATTCAGTAGTGCAACCTTTAGAACAAAGGTTTTGGGGATGGTTATCTTTCACACTACCGTTGAATTGCAAACTTTCCCCGAATTCACTTTTCATTATAGTGGGTTGGAAAAATTGGCTTTAGTTGTTCCCACTTAGGTTGTTCCTCTTGGGTGAGTAATTTTTCCCACAAGAGCAAGCCTTCTAAAGGATGTAATAATGCATTGAAATTGCATGAATGTAAAAGGAAAGTTTGGTATTTTGGTCACCCAGTTAAGGGGAGAGCATAGACCTATTGCCACAAACACAATAGACAATGTTCTTTCTAAAACCCAAATCACAATAATCTATGTGAAGATGTTGCTTCTCAAAAACAAGTTGTTCAATTTTTACTGCAAAAATCATTGTGTGGTGACTATCCTATATTGCTTCATTTAAAATCCATGTCTACCCTAGGGTTGCTTCTTTTTAAAAACCAGATGTGACTATCCTAGATTGGTTCTTTTTAAATCAGAAAAGGTTTTGTCTGCGGAAGGCATCAGACTCAGAACCTTGTTTAGTTACAACCTGCATGCACTAAAAGATCACCTATATGCTCCACAATAACAAGTAAATGCGCTAAAACAGATCCTATAAGCACTGTAGAAAGTCCTAAATGCGCTAAAAGAACTCTTAAATGTGCTAGAAGAGAATGCAACAAAATTTTTACATAATTTTTAGTAATCTGAGCCTAGTATATGCGCCATTCTATTCCTTATAAGTGTCGTTCTATTCCCTAAATGCACTAAAACAGTTCTTGGATGCGCTGGAAGACCTGCAAAAGCACCAAAAGAAACCCTGTATGTGCTACAGAAACCCGCAAATGCGCTAAAATGGAAATTTTTACCGGAAATCCGAATTCCAGCATGCAAATTCCTGTCAAAAAACCTACAAATAGACATTAAAAATGGGGCAAAGCCCCACGATGGGCGCTAGAAATGTGTGGTCAATTTTAGAGTATGATAAATATGTAAAAATAAATAAATCAAACACACTAATAGAAAATAATATTAAAACATAATTTAAATGAAAATAAACATAAACTCTTTCTTTTGTCTTTGATTTCGTCCTATCGTCCTCTATCTCTAGTGTTTTTGTTGATTCCAGCTAGCTCTCAGATCTTGGGCTAAGCTCAACAAACGATCTTCCTAGAGAACGAGATCGAATATGGATGCATGCAATGCTATACTAAGAAATGATTACGCTTATGCTAAACATGATTGCTAAAATGAAAGATTACGAAATTAATAAAAGACTATGCTAGAATGCTAGAATGTAATTAAATTCTAATCTATATGCGCTATAAGTCATAGGTGTGACCAATGCTTGGACTCACAAGGATATTTATAGAGTTTTCGAAGAATTCTGATTGGCTAAGGTGATCAACAGCTGTGAAAATTCCTGGAAGATCGAAAGGTTGAAGATGGATAAGACTAGAGAGAAAAATAGAAGAAAATAGAAAGCAAGCTTTGTTTCCTTTTTCGAAAAAGAGATAAGATGAGATGATAAAGATGAATTGTAAAAATCATCTTTTTGTGAGATTTTGGAAAGATTTTGAAGAAGATAAATAATGAATTATTAAATTCAATTATTCATTTATGGGTGACATGGAGATTTTTCTTAAAATAGAATATTTACCCTAGATTTGAAGAATAATGGAGAATTTCATAATTAAATAAAATATTTAATTATGATTTGAAAAGATATGGAAGATATTTAATTAAAAATTTTAAGTAATGACATGTAAATGAAATTAATTTAATAAATTTTTTAATTAATTAGAAGAAAGATTTGAAAAGAAATATTTAAATTTAATTAAATAAAAAAGACTTAATTACATTCAAAAAGTGATAATTAATTAAAATAAATAAAGTGTATTTATTTAATTAATCAAGTAGACATATGAATGTGAAATAATTAAATAAAAAATGATTTATTTAATCATGACAAGAATAAATTGAATGAACAATATAATTAAATTTATTAAATTTAATCATATGTAGAGGACTTTAGAGAAATTAATTAAATAATAAATATTTAATTAAATTCCAAGATTAATCAGACATGACCAATTTTATGCATATACAATTACAACAATAACCAAATGCACCAAGTACCATAATGCCAAACCAAGTGATAATCAATCAGTTTGACATCAAGGACAAATATGCCACAAAGAGAAAGTCAACAAAAGTCTTATTTGAAAATCTATTTTCAGTTTGTATTCTCACCAAGGTTTTAATTCTTTGTTGAGCCCTTGCTATCGATTCTCGGTCCTTTAAGTCATGTCTTGTACCATCGAAACCCATTGAGCAACTGGACCTTTAGTCTTGTTTTACTGATTGTCACTTGTTGGGCCATTACTTTAATTCTTCCTAGGTTGGGCTAGGTATTTCCCATTAAAATTTAATGCATATTTTCTATGGGTTTTATGTCGTCATCCTAGTTGAGTCCCTCTTTTAAGATTAACAGTTTCGACATGTGTAGATATGAGAACCCTTGTCTACCATTCAATTGATGCAAACAAATCTGTGTCATTCCCCATGCACCCGTTTCAATTTATTATTTGTTATATTATTCCCACAGGCTCACAGGTGAAGGCCATGTGCCTTGTATGTTGGTGGGCCTGATGTCTTTGATAAAAAATATAGTTGGTTGTCAAAGGAAATCAATAGTGGTGATGAATAATGTGGCCACATCTGGATTGTTCCCCGCATGCCTATTTTTCTTCCTTTCCCATTAAAATAATCACAATTGGCCTAGTGGTTTAAAGTAGTCTTTCATAGTGTTTTCAAATGAATCAATGGTATATAGTGGGTGATATGGATTAATCTTGATTGCTCCCCGCTATCCTATATGGGTCTCACCTTTACTACCATACTCTCAATGGGGAAGCATGAATTTTCCATGTGGAATGATCCAGAGGACATGGAAGAATTGGCACAAGGGAAAATATTAATTAAATATTCCAACACGGATCATGGAAAATAAAATATGCATTACTAATTCAGATATATTGCATGTGTTTTAAGATCTTTTAATCTAGACTGTGGATGTTGTAAGAAGGATAAAGTTGCGGGTAATTAAGAAGTGTGTATAAAGAAGCTGAGAGATTTAATCTCGACCTCTCCTCATCTCCCCATTGATGAAAGTTGCACATGGGTTATGAATCATAGAGGCAAGGGAAGGAATTCACGTGGATCCTGGCTAAGGTGACAAAGAGATGGTGGAGCTCATATACTACAAGCAAGTGTTTCCATGTGGCTTTCTTTCATTTGGAAAGTATTGTGGTTGTGTACAGTCAAATATTTCATAATAATCTTGCTAAATCTGGATCATTAATCAATTAACACTCCAAAAATATCAATAGCTGGCATTGAAAACTCAATTGAGGGCAAGTGAGCCATTCTGGTTCACACGAGTGAGCCATAATAGCTGAAAGGACATCAAGCTACCAATGTAAGGAGTTGCATACTTATTAATACCCATCTTAAAGGCATAATTCAGTATTGTGAAGTATACTCTACACACTCAAGAATCTTGTGTTGTGTTTTTTCCAATATTTTTTTATGTTGAAACAAGGGTTGTCAACCTATGAAGAAAACTAGTAAGTGAATTTTTTCTCTCCATTCAAAATTATTGATAAGTTGTGGTTTTTCAAGATCTTGAGTCTGTTAGGGTTTTCTTGGTTTAGCATTTTTAAGGTTTGACATTCATAAAAGATAATTTTTTGAGTTCTGCATTGCATAATTCATGTCAAACCCTTACAAAAGCTACAAACTGTATTGTTTGAATAAATCAGAAACCCTGCCTTGTAATACCTCTTGTGTTATAGCTCCTATAGTAAAATTGTCTTCATCTAAAGGGGAGGCTTCTTCTCCCAAAAGACCTTTGAATAAAAACTTAATGGACTAGTTGCCACCCTAGACCATTGATAAATGTAAGGGTGAACTGCTTCTTAGAGGTCTACAAGTAGTAGAGGGTTTGATTGCAAGATCTGCTTTATTAAGAATGCCAAATTGCCTTATACTAGATGGGAACTATTTTATAGTTGGTTCAGGAATAGAAACATGGGTATCCTAGTAGGTGATCCTTAGAACTATGACATGGGAAAGTTGATTGTACCAAATTTTTATATGGATTTTGACTTGCTTAAGGTAGTGGCTGCTAATTATGACCCAGTCACAATAACTATAAGAACATATGATGGGAAGGAAATAGTGAAAATCACCAAGGAGGAATTGGGTCTTGTTTTCAAGCTTACTAAATGGAATGATGAAATGTATAAGATACATGAGCACACTCTTAAGAAGAAGTATGATAAAACTAAGATTGTATTCAGAGTCCACATCTTGCCAAGATTTCTAGCAAATATTGGAGCTCGAAAGATCATAATATGGCCACATGATAAATAGCCTTTCCATGTTAGCTATTTTATTCCTGACTTCCAAAAACCCTTCTATTCTATTTTCCAAATAATTGGTTATGATCTTGTCACAAGAATGCCAATGACATGGATGTACATGGCTTCCTATATTCAACATCCCTAATATTGTGCATTTTATGTTTATGTAGGGTTTCTTTTAGAAAGAATGCATGAAGGACTAATAAGGTTGAAGAAAGGTGAATTGGAAGTGAGATTTGGCTAGTATTCATTATTGATGCATATTTTTTTATACAAAGGTGTAGTTTTCTTTTGGCCTAATATCACTTTGGAAAGAAGAATGGGTGACTTGGAGTTTCATGTTCAATGTTGAACTATTGTCTTAGACAAGGATGATAGGACATGATTATGTGACATTTCAGAACCTATTTGCTTCAGAATTAAGGAGTCTTAATTGTGAATGTACCTAGAATTCCTATAGCTCTACATGATTTCTTCAAACCTAAGGAGAGAAGGCCTCAACTTGGAGTTGATCATAATTGGGGAGATGTTATCCCATATCCTAATTACACTATCTTAAGAGTATATGGTTCCATTGTAGCACCTCACTTGCTACAAAAGTTTGTGCCAGAGAGAATTGGTTTCCTAGAGGTGATGTGGCAATTGGGAAGTGTTCAAAATGGGCACTTATTAAATCAAGGAAAAGGAACAGTTTTTCCTTTGTACACTTGTGTTTTTGATTTTTTAATGACTAGGGGAGGTTGGAATAATATTCTTGATATAATAAAAACCTACTATATGCAGAGATCAGTTGAGAGGGTCAGATATGACCCTGAAGGTTTTATCACTTGGTTGAAAGAAAGAAACAAGAGCTCCAGATTTATACACATTTTCCAGTATCCAAAGGATGTGATAAGAAGTGTGTTCGACCTTTTGGAGTAGGAAAAAAGAAGAGCAAGGTGTATTTCCTTCAATAAGATGCAAAGAAATATAAAGCAAGAGGAACTTGACTTCAAGGTTCTCCTTGAAACTAAAAATGTAATACAAAAGGTGAAGCATGTATCAAGGAATTTTGATTCAATTGTAGGCCACCTTGAAACTAAAGGGGTAATAAGTAAAGATAAAGGGAAAGCTCCAATTGTAGAAGAAAAGAGTGGAGGAAAATCCCTGCTATGGGAGAAAAATCTACATCTCAAGCCCTTGATGAACCAAGGATAAATTTCTTTGTAAGGAGAAAGGGTAAGGGAATGTAAATTGATGCATCT
This sequence comes from Sequoia sempervirens, assembly GCA_007258455.2. Classification (NCBI taxonomy): domain Eukaryota; kingdom Viridiplantae; phylum Streptophyta; class Pinopsida; order Cupressales; family Cupressaceae; genus Sequoia; species Sequoia sempervirens. Next base: position 56,664,715 of record VDFB02047230.1, on the reverse strand, counting down.
TCTGATCTTTCTCAACAAGAAGAATAGAAGCCTCCTTCTCTTATGCCACAAGAACCACCACCATCTTCTCCAAGTCCAGTAGATCTTAGAATTGTGGACATTGATTCTTCACCACCTAGTGAATTACCATCAAGGGAGCCACCATTGAAAAGATAAAGGGTTGAAGTGATTGGTCTCGTGGACTATGTTGATGAAGGCTCTGATGATGAAATTTGGGTATCAGAGTAGGAAATGTAAGGAGTGCCCACTACACTAGTAGTAAGGGAAACACATTAATTGGGTATGAGATTAAGTAAAGCTAATATTACAAGGCTCAATGGTAGAGATGATATGCGGGTTGAAGCATACAAAAATTTCTTAGATGATGTCTCATTTATAAAGTCTCGAGATTTTATGGAGTTTGAATATGTAGCTAAAAGTGATGAATACGTCAAAAGATTGGCTATAGAAAGAAGCCTTCATCAAGAATTTCCAGATGTTGTCATCCAAAAAAAGTTTTTAAATTAAATGAGAGCTGGATTCTAGAAGATGATTGCAAAAGAGGGTCAAGAATTGGTAGGGAATAGTGGTATTTTTCTTCTCCGAGAATGGGATTTAGCTTCTACCGTTGATTTCAACACAATAAAGAAGTGTGATAGGCCTTTCTATGATACAAAAGAAGCTGCACTTTCACTATAGGGGTTTTCTTTCAGTGAGGAATGGGAAGCCTTGGCTATATGGTCTCTATCCCCAAGCATAAGAAAACCTAGTATTGTTGAGGCTGCATCTAACTACAATGGAGGCTTGATAATAAAAAGAGTGTTAGAAACATCAGCTCTAGAGGTAGCAAATATATTAGTACATGTTGCAAAATTTACAAGGGCCACTGTGGAATCTGTGACTACAAAAAATGTTAAGCTTGAGATAGATTACAATGATTTTCTGGTCAAATATGGAAGGCTTGAGTAGTATAATCTGTAGATGTAGAAAAAGGTAGCATTATTGGAAGATAAGTTGTTGAGATTGCAACTTGAAAATCCTAAGCAGAATGATGTTGACTCTCCCACCACTTCACAAGAAGTTGTACCCCCAAAGTTTACTACTAAAGTTCTTCATGGATAATTGTGTCATAGAACATGGGAAGTGTGTCCATTTCAATAGTGAATCTTGGTACATCAAAGAGGCCACAAGCTAAAGATGCCAATAGGGAAGAGTTTCTTAGGAAACTAAATAAATATAAAGAGAAATGTGATAATCATGATGAGGAGATTTTTGAGAGAAACATGAAGATTGTCAATATAGTATTGGATCATTTGAACATAAGAGTGAATAACAGGTTGAATAGTATTCACTATAGTTATTCATCCATGGTGGCTACTATTGGAAATTTTGACATTGATAGAGAAAGAGCTATTCCACTCATGGAAATTTGGATCCCTAGGAAGAAGGAATTGGTATTGATTTCAATTGGAGTTAATCAGGATGCCAATCCACCTAGAAAAATTAAACCTACTATGGTTCTTATAGGTAAAATTGAAGGATACAAGGGAAATATTGAACCATTCAAGAACACAATAAAAAAGCTGGTAAAATCCTTCCATCCATTCAAAGGGATGGTAATAGCATCAAAACTATACAAGAGTTTAAAAATGAAACTAATAAGGTCATTTTAGATAAAGCAATGTCAATTTGTCAAAATTTTGATATGGATACATTAAAGATAGTTATGGATATGTTAGCTCATGTTGAGACTGTCTTGCTAGAATTTGATGAGGCTAACTAGATTGTCACCAAGGATGCACCCTATAGAGAAAGGGATGATGAAGTCATGAATTTCAATTGGTCCACTGAAGAGGAATTCCTAGCTTGGAAAGGTAGAGACTTGGAGGGAGTGGTGGATTGATATGAAATGGTGGGGTGATAATTTTAAATTTTGAAGTTCGTAAGCATGAAGAATAATGGATAAATGAGAATTGCACTGCATAGCCTGGATTTAGTATAGATTAGGCTTTTGATAAAGTATGGAAAATATAGTGCATCTTCTCCAAGTTGAATTGATGACAAGGCTGCAAACATGGACATATCGTTTGTATTTTATTTTCATTTTCTATCATGCTTTCCTTCTTTCACTTTGTGTGCGTGGGAACAAATTTTGAGGTAACTATTTGAAGATACCTTTTTGAACATTGGACCAGATCTCCAACAATGAATGAAGACCACTTTCTTTTCCCCACATCTTTCCCACCTCTTGGGAATGCACTGTAACTGGATAGGTGAATCTTTGTTAGATGCAGTCCAATAGGATATTGATTAGCTCCTTCATTTCTATAAGAAGGAATTAGGGGTAAAAAGTAGGGGTTCATTGTTTTTCATTCAACACTATGAATTGTAAAAGGAATATCAAGCATGTTTTAGAGTTTTGTATTAAGTTTAGAGTTTTGTTATTATGTATGTAATTTTGATAACAATATAGAAAATACAATAGAGAGTAATACAAATTTCATGGCTATTGTATCCACTTGTACTTGTTTTACGAGTTATGAATGAAAGTAATCCAAGATTCCTTTTTTTTGTCTCTATTATTTCTCAATAGATGTTTAATTTCATTCTTGCTTATTAGTTGAATGAATTAATGTAAGTGCTTTGATGAGATTGTTAACTCATAAGAATTAGATGCTAGGATATTTGTAAGCAGTGATGATCATGAATGTAATAGGGGAATATTGTAGACTAGTGTTTCTTGAGATTGTAGGTTGCTATTGATAATAAGTTGTCTAGTTGCATAGGTTGATATTGAATCTGTGCTTGGAATAAGACATTGGTTCGTGCAAATTATTCATAATTCATTTCTTGAGTTGATTCATTAGCTAATCAACTTTATTTTATAAACCTTCAAATGAATACCACTATCATTGTTTTGTGTTGAGTTTCATATTCTCATGGTTTAACTATAGGATATTAGTAAATGAGTTTCCCACTTATTTGATGTGCTACATTGCTGATTAAATTTATGAGAATTATCTGTTGTCAACTATATATTTGAGTAGTAGTCATATACATTCCTGAGTACACATTGTGGGATCACCCTCTTGGGTTTGACAAAGCCCAAAGTGTAGGAGTATAAGTTTCACAAATTTTACTTATTCGTTGGCCAATCCCTTTGGAGTACTAAGTAAATTGGAAATGGAAAAGTTCATAGGTATTTTTAGAAGCTAGTTTGGTTCTTAAAAAATAACTAATACCAAGCTTAAACCCAATTTCTTCTTCTCCAGGTTCTTCAAACCTCTCCAGTTATTCCTCCCATTCTTCCCTTTCTCCTTCCTAAGACAGAGTTCTCTTGGAGTCAAAAGAAGGTAAATCTATTAAATTTATCATAGGAGTTATCTCCTTTTCAAGAGTTGTTGTTCCTAAAGCTGATGGCGTAATAGAGCCTTATTTTGTGAAGGGACAATAGCTGGAACTTCTTTTGTAACTTATTCTCCAGGATATATAGTAGCCAAAGGTGTGGCACCATGACCTGAAATAACCCTAGTAGTAGCTACCTCATAAGTGACTTTAGCTTTCTGCAAAGCTTCATCAATCTATTTCAACAAAACTTAATCTTTTCGTTAGGGGAGACTCTTCCATAGCTACCTCCATTGTTGCAACACCTTTCCTCAATCTCTTGTATTTTTTTGTCTCTATGGAAGTAGTTTCACTACTAGAACCTCTTTTCTTTGAATCCTTAACTCTTGGTTGCTTTAACTGAAATTCAATCCATTTCAAACTTTTGTCCACCTCTACTTGTGATATTTTATGGATCTTAGTTTCCTCTTTTTCCATCCAATTGATGGGCTCCAAATCCTTAGTGGCTACTTTATCCATTTCATATCAGGGATCAAGCATGATCCCATCATTAGTAGTGCCTTTTGGAATATCCATTTTAACCTCAAAATATCTCAGCTAAGGAATTGTTAATCTTTCATATCCACCTTTTCTCAGTTCAAATTGATCTTGAAGGTTGGCCCAAAATTCCTCAAGAAATGGTTGATGATGGGGAAACTGAGAAGCATACAACCATACACTTCTCCTTATATCAAATAATTTCTTGTAAGTATGTTGCTATAAATTCAGGGACTAGAATTCTTCTATTGTTGTTTTAGCTACTATTGAAGAAGAACAAGAAGAAAAGCCTAATTGCACTAGGAAAGAATGGAAACATGTCTTATGTTGTGCAAAAAAACTTGGCATTTACGTTTGTGACCTGACGAGCAAACTCCATCAAGACCCATTTGTCACCACAACATCTTGGCAGTTTGAAAGGGTGACCATCATAAACAAACAATTTAAAATAAGTGGACTTTGGGTATTGAATAAATCAATATCTCCACTCTTAGATGAATTCCATAGTATCTCATGATAATCTAAAACCAATGTCACCTATGAGCTGATTACTAATAGCATACAAAAATACACCACTAACTCTTTTGAAGTGTTTTACTGCCTTCTTCAGCTCTAGTTGGTCATAATATTCCCAAACCTTCTTCTGATCTAGACCATCATCGATAGACCCTTATGTATTCAACTGAGGAAACTATCCCACCCTTGTAGCACAATAAATGACATATGAAGACATATAAAATGTCTTGGTTTCTAAAACTTTCAGGAGCTGATCATGAATATTATCATAAATAATTTGTCCCCAATCTAAGAATTACTTTCTATCTAGAATCAATAGGATGAATGGAAACATCCAATGTTCAAAGACATGGGATTTTTGTTCCAAATACTCTGGCTAGCAATTCATTCATATCCCCAATATCCTCATAAATGTTAAGGAAATTGGGGGTCATCTCAGATAGAAACATCCAAGAACAACAATGCCTTAGGTGGTTTAATTTCATCAAATTGCTTCAAATACACTACTACTATTCCATAAAGTGGAAATAGGAATAGTTGATTTCCCACATTAACCCTTTTGAGAAAAGTACATGTAGAAATAACTAGTTTCAACACTATGCACAGATTCAAATTGTAGAATCAACCAACATGAAAGACAAACATAAATGGACACAAAAATTTACATGGGAAAAAACCCTTATGGGTAAAAACCCCCACACTCCAAAAGATCTAGCCATTGTATTATTCAACAACAAAAAAGTTACAATACAATTCAGGCTTATAGCCTTTATAGGAGTTTACACATCTTTTCCATTCAAAGAATAAAAACAACATAACCATTCAAAATCCTCAAATTATTACAACACCCTCACACAACATGGAGTGCAAATTTATCTCCTCTAACTAGTCCACTCTCTCCCAACTAGCCTCTTGGCCAACCTATCCCTTTGGCTCCTCACATTCACATCCTTTGCACCCTTCACATAGCTACCCAACTTCTCCGCTAGTACGACAACCTCATAATGGTATTCGTGTTTTTTTTCTTAATCATTCAAGGAAACCTTCATAATATAAAATCATCCACAAGTTGCTAAATGATCACAAACATGCAACCAATCACCACTTTCGAGCTAATCATCAATCAGGTGCCACTAAGACATCCTTCACAAGCTATTGAGTCAACCATCGCTACATAGGTGAGACAACATATTGCTTCCCACTGATCTGAGCAAGTCCCATTGATGTCCACATTGTCTTCACCATGTATCAACATAGGGGAGACCATCTTCAGATTCATTCCAAAGGATCCACATCTCACTAATGAAAGCTTATTGGATTTTCAAAGGCTTCAAAAACTTCACAACCCACAACCGATGGTTCTTAAGTTTGAACTTCCTATGACCTAGCGACATAGGTACCATTGATACTAGCATCTCCTACCAAAAAACCTCTCCATTGTTCCATTGGTGGGACAAGCTTCGGTGTCCCACCGAAGAGACAATTTCCCACTGACAAGTCTTTACCACCATGCAAGTCACTACTCCATCGGACCATTGGGGAGACTTAAGACAGAGTCCCACCAACAACATGAATTCCTTCTGACAAGTGACCAAGGAAAGACATTGGGCTATCAAGGAGACTTCTTGGAGAATCACACTAAAATGACTAACTCCCGCCAATAGAAACACAACATCAAAGGAAACTGTTAGCACCAAACCGTGGAGGTCATCAAAGTATCGGGAGAACTAAGAAAAAGGTCCCATGAATATGGGGAAGTTAGGGCAATAAGAGATGGAAACAAGACTTCAAGGAGCATATCAAGCCAATAATTTGAGGCAAAAATCCCAACATGCTCCCACTTGATGAAGAACTTATTAGATTCTCCCAATCATAAGATTGAAGTCCCTATCTCCAATACATATGCAACAACATTCAAATTGTTCACCATCTTCGGCAACTATTCCAACCATCCTCCAAAGGAAAGAAACTTACAATGGTGTATATGCAGCAATCTAAAATAAAACTGTCACAAAAAAATATATCTCTTTCTTGATATGGGAGTAATTAGTGACAAATTAGACTTAATGAGGCCTTTGATTTGGTGTTGTGAGGTGTTTTACACATCCACATTAGGTCTTTGACCCTTACAAACTGAATAGAATGCATTTAACTATGTCTTGCAAAGGTGTTGTAAAGTATTGTAAAAGACTTTCACACTTCTCTAGACTGAATGGACCTATATTTCCCTAATTCAATGATATAAAATGTATTTAATAACATTCTCACATTAGTCTAGAAGGCTTGCAAATTAAACTTGATTCTAATCTAGTGTTGTAATGTGTCTTACACATTCACATTGGATGTTGTGCCTTTTTAGGCTATGTGGACCTCATTTTAGTGTTGTAAAGTGTATTTAATCACACTTTCACATTGAACTTTGTGTCACTAGCCCTAACTACCATTTACATAATCATTAATAGGCCCCTATGGCCCCATATTGTGCATCCCAAGGCATAATTTGATCAAATACCTAACTAGAACAACCTAGAAGCTTGATTTCTTCACTCCTAGACAATCTAGCTAGAAAAATAACCCCTATAGGACCAAGTCACCCATTTAGGAGAATTAGTCCCATCCAGGAGGGACTAAGGCATCTAGCTTGATGACTTAGTCCCATTTGGGCTATTTTCGAGGTTCGGGCTGAAAGATTTGGATTTTAAGTTTATTCTTCCTTCATCTCGGCCTTGGGGATCAAATTAATAGGAAAATTAGGTGGATTTCCTATAAATACAAGCCTCTAAACCATAATTCACAACTCATTCATCATTTAACTTCCACCTCAAGTCAAGCAATCTAGGTTTTCAACATTCTAAGTCATCAAGATAGCTTTCTAAGGAATTCAAGGGTAGATTCTTCATCTTTTGCTGCAAAAATTCAAGATAAATTATCATGGAAATTTTCTAGCTCCATTATTTCATGCTTCATTACATTATTTCTTCATTTTGGTTTAATTACCTAAAAAGGGGTTTGACCAAGGCAAACTCCCATGCCCTAACATTCAACATTTTTCTCTCTTTTATTTTGTGTTTGAAGATTTAGGTACATTGAAGGTTTGGAAATAATTGAAGGATAGATTGCAAAGTTTTCAAATACATTTCCTTATTTCCTAGGTCAAAATATCAACAAAAATTCATAGTGTTGAAAATCAAAGTTTTAGAACCAGACACTTGTCAAGAACTGAAGTGCAAATTGAGGGCTCCCATCTCCACTTTCAAATTTTTAGAAATTTAGAAGTAGAATAAGTCACCAATAGTGTAAAATTAGTCCCACTATACCTAGTTTTCAAATGTTCCTATAGTTCTAGATACCCCTTTGGCCAAAACGAGCTCTGGTGCAGTTTTCCAAATCTAGGACTAGGCTGCCTAGAATGGCAGAAGTGTCCTAGTAGGTCAAAATTTTAGGATCGATAGCATTTCTAGTCTTCATTCCTATCTGCAACACATTTCTAGGTGCATGCTTTCTATTTTTCTTTCCTCTTCTATTTTGTTTGCATTTCTATTAATCTTTCTAGGCGTTTTTGCATACATCACTGTGTTTTCAGACAAGGTGCATTTCTTTAGTTTTCATTTAATAGCCAATGTATTTTATCAATTTTTTGCTTTTATATCATTTCATTTAGGCATATTTCATTCATAATTGCATTATTTTTGAGTGGGGACATTACACATTTTGGACCATGTCTCTCCTTTTAGGTGAAAAACCCTAGAAGTGTTAGAGCCTTGTGGCTACCAAAATCGGTGTCAACAAAAACCATATCCAGGCCCAACTTTCAACAATGATTACAACTCACTACCACCATTCCACTATTCTCATAGCTTGTACAAAAGCACCAACTTCAAATCCCCATACAAAACACAATAGTAAATCCATTTTCTAGAAACAAGATATAACACCAACTAGAAGAATAACCAGAAAATTGATTGCTCCAATCTAACTGATCAACCCACGCGACTGAAAATAGAACCCACAAAACATGCTAACCATCCAATCTCTCATACCTTTAAGGTATCCACATTAGAAAACTCATTCCACCTACATAGCCAACCCATCAACTACAAAAGAAAGCTCCATATGCCAACCAGTCAAAGAAGACAAAACACATCTAGGAACTCCCACTGCATGGGTAATGGAGAATGTGAAAGATAAAAGGCATAGAAAGTATACCAATGATAGAACATAGAAAGTGTAACCATGTAGTACCAAGGAAACATCCACAATGATATGGACAATCTACAAGAACAATTCTCACCACCAATCTTCATAGCTCTCCCAAGTTCTTCACACCTAACATAGGAAAGAGATAAAGAACCTCCATGTTATCACCCAAGAACTTGAGTGAAAATAATAGCTCTAACTAAATATCAAACCAATGTAATATGAAATCAAACATCTAGGAAGATAACCAAGACCAAAGAGAGAAACACCATAGATCATGTACTTGTAGAAAATCCTCCTACTTATACCTCTAAATGCCATTTGTGACAAGTATGATCTCCTTCATAATTCCCCAAAGAGAACAACATAACAACACCCAACCATTCAATCTCCAAGATCAAACACAACATATATATATATATATCAAGTAATCAATATGGATGTAAGCCTCTCAAAGAAGATCAAAGCACTCCATTTCCCATCTTAGGAGAAGAAACCCATATAACATTTCCTAGCTATTCTTATCAATAGAAGATATCATAAACTCAAATTCACAAGGAGATAACCATGTTGTCCATCCTTCACTATGAATCCTCCAAAACCATTAAGCAATAGTTCAAAATACATATCATGAAAGAAATCATAGAACACATATGAAAGATATAATGGGAAAATACCTCTCAAATAGTCGTTACTACTGAGTAGACCAAGAGTGGGGAATTATAATGCTCCTCCAAGATATAAAAGCCACTATGACTCATCCAAGAGCTATCTCCTCATTGGTCTCTATTGAAATCACATCCAACCAAGGTGTAGGCTCCTCAGATGTTCTACTGAAATCTTCATCAGGAGTAACCATCAACAACACTTTTGTCATCTCAAGAGAATTATAGCCTCACCCTATTCTCTATGTATCCATGAGCACTTGCAAACAATCATTTCATACTAAACTCCAATCTGTACCACTACATTATCATGAAGTTATCAAGTATATGAATAATCCACCCAAAACATAGAGAATCTCTAGACCACTATCAAAGATCCGAACATTTGAACTAGGAACTTATCATGACATCATGATCTTACCATCCCCCTTAGGAGATACCATTCTCTAGGTGAACATACCATGGTCTCAAGGAAAATTCCTCATTCCAAAACTCTAATAAACAAGCAAGAGTATAACATGACATGAAAAAAATGTAAACCAACATCACCTATCAAGCACCATAAACACCTCAACCAAAGAATCCAAGCATCCTACATGGTTCCAAGATGTTACACATCCTCAAATAGTTTCCATTCAAATGTGAAAGAACCTTTCTGTAGCAATAGGATCTAAGAGTCCCTACTAGTAACATCTACAACACTAAAGAAGATCATTCACCACCAAGTGATGAAATCATAGTCATTGCTAAAGCTCCCATTGAACCATTACAACCGAGCTCTCCAAGCATCATGACCAAACATCTGCTAATCTAAAAATCCTTTAGGTCCACACAACAACATGTTGATCTAACAACAATACTAAGTAGCACCAAGATCTCCAAACCAAGCAGACAACACCATCACTGTCAAAAGCTTAAACAAACCAATGTACCCAAGCTAGCCATGAAATCATGATACACATGTTATAGGTCCCCATAGTTGACTATTTAGGTACTCAGTACCATCCCTCATCTCATCCATAAGCAACAATGTTAATGCACAAGTGACTAGAGACAAGGCTAGCTAATAGATCTGCACCAACATAGAATCACACCTCATGGATATTGATAGTCCACTTCTGAGTTTTCCCACAACAAACATGTAATAAAAGATAGCCCAAAACATTGCTCAACCCATAGATTAAATCAATGAAGCATGCAAATCCATCATCGCACTAGAAACTACAAAACTAGGATCTCAAGGAGAATAATAACGTAGACAACTTGATAGATGAAGTTCAAATCTAATTTTCCAATCATGTCCACGATGAGTACCATATACAATGGATTCCACTAAGCACCACCACAAGAATGCTGAGTGAAAAACCACATACCAAAATTCTCATGTAGAGACAGAACCACACCTTCTCTTACCATGCATGAAGCATGCATGCAAAACTCCAACTATCTCATTTAGCAATGGCCCATCAACACCAAGGTCTAGAAAATAGCTTTAAACGCAGGTCCACATAACCAAAAGTTTTCTTGATCATGTAAAACCTGCAAAAACACCATGTTTATAAAACACCCATGCACACCCATATCTACTACACATTTAGGAGACTCAAGAGTCTAGAGCCAACCATCATGGTTAACCAGAATAATGAGATAACATGAATATACATCACCATAGAATTTTTAAATGGAAATATATAAAACCACTTCAATTCCAAAGAACATGAATCTGAGCTATGCAAGTACACAAAATCCTTAAAAGGAACAATTAGTATAGGAACTCCAGGCCTATTCTAGACCAATTCCAGAACCACCAGAATGCACATGCATGCGAGAGAGCCAGGCTATTTAGAAGTTTTCAAGCCACCCAAAGATCAGGTTCATAGACTACATGAAATCAAGGTAATAGAGAACTGTTGGATGTTGTGGTTGTGTTGCTGATATTTGGTTGTCATTGATGTCAACACTATTAGCATTAATTCATTTGAAGCTATACATGTCGAGGATATTGAGAAAATTGTAAGAAATGAGTTGTAGGTTGTTTGTGGTGAAGTGAAGTTCAATATCTTTGTATGTTTTGTATGTTGTTTATTAGAGGTTGTGGACTAAAGGATTTTTTTCTAGGTATATCTAGTTTATCCACATTGATTTTTAGAGATCCACATGTTTGATTGAGTTATGAAAATTTTCATTCTGGCAATTTTTTTATTTCTTCAATCGATGTTCTTGATTGAAGATGATGCTATTGTAGTTAGTTTATTTGTTGTGGATGCTTCTCTAGTGATTCATATTATTTTTGGATGTTTCTAGATCATGCTCTATATTTGTTGCATGTCCACATTGATCATTTTGCTCGTGGTTGGTGATTTTCTCTTGCATGTTCATGTTTTTCTTATTCTTGGCCGATATAGTGTTTGTAGTGTGTTGTGGATCTTTGAGGAGAAATTAATTGAATTTTTTTCATGTTGGAGGTGTTGATTTGGGTCCTCACTAAGTTGTGGCCAACCTTGGTTGATTCACATTGTTAATGTTTAATGTTTTGGGCCGACAATTATATTCTTTTTTATTATTTTGTTGAAGCCGACATAGAGGAATGAAATTTCTTGTTGTGGATATATAAGAGCAATTTTTTATTCGAATTGAAGAGTGAAAGAGGGTGCAAGAGTGGGTGAGTATATTCTAGAGTGTGCTTGTATGTGTGAATATCATTTGAAGGAAGAGAAAAGTGTGAAGAAGTGTGTAGAAGAGTGAAGAATTGTTTATGTGCTTAACTAGAACTATAATCAGGCATTAGCAAATTCTATTTTCTCAGTTTAGCGTGCATTAATGCTCCAAAATCAATAATCCAACCTTCTCATCTATCAAAAAATGTAGTAATCAATGTTGGACCCTTGCCTCTATAAAATATAGATTATGTTTCCTTTTTAGGTGGTGGCTCCTCATGTGTGGTAGAAGAAGGTAAACTAGGTGAAGAAGGAACTAAAATATTATGATCCTTGAGAAGTTGTTTCAACTCATGAGTCTCCTTTTTAAATCATGCTTGTTCACTATGCCCTCTCCCTTGGAAAAAGGTACATGTGGGCTTCTCCTTATATTTTCCCTCTTTTGAAGAGGTGCTAGAAGTCTCACTAGATCATGTCTTATCTTTATCTTTCTTCCCTTTCCCCTTAGGTGGTGCAGCGAGCAATGAATGATAATTTGAAGTGACATCCTATTGAATAAGCTCAGATTTATCCCTAGTCAATCTCTCACAAAAAGTATCAAAATATGGCATAAAAAATCTATCACCTAACCCATCCATAGTTTAATAGAAAGAAGTAGAAAAATAGGAAAATACAACTTTTACCTTTGACAATATCAAGAATATACACTCCTTATCAATTTTATCCTTCCCACACCTTGCTAATTGAGTACGTAAATACTTGAAATTCATCAAATAGTCCTTAATTATAGGATATGTATCAATGGAAAGGGATGCCAAGTCAAATTCTAAATGCAATGCTCTAACATCACCTATAGAACCAAAGAGATCCTTCATATTTGTCCCATACCTCTCTAGGTGTAGTACACTCCTCAATGTGGAAGAATAAAGAGTTAGAAAAACATAGTGCAATCAATCCCATCATTGCATCACATTTGTTAGGTATGTCCAGGATCATAATGGAAAAAATAGGCCCTTAAGTGGTGAAAAATTCAAAAAAATCAGAGTTAGGCAACTTGACCTAAAAATTTGAATAAGTTATCTATATTATTTCAAAAATATGTAAGAATAGAATATGTAGAAAATTGAATGTAGTTTCTAAACTACTAGGTTTAAAAAAAATCTATTTGGTGAAAATTTGAAATTTCAATGTAGTAGTACTTAAATTTTAGGGAAAAAATAAGAACTAGGTGTCTGTCTGACCACCCTAACCACAATAAAATGATAATTATTTTTTATAAGATTTTAGATAAAGTAGAGGACTCATGTCCTGATGTGATGACTATTTTTTTGTAATTTTTTTCCAAATAAATAATTAATTAGGAATTTTTTATTACTTTTAAAAAATATAAACACTCGTATGTCTAACCACCTTAACTTGGTAAAAACTTCATGATTTTTTTTTTTTAATCCTAAAGTATGTGAAGCATAGAATGTGACACATGTTTCGGATTCAAAAAATGTGATACCATTTGAAAGCTATAGATTTTTTTCAATCAGCCTATCAATCAAGACTTTAGTCATAATTCAAATAGAAAATGAATAATAATTATTTATTAAATTCAAAGTAAAGAATAATTTATATTGGTGGAAATTTTAGAATCTCCTTTAAAAACCCTTTTTGTTTCATCAATTTTGGGTAAAAAAAAGTCGCCAGCCACATACCCTACACATACCCATCATATCGCCACTTTTTGGCCCATCATGATCCTGTACATACCCTTCTCTTATAGTGTAGAAAATTGTACTCCCTTCTTGGAGATGATACAATTTCACACTTAGTTTGGACCTATTTTAGTACCTTGCATTCATGACCCTTTAAATTATCATTAGTAGGCCCCTAAGAGACTTTATTTTAGATCACAAGGCTTATTTCAATTGAAATCCTGTCAAAATCAACAAATGCATTTAATTTTCTAACACCCTAACATTTCCTCACCCAGAAAAGCTAGGGTGGGACTAATACGCCACCTTGGGAATATGAGTCCCCTTAGGTGGGACCCATATGCCACCTTGGGGATATGAGTCCTATGTGACCCCTTTTTAGGGTTTGAGTGGGAAAATAAGGTTTCTAATTCAAATTTTTAGCTAATGTCAATATTTTGGATCTAATAAATGGTAAATTAGATGAGATGCCTATAAAACTAAGGTTTTGAATCATTATTTCACCGATCTAGCAATTTTCACCTAAGAAAGTTATAGTTTTCAAGCAAGAGAAAGTTTCAAGCATTCAAGAGCAAGTAGCAAGAAAATTTGAAGTCTTGGAGTATCATAATAGTGTTTTTGCAGGTCTTTAATCTCACTTTCATTCAATATCTAACATTTTCAAGGATTGATGGTGGTTTCCTATGGAGAATCATGATGGATTCTAGGTTGGGGAGATGCAACTAGCCATTAAACCAAGCCTAATGACTTGTTTCCTAAGAGATTCCATCTTAGATTATCACTCTATTTTCTGCCTAAAGGAAGGTGCAAGCATTATTATCACTTATTAGGGAGATTAGAGATCTCTGAAAGTGAGTCATTATCTTTATATTTCATTCATGCATCCTATTCTAGCACATTAGAGTAGGGTTTCATTGCACTTTAGATCTCTTAATCATAAATGCACTTAAGATTAGGACTTTCACACACATTTCCTTTTAGTATATATTCTTTCTATCAATGTTTAATTACTGAACTAGGGGTTTGATTGGGCCAAACCCCCCATAAGCTAATCAACACAATACTTTGTTTTACAAATTTTAGTAGGTTCAAATTTGAAAGTGAAGTTTGGAAAACATAGGAACGAAGTACAAAGATATGCGAATAGATCTAGATCTTGACTTTCTCAAAAGGCATAATGAGACTAAATTGCCACTTGGGGCGTATGAGTCTTGGTATACCACTTTTTCCATATTTCAGAGAATTTTGATTTATCACTATGAAATTCTACTTTCTTCATAGAAACCCTAGACTATGACTAGATTGCCCAATCTAGCATATGAGTCCCTATATGCATTTGCAACAAGTTTCAAAGTTTTTAGATCTTTTTTAGTCACCTCCGATCCTTTAGGTACTTTTCTATATATTTTTGTTTGTCATTTTGATTTCAAGATTATTTTCTAGGTCATATAATTAGGTTTGCATTGCTTTCTTTCTAAGACTTTTCTTAGTGGTGAACCCCCTTTTCTCTTTAATAACACCAAAGGAGACCTTGTAACAACCCCTTTCCTCAATTGAATTCATTAGATTGAGATCTCTAGGTTTTCCTTGGATGAACCATAGTGAAATAGGAAAGAAGGTGGGATCCCGTCATTCCCATCCTTTGCCCCATATTTCTTTGTGTTCATTTTTGTGAACCTAACCTTTGGAAACCTTATCTTTTGATTTAGAATGCATCATAGTCCTAGGTATAGCTTACATTAACTTTTCATTAGATCTTGCATTAGTTAATTTGTATTTAGGGCTTCTAAATCTTACATTATTGAGAGTGCATATAGGCTGCATTTTTGCATCTTACATCATTGAATTTTATTTGAAATCTATAATTACACATAGTTTAGACAACATACAAACTAGAAAACCTAACATTCACTCAGAATTTTCTGAATTTAGTGTCAAAACCCTAATCTGGGATTCATACACCCCTCTAGGAAATTTAGACCGAGTAAAGGTTGTTTTACCCAATTTCTAGGAATTTTGTAGTGATTGTTACTCACTTTTTGAATGCTTCAAAAACCTTAACTGGGACTCATATGCCCCTATAGGAGATTTAGTTCCATGTCAGACCTGAATCTATATATTACAACATTAAAATCCTTGATTTTTTGCTTTTGTTTGTTGTTATTACATTTTTGTTTCAGTTTACTGAGTTTTAGTTTCATTCATTTCATTATATCTCACTTAATTTGATTTCATCTCAATTGTGGATAGAATTAGATTACTGCATTTTTCATTTCTAGCATTATTTCATAGTTTATAATATTATATTACATTTGGAATTCATTAGAAAACAAAACTAAAACACCTATAAATCGATGAACCTCTCAAAGAAAACATAGTTATTTGAGTATGTCAAATCTCTTTTTCCAAGTTACCCTAACCATCAAGCCTTTTAGTAGTGATGACTTTGACATGTTAGATGAAGCCCTTGAGGATTTAATCTCACAAGTTTCATCCACTAAGGCTTGTTAAAACAAACCGAAACAAAGAGAAGTTAATGTGATCCAACCTCAACTCATCCTATACCAACCTTCAAACCAACCTAAAAATCAAAACAAACCCATTTTCACCCTTGAACCACCTAAGAATAATTTTTCACAATAATCAAGTTATAATACCATTTCTCATACATATAACACTAGAAACAATCCACAACGAAGACAAACAACTTCAACATCCTTACCTTTTCCTCAACCCATCTTTCCTAGTGCTCCTTGTTTTCCTTCGCATAGTGGAAAGGAGTATGATCTTGTTGAACAACTTAAGAATACTCCCAGAAAGATATCCCAATGGGACATAATTCAAAATTCACCTAATTATCATACTATGCTTCAAATATCCTTGCAACAAGTTGTGGTTCCCTCTAGTGCAAATGCAAGTGATGTAGCAACTATAATTCAAGGAATGAATACGAATAAGTATACATTACCTTTCATCAACATGAGCTACCTCCCTTGGAGATGAGAAAGAAAAATGATGCCTTCATGATAATAGCTATCTTCAATAGGACAAGAATTAAAATAAGCCTTGTTGATAATGGCTTTGCTCTTAATCTGTGTAGTTGTGTCCCTTTTGGATAGACTTAGTGTGGATAAATCAAGAATTGAACCTAATTCCTTATCGATTCGAGTATTTGACAATGTAGGAAAGAAACCACTTGGTGTCATTACTTTTACCTACTACAATTGGAAAGGTTGCATTACAAAATCCTATTCATTTCATGCCTCATGATCTTTCATACAATCTTCTTTTAGGAGCTCCTTGGATTCATGAGATGCATGTGGTGCATTCGACTCTTCATCATATCATGAAGTATGTATACAAAAATAAATTATACCAAGTTGAAATAGATCCCGAGCCTAAAAGTTACTTACAAGTTGAAGAAGAAATGACAAGTCCTCTAAACACATTAATTCCAACTCCAAACATAGAACCTATGAAAGAAGAGAAACAAGAGATAGAAAAAGTGTCGAAGTTATTGGAAGATGATTGGGGTTCTTTGGACTTCATTCCAACATTTATGGGATAATACAAAATCACAACAAAAGAAACCAAAAAAAAGCAACCAATGGTAATGTCAACATAGAATTCGAAAGAAAACTCACAAGCATCAACCTTGTCTATTCTAGAAGAAGACACAAGACATACAACAAAATTTGATGAGATAGACTATCGATAACCACCAAACCCTAAAAATTCTATGGAGAGTGGCAGGAACAAGAGCGTGGGTAGGAGTTTGAAATCCTTTGTTGTAGAGGATGAGGGAGATTCTAAGAATGAGGCAGATGGGTTGTGGCTAGCACTTCCTTTTGGTTGGATTGTTGGAGTTGACATGGAAGTGGCAGGGTTTTGTTGTCTATTGTGGCTGATGGATACGACTGGGTCATAGATGGTTGTCAGGTTGCTAGTGAAAACTTTGGTTGTTTTCTCAGTTGGTTGTTTGCTGCTACCTTTTGCTGTTGATTGGTGGGAGGGCATTTTTTGGTGTGAGCATGGCTTGTGGGTAGCAATTTTTTCTTCTGTTGCTTCTCTTCTACTGGGTGTTCTATTTATGCTCATGTCTTTTTAACTGGAGTGTTCCCCTTGTTGCATGCTTTGGGTCCTTTGAGTTGGGGTTAATTGTGGAAGGGCTTATCTTTGGCCCTAATCAGTGTATTGGGGAAGTTGGTGTGCTCTTTTGTTAGCTTATTCTATGATCCCTCTCTCCTTGGTTTCCCTTTTTCCCTTGGGGTTTTTTCAGCTGTCGATGGATGGATTTCTATTGGAGATTATTGTTGTGGGTTGCTCTTCTGAGGTTCACCTCTTGGTCCCTATCTATTGTAGATGGTTGGCAGGAGGGATTTTTCTTTCTATGGTTCGGTTGGTCTAAAAAATTTCTCTTTCCATGGTGTGGGTGTGTCTTATAAGTGGCAATTTTATCTTGCTAGTTTCTTGCTACCTAGTGTGTTGTTTCTGTTGTTATCTTTTCAGCTAGTGAGTTTCTTTGTTTCGTGCTTTGGGTCCTTTGAGGAGGGTTTGGTTTTGGATGGGATTATCTTTCATCCTGATCAATGTTGGGGTGGCTGGTGTGCTCTTTATGTTGGACTACTCTTTGCCTCCTTCCTTTTTGGTTTCCTATTTCCCCCTTGGGCTTTCTCTATTGTTTGTTTGGTGGCTATGGTTGCTCGCTATTTTCTACTATTTGTCTAGGTTGCTATCCTAGTTGTTGTTGTTGGTGATGGTTGTTTATGTTATCCCTATTCTTGTTCTGTTGTTTTTGATTGGGCCTTTTCTAAAGTTTCATTTGTTAGTCCAACATAATATGTGTTGTTTTTTTGGTTGGCTGGGCTAATTTTAGAGTTTATCGTGAAGACCCAACTGCTAGTGTGTGGGTTACTAATGTTGTTGGCTGATGTAATCTCTAAGTCTCTCTTCCTATTTCCTTCCCTCTTGGTGCCTAAGGATGTTGTGATTTCTTGTGCTAAGAGTGATTTCTTTTTGTTGGGTGCTACACTTGATTTCTTCTTTAGAGGTGAAGAATGCTCTTATTGAGGTAGAGCCTTCTCTGATTGAGGTGGAGTTTCATGTTGTAGGTTTAGTGGAGAGTTTACTTTTTTCTTGCGTATTCCTATTGAGGTGGAGTTTGTTTATGCAAGAGTTTGGTGGCTTTGGTGGTGATGGATTTCTATTCATCCTATCCTATAGAGGGGATCCCTCTCCTATTAAGGTGGAGTTTGGGATGGCCGTTCAAGTTGGTTGGAGCTGCAAGGAAGCTATTTTGTTTCAATGATTTGTGGTGCTCTCTAACTCTCCTTTTGATGTGGGGAGTTTGGATTGTTATGGCTCAATGCTACTTACATTGAGTAGATGGTTTACTATGGTCTTGTGGTTGCAAACTATCGGGTTTTTGGTCCCTAAAAAAACCCTAATTTTTTGTCTGGATTTAAGGCCCCTATATAAACTGATTGTAAAGGGTTGAAGGTCCTGTCAAAACCTGTTTGTTTTAGGTTGAGTTGATTTGAATACCTATGTTTGGTTATTTCCTAGGGATTGTGGTTAGTTTGATGATTATTTTCCTTATATCTTATCTTCCTTGTAAAGGGTTTTAGGTCCCTATAAAACCTTCTTGTAATGGGTTTTTGGTTCCATCAAAACTTGTTCATCACTAATCATTTGAAAACAACCACCAAACCCAAAAGAAATTGAGAAAATTTATGGAAGAGGTTATGAGCTTATGAAACAACTTGGCTATAGTGGAAAAGGATGTGGAAAGAAATATCAAGACGTCTATGTTCCTATAAAGCCTAACACACAAGAAACAAAAAGTGGTTTGGGGTATTGTCCTTCTAAGATAACACAGGAAATGAAAAGACCATCATTAAACATCAACACCATCATGTGTAACCCTAAAACAACTCTCACCTTAAAGCATCCTTAATTGAAATAATTTAAAGATGATGACACCTTGAAAGAAATGCTAGGATTTTATGACAAGACATTTAATCATCCTAAAAATAAATGGGTTACATGTGCTATGATTAGTACTAAGTAAGAAGATAGAGAAAAGGAAAGTAATGAGAATTATAAGAACAATGAAGAATTTACAATCCTAAAACTCTGAAACAACCATACTTCCTTTGGGAGATACAATCAACATACTGATGGATATTACTAATGAGGAGAAAGTGATTAAAATAGGAAAGTTCCTTGATAAAGATGAACAAGAAGATCATGTAACTTTACTTCATGACTTTCCCAAACCTTTTTCTTGGACTTATTTGGATATGCCAAGAATTTATGCTAAGATAGTGACACACAACATAGTCCTTGCAAAGAATTCTTAAATAGTTATACAAAAGATATGAAAGATGAATCCTATGACAGCATTTTTAGTTAAATCCAAGATTGAAAAATTCCTTGAAGGTGGTTTTATATGACCTATTCATTATTCTCCTTCTAGATATTGAACATTGTGGCAATCAAAAAACTTGATAATTGTATTAAGATGTGTATAGATTTTCATGATTTAAACAAAGCATCTTTGAAAGATGATTTTTCCATTCCTAATATTGACATGATAGTGGTCTCGATTGTGGGACATGCTTTGTTGTCATTGATGCATGTATTTTTTGGATATAATCAAATCTTTATCAAACCTCAAGATCAATACAAGACAACATTTACTATAGCTTGGGGAAAATTTTGTTGGGTAGTCATGCCTTTTGGATTGAAGAACCTAGGCGCAACATATCAATGAGCTATGACATTGATATTTCATGATTATTTACATAATATTTTGGAAGATTATCTGGATGATATTCTAGGAAAATCTCTAAATCAACAAGACAATGTGAATGTTCTCCAAAAGATCTTTGAGAAAATGCAAAAATATCATGAGATTAAACCCAAAAAGGTGTGTCTTTGGTGTAGATAGTGGAAAACTTTTAAGTTTTAAAGTATATCACAAAGTCATTGAGGTGGAAACAAAGAAATTTTATGCTATAGTTAACATGCCACCTCCTAGAAATATTTATCAATTACACACTTTACAAGGAAGAATTCAGGTTGTCCATCATTTTGTAGCATCCTTAGCTGACAAAACATTACCCTTTACACAACTCCTTAAGAAAGAGGTTCGGTTTAATTGGAATGAGGATTGTGAACAAGATTTTGAGAGTTTGAAAGACTATGTTGCTACTACACCTATTTTACAACCTGCTATACAAGAAAAATTGTTTATCCTTTACATAGCAACATTGCCTAAAGCTTTTAGAACATTGTTGGCTCAAGAAGATGAAAGTGGTAAAAAAAAAATTATTTATTATATGAGTCAAACTTTGATTGATTATGAGACATGATATATGACAATAGAAAAAAATGTTTGGCTCTCATATTCACTACTAGTAAATTGAGACATTACTTAAAGTTGAATGCTGAAATCCATGTGATGACAAATTTTGATCGTTTAAAACATCTTTTTGCTAAAAAAAATTTATCAGGATGCTTAGCTAAGTAGGTTATGATGTTAATTGAGTTTGACCTTAAGTTTGTCTCAAGAAAATAAATTAAAGGACAAGACTTGATCGAAAAATTAGCTGATGCTCCCTCTCCCCTAACATTACCTAATAATGACTCATTTAATCATGATAATGTGTTGACAATTGAAACTAATACATGGTAGTTATATTTTGACGGCTCCAAGTGTAGAATAGGCTCCAGCGTAGGGGTTATACTAGTCCCTCCTATGGAAAAGCCTATTCCCTTGTCTTACCACTTAAAATTCCTATGTAGAAACAACACAAAAAAGTATCAAGATTTAATTGCTAGATTATGTGCCACCTTAACTCTAGAAGCCCGAAGTATTAAGATATTCGGTTATTCACAATTATTCATGAAGAAAATAAATGGATCATATCAAGAAAAGCATGATAAATTATCAAAATATAAAGATCTGACAATGACTTTGTTAAACACCTTTGATTCCTATACCATGATAACATCCCATGAAAATATAATCGACATGTGGATGCAATGGAAAGTGTGGCTTCCCTTATATCTCCCCAAGATCCTTCAAAATATTCCACATTCATTGTCTATACAATTACAAAACCATCAATAGATTATAAGGTTGAAGAAGTGTTATCAACCATCACAGAAAGCTCTAGTGAATGGTACACACCAATATTTAATTATTTAAAAGGTACTTTTCCTAAGTTGACAACCAATGATATTTGAGCCCGCCTTCGAAAACTCGCATCTAGATATATAATTCTTGTTGGCATGCTATATAGAAGGTCCTTTGTTGGTATTTTTCTTAGATTCCTTAAACAATTTGAAATCCCCATAACACTTATGGAAGCTCATGCAAGTGCTTGTGGAGGCCATTTTGGAGGAAAATCATTAGTTCAAAAGCTAATCCACATAGGATACTATTGGAGACACATGGAACAAGATTGCTTTGAATATGTTAAGAAATTTCATAAATGTTAAGAACATAGCAATTTGATTCATGCTCTTGCTTCTGAGCTTCGTGCCCAAGTTCCTATTTGGTCATTCTTGGTATGGGGTCTAGATCTTATTTGAAAAATACCACCACCTTCTTCTTCCAGACATACATTTATAGTTACCACAACAAATTATTTCACAAAATGGGTAGAAGCCATTCCCCTTCGTTCAAAAATGACCTATGTAATATTCCGTTTCATATTAGAACACTTTATTGCTCATTTTGGACTCCCTTCCACATTAGTTTCAGATAATGGGACACCATTTAAGAATAATGATGTGAAGAAGTTATTAAAAACATTTAACATCCAAAATAATTTTTGAGCACCCTACTACCCACAATCTAATGGTCAAGACAAATTGACTAATAAAACTCTTGAGAAAATCTTAAGGAAGACAGTAAGAAAACATAATATGGTTGGAAGATGCAATTGACATATGCGTTATGGGCTTATCGTACTAGTGTTAGAACATCAACTGGAAATACTCCTTATAATCTTTTCGATGGTATCGAGGTGATAATTCCCTTGGAGTTAAAGATACCTTCATTGAGAATCGCTCTTCAAGGACTTATTGATGCCAATACTTATAAAGAAAAAAAATTGCATCAGCTTGAAATTCTTGATGAAAAATGTATTAACACTCTTGAGCATGTCCAAGCTTATTCCAGAAAAATGCAATGTAGTTACAATAATTGTGCCATCCCTCGTTCATTCACTAAAGGTGAATTGATGTTATTTGAAAATCAATGTAACGTTAATGCCACCCCGACTGAAAAAGGAAAATTAAGCCCTAATTAGTTAGGACCTTACATATAATTTATGAAAGTTATGGTTTTGGAGCATATACGTTAATAGAAATGGATGGTACACCTCTTAAAGAACCTATAAAGGTTGTCCACTTATGCCGGTACTATGCCTAACCTTCCATCTTGAATGGTGTGAATGATAAAGCAATGAGGTTAGAGTTAGTAGATAGTATGATATTTCTCTCGCATTGCTTCATTCTTGAAAAAAATATATTTGTGTGTCTTGAATACTAAGGTAAATATTCAAATTAGTTTTGGGTTGTTACTTTAGGTTCCTTGATATTCAAGTTAATCTTTGTATGTTGTGTTAGATTAGATCCTTATATGCATTTAATATTCTATAATTAGATCATAGGTACATTTAATTTAGCATAACATACTCAATCATAATGTTGTATCTAAAAGAAAACTAAGATAGTTTTAATTAGATCACATAAAACATGTTAGATCATGGAGACATTTATTAAATAGTCTTATAGAGAATATTTGATAAATCACATTGCCATCTAACTTAAACACATAAACATAAACAATCAACCATCAATTCTCATATATATATCATAAAATTTTAAGTACATATCATCAAATATACAATGTTATTGTGGCATCTAGATCCTATATCCCTTACGACTTGGTTATCATCTCCATTGAGAGATAGTCCATTGAGAGATGGAAGAAAGTGATTGTGACATAAATATAGTGTCTAGTGCATCCTGTAGGATCTGTACTCATCCAACAATCGTAGCCTCTTGTATGATTCCCTCCATGCGCTCTCACTCTATGTAGTCTCTATCCCCTTGCAACCTGGTAACCTCTCCATGAATTCTCTGAACCTCTGTTGGATCTCAAGATGACTAAAGCTTTTCATATACAACCTACAATGCTGATAGATCACCCTCGGCTTGATCAGTGCACCTAGTAGCACTCTCATATATGCTCCTCTCAACCTCACAAAAGGCTCAAATAGCTCTAGATGTTGCTCCATGATGGGTGAGGGCATGTAGTCTATGTTTTCAGCCTTGTCTATGAGTGAAGGTACTATATCTATGGCTTCCCATCAATAGATATCATGTAACTCTCCCATAGACCCTCCAAGATAGAAATCATAAAGACAACCAATACACATCATGATGTATATATATATATATTAATCAAAAACATGAACATGAGAATAATTATAAAAGCATAAGCATAATCACAAATAATGCATCATCACCTAGATCTCCAATAGGTTGTGTAAAAACAAACTTATTCTATGTAGGAGAAATAGAAGATGTGCTAGCCTCTACATTCTCATAAGTGTTGGCATGTGTTGTGACTACTGACTGTGATCTCGTAACCCAGGTTGGAACTAAATCTCTCCACTTGTGGGAAACTAGACCCTCATCTACTATATCACTGCCCTCACTCATCAACTATCCCTTATCATTCTCATCCTCCTCCTCCTCATAGTCTGATTCTACCTCCTCATCGTAATCCTCCTCTACCTCATCTACAAATAGTTTTACAATGCTAACCCCTACCTCCTCACATAGGCTCTCAAGTTTCAGAGGAACGTAAGGTTGTACGCTCAACAATGTCACTTTCTCTCCACCAGAATCAAACTACAAGAAGGTAAAAGACAAAATGATTACAAACTACTTAACTTTTTACTCATATATTTTCAAATTAGGTCATTTACATATTAGGATTAAAAGTTCTTTTTCATTCAAATTAACATATTGGGGGCTAGAGAACTTTGTTTTTGACACCATTTATTACGTTGGATTCATAATTCCACTCTGATTTTCATCAAATATCTATCACTATGTGGTATGGTACTTGAAAATACCATATGACATGAATTCTGGAATTCAATGTGGTTAGACTGCTACCTTGACTCCACCTCTATAAAGCAAGTGAAAACAAGGGGGGCATACATCTACCCTTGAATTTGATTTTGTGAAAGAAGTTAGATAAGAAGTTTTTTGAATGACTAATGAATTGGTTTTGTAGAATGTGGTTCCTTACATAGTGGTTTTGTAGATAGCTACAATGAGGACTTCATTCTACCATTTTTACAAATGGATCCATATGAGTATCCTTTTATGAGGTGAAGTTTATTGTTTGAATTCCTTTAGCTTGCATCTACACGTAGTGTCATATGGATGCTAAACTGGGGGCTAAATGTAGCATAGAAAATTATACTCCCTTATTGGAGATGGTACAATTTCACACTTATTTTGGACCTATTTTAGTACCCTTGCATTCATGACCTTTTAAATAATCAATAATAGGCCCCTAATACCCTTTATTTTGGATCCCAAGGCTCATTTCAATTGAAATCCTGACAAAATCAACAAATGCATTCAATTTTATAACACCCAAAAATTTTCTTGCCCTAAAAAGCTAGGGTGGACTCATACGCCACCTTGGGCATATAGTCCTATGTGGCCCCTTTTTAGGGTTTAAGCAGGAAATTAAGGTTTCTAATTCAAATTTTTGGCTAATGATGGAATTTGGGATCTAATAAATGATAAATTAGATAAGATGCCTATAAAACTAAGGTTTTGAATAATTATTTTATCAATTTAGCAATTTTCACCTAAGCAACTTAGCTTTTTCAAGCAAGAGAAAGTTTCAAGCTTTCAAGAGCAAGTGGCAAGAAAATTTGAAGTCTTGGAGTAGCATAATAGTGTTTTTGTAGGTCTTCAAGCTCACTTTCATTCAATATCTGGCATTTTCAAGGATTGATGATTATTTCCTATGGAGAATCATGATGGATTCTAGGTTGGGGAGATGCAACTAGCCATTAAACCAGGCCTAATGACTTGTTTCCTAAGTGATTCCATCTTCCATTATCACTCTATTTTCTGCCTAAAGGAAGGTACATGCATTATTATGACTTAATAGGGTGATTAGATATCTCCCAAAGTGAGTCATTATCTTTATGTTTTATTCATGCATGCTATTCTAGCACATTAGAATAGGGTTTCATTGCAATTTATATCTATTAATATTAGATGCACTTAAGATTAGGAATTATATTTCATTTCAAGATCTATTTTTTCTATCAAGGTTTAATTACCAAACTTTGGGTTTGACCGAGCTAAAACCCCCACAAGAAAATTGACATAATACTTTGTTTTGCAGATTTTAGCAGGTTCAGATCTGAAACTGAAGTTAGGAAAACATAGGAAGGAATTCCATAGATAGGAGAATAGATTTAGATCCTGAATTTTTGAAAAATTAGAAAGGGACTAAATCACCACTTGGGGCGTATGAGTTCTAGTATAGCACTTTTTCCATATTATAGAGGATTCAGACTTGTCACTGTGAAATTATAGTTTCTGCCAAAAAACCCTAGACTGGGACTAAATTGCCTAGTCTAGCATATGAGTCCCTATACACATCTGCAACAACAATTTTCAAAGTTTTCAAATCTTGTTTAGTCACCTTCGATCCTCTGGGTACTTTTCTATATCTTTATATTTGTCATTATGATTTCAAGATTATTTTCTGTCATATAATTAGGTTTTGCATTGCTTTCATTTTAAGCCTTTGCTTAGTGGCAAACCCCATTTTGTATTTAATCACACCCAAGGAGACCTTATAACAACCCCTTCTCTCAATTTAATTCATTAGATTGAGATCTCTATGGTTTCCTTGAATGATCCATCACAAAATAGGAAAGGTGGGATCCCATCATTCTCGTCGTTTGGCCCCTATTTTGTTGTGTTCAGTTCTGGTGATCAAACTTCTCATATTTTTAAGTGAACTCTAGTCATTCCACAACCAAGGTACACCACAATACCTTATACCAAAGTAGACTTTGAATTTTCACCTTCTATGTGTGATAATTGTGAGGAGTAAGAAGCTCAAGTCTTGATTCTACCATGTGTTCCAAAACAAAAATCTACCAAGAGGAAAATATAGCTGATAGAAATGCTATGCAATGTCTAATATATGATGTGCCAGTAAAAATAAAGCCTCCAATGCAAATAAACCTTCTCCAAATTGTAGTATGTCCAAGATATCAAGAAATTACCACAAATTAAAAAAACTTGATAGAATATACCTGGGGTTGAATTTGAAAAAAATTGGATGGACTAAATGATAGAACTTTGAATAACCTTTACAATGTCACTGGAATCTCTAAAATTCGACAAAATGGTGAAGAGATACAAGCTCAAGAGTCAAAATGGAAGCACTAAATTTTGATAGCTATAATTTGTAACCATAGAAAACTCTGGAAAAAATACTCTATATGTTTGTGAAGTACACGAAACTAGCTTTCCGACGATATCTTGGTTGTGAAAATATAATATCTTTGTGAAAAGTTATGCTCTATTGGAAAACTACCCAATTTGGGGGTGTAGGCTGAATAGGCTCAAAAATGAAGTGCTCAGGGAAAAAAAAATCATCCCCTGCACCGCAATATGACCATGGGGCTAGAGCTGGTAGAAAAAAAGGTGTCACCTGATCTGGAAATGATGGAGTTGTGTGTCGACGGTGAGATGGATAGAGCTGCTCCCTAGGTAGAACCCACGGTCCCTGATGGGACCTCGACCAGGAGTGTAGGTGTTGAGCAAAGGGTGCTTGGTTAGTAATGAACAAAAGGTAGCCAATGGGAGAAGACCCTATGGATGGGAGTTAATGTGGGCCTGGTTGATATTTAAAGCCCCTACAAAATTAAATCTTTTGTGAACGTTGGGAAAGGCTTGCAAATTCTGATAAAAAGACCTATAGAATTTCCAAAACAAATGAGTAGAAAGGATTTTTGATGATTTTGATGTTACCTTTCAGGCAATCAAAATATCTTATATATATATCGATTTTAAAATTTTCAAACCTGCTATTCAAGCCAACATGGAAAAAAATGAACCAACAATATTAAATTTTGTCTGCTGAAAATATATAAACCTCACAAATTTAATAAAATGCTAACCACTATTAATCTCAACCCCTCTTAAATATTTTTCTACAAACTCTTAAAAAAAATTGATATGATTTTTTTTTTGTGAACTTGCAAATGATATACCAAACAAAGGAGAAATTTCTTTTTGCAACAAGGAGGGAGGAAATTTTTTCCTTTACAACTTTATGATCTATACCTTTTCCATTCAATATCGCTGCAAAAAACCTTTGATGGCTTCCAAATGACGAATTTGAATTTTGACAAAAAGTTGAATACAATGGCGGGGTTAGATTTGACCCAAAGTGCCTAAAAGATTAGTTGCCTCCAAGATGACAACAACTAGTCCCTCAAGAAAACCCTTCAACCTACGATAGTCTCCTCAGCTCAACTTCCCAATACGAGATGGATCTCCTATGGCCTAAGCTCTATTGCCATGTTGGAAATATGAACCAATAACCCAAGTTTGAAGCTGCAGTTCTTTAATGGATCACCAAGAAAAATACCATCTACATGAACAAGAAAGTAGTATGCTATCAGAAAGAAGATAACTTGATCAAATGATGATCTATGATGAATTGATCTAGAATTATTTACAAATGTAGAAGAGCCTTCCTTATATAGGAAAGGACAGAGGTATTTGGATAACCACCTTAGTTACAATCATTAAATGCCTAATGCATAATTATAAATGCATGATAGAAATATTAAATTCCTAAACAACTACATGCCTATTAATGAGATATGGCCCCATTGAATACTAGTTTCTAGAATGCTACCTAGGAAACTACCTCCTAAGTAAACTTATTAATGATTTGAATAGGTCCTCACTATTATCTAGTTAGAAAATAACCCCATTCACGCTAACATGTTCAATCCCATAAACAATATCCCTTTTTAGAATAAGTTGAACCTCAGAATTTAGAGTGGACGTAAACATGTTAAACCGAATTACCTTGCTAGGTTGATCAGGAACTGCGATTCATTGAAGTTCTCAATTGAAGTGGTAGAGAAAATCCCTCATAGATTCACCTTCTTCTTGTACAATTTGAAAAAATGTAGAAGTAAAGCAAGAACATTGACAACATCTTTGAATCCTCCAAAAATCTTCCTCTCTAGAATGCTCCAACTAGTTATGCACCCTTTTTCAAGCCCCCTGAACCACTTACCTGCACTTTCAGTTAGGTTGTCAACAAAAATCCTTACAAAAACATCTTCTTCCTAAATTCCTAGGATTCTGCTTATAGCGGCCATGGCTAGGATATGTTTTTTAGGGTCTTGCAAGTCTTTGTAACCAATTTTTTTTGAAAGTGTACTTGATCCATATAGCAAGTCATTAGATTGAGACAAGGCTAGTGGTCTGATACAATTACCCCAAGGGTTTGAAGCCATTGGTTATTTAGAGTCACCAACTCCAAAACAGAGTAAGAGGAGGTGAAACCCCTAGGTCGATTCCTAGATGGTGGTTGAGTTGGAGGAGGGTCTTGGTGCTAATTAGGACGTTGATTAGGATGATGAGGTCGATTATCATAGTAAATGAAAACCAACCTTGGGGGATGTTCAACCATGGGTCTGGGTGGTCGTTGAGCCCATTCTTCTTCTTCTTCTAAGACAAAATTAACTCACATATAATTAGTGACACTCCTTTTGTACCTCCAAGCAAGTGTATTAGGTGAAAGCACGAAGTTGAGTCCACTTAAGGTGGAAGTTTCAGACTTAGGGAAAAAAAATCAGGAAAAACGAAATGGGATCCCATTATTTAACAAATGAGATCTTGTTTCACTTCAGGGCCCCAAGCCAAAAACAAGATCCCATTTTTAAAAACGGGATCTCTTCCTAAAATGGGATCTCATTCTTGTTTCATAAAAAATATTTTTTTATGCTTTTATGAAACCAAATTTCATTTTAGAAAATAGGATCCCATTTCATAAAAGCATAAAAAAATTATTCTTTTATGAAACAAGATCATGTTTCTACAAGACAAGATCCCATTTTTAAAAATTTGAAGTTTTGGTCAAGGGTTTTCCTTGTTTTTTAGTTCAGGAAAAGGGTTGGGGACCCAAACCTAAGCTTTAGAACTAATTTGACCTACAACTTCAAGGTCATGCTAATTTCACAAGAATGTAGTGACTTCCGACATATGTCTGAAGACCTTTTTTGTAGAATTAAAACCCATTATATAAGATGAGACAATGTAGATTCCAAATTTGTAAATTTTTTATAGTTGGATTATTTTTTCTAATTTTTAATTAATTTATGATGAAACTAGTGCATAAACTTAAAATATCAGGGTTTTTTAGTATTTAAATAATTTTTTATTAAAATAATTTTTTGAAAAATGAATTGTACAAAAATGTACTTCAAACAATTATTTTCAATTTGAAAAAAAATCAAAAATTGATAAGTCTAGGTCATCTTATGTGTGACGTATATGGCGATTTTTCAAAACAACAAATATGTCTAATAAAAAATTAACAAAAAAAATTCAATAAAAAATTACAAAAAATATTGAAAACATGCTTCAGTGAGTTACAAATCTTTTCCCAAAAGGATTTAGAAATATACGATTATTTAGGTCAAAATATGGATGGAGTACATGTGCATGGTATGGTAAAAAAAGTGACTTTTAAACAATGGTTTTTCAAAACGCCTATTGAAAATCAATTTGTGTCATCTAGGTATTAAAATAAATTACATATTTGGAAACTAGACTTCTAGTACTACATTTTATGATTAGTGGCCTTTTTTAAGATTCCATCTCTAAGTTCTTAAAATTTTAAGGTAAAATGTGAAAAATTCTAAGAATAAAGGAAAACACTTCCAATTTTTGGTCAAAAAGTTGACTAAACTTATTACACACGCCCTATTTAATTGTGAAATGATGTCTTCTTGCTCCACCTGCATCCAATCTAAACTAGCTTGAAGTACAGGAAAAATATTTTCATGTGCGAGTACCATTTTTTTGTATGGCCTAGTAGCAAAGTTCTTTAAATTTATATTTTTGTTTCCCTAGTGGAGTTGCCAAAAATGTGTTAGTGAATGGATTGGAGTTTTAATTATAACTCAAAAATCAACTTTATTACCCATGGTGTACTAGGCCAATACCGCTAACAACTCTAGAAATGTCACAATTGCATTTGTGACTTTCCTCTAAATTTTAGAGGTGCATCTCCCTTGTGTGATTAGATTAATTATGGGTATGCTTTTAATTAGAAAGCAGGAAAGGTAACACACACTAACTCATAAAAATGAAGTTAATGTAAGTATATTGAAGAGACCATTAACCATTAAGCATAAAGACTTAAACAATTAATAATCATTAAAAAGGGAAAAGGAAATTTATCATAGTTTACAATAAATGAATACAATGTAGTAGAGGATGCTTTGCAGAAAAAATATGCTCAAATTACACACACAACACACAAATTGGTATGATCAATACCATATTCGAGAATCACAACTCACAGATTATGAGTTATTGGAAACAAGAATTTAATTTCAGAGAAAATAAAATAGAAACCATTCCTCTTCCTCTATTACAACATAGTTCACTTGAGAAAATTTGAATGTGATTAAAGTTGTTACCATCTCTCATATAGGGAAGAAGCTTCTTCCAATCTTGTCAGTTATCAAAATAGTTTCCAAGTATAGTTGTAGTTTCTTGCCAACTAATTGCCCATCCTAGAAATTAATGAATAAAATTGCATTAATGGCTAAGAGTAGTCATGATTGTATTTTCCATTAATGCAATCTTTGATAATCACCCAAATGTTTCTTTATTAGAATCCTTCCATGTGGCAGTTGGATTTACAATTGGTACAGTTCCTAGGTGTTGCATTAAATGAACAATCAATGCTAAGGCATGCTCACATGCGTAGACCATCAAGGCAAATAGATAACTTGGAAATTTAAATTAATCTTCATCACATTAGAATTAATCCAATGCCACCTTATAGTCTTTTCAATTGCTAAGTCCCAATGAGATCCAACTTAGATTTTCCCCAATTTCTATAAATTCACTAGAAATAGCCATATTTAGCCAATTGAAATGACATCCTAAAAATGGTGAGTGCACAAAGCGATGGTTTTTTGATGAATGAATTCATTATGATTGAAGAAGTCAAGTGTATCCCTTTCTTCAAGCTATTTTCATATCAGTTGAGGGAGGTCTTTGCTATTCAGAGTGAAGTAGAGGAAGAAGTATTGCATGGTATCTTGGGAGAGAGATTCTTGAAGCAAGTTCATGTGCATAACCATGAACTCTTGGAGTGATTTATTTACAATGTGGTTTGTACTTCCAGGCGATGTGATTAGGGAATGAGGGTAGCAAAATTCTTGGTTAGGCCTGAGTACCTGCATAGATTGAATGTTGCCATTAGAGGGCTCAATCATTTCCCCAGGGCTAGAATTGTGGGAGACACCATTTTCATCGCAACTGCAACACAACATGAGGCTACTATAGAAGCAGTAACTCCCCTTAATGTAGGGCTAGTGTGAAACAATATGGGACTGTTTGCTCAATTTTTGCAATCTCATGAGAATCTTCTATCACCAGCCTGAATCGAGCATCTCCAGGAGGTGGTGGAGGGAATCTATGTGTTGATGTTTGTTTTATGTACCTGAAAATACTCTTCTAGAAACCCCAAATTTTATAATAGGCATCACCAAATTTTGTAAACACTGACTATACAGTATAATATAAGCCTTTTGATACTTGGGTGTTCTTTTCTTTCTGAGTATTTGCATGTGCTACAATTAAATTATGTATATGAGCACTTTTTATTTTTACAATGTTCCTTTTTCATTATTAGTGCTCATTTTGGTACTTCTAAAACATTCCTTGGAACCCTCTGAAGTTAGAGAAACCTGTACCTTCACCATTTTTTCCCATTTTGAGAACTATGCTCCCTGATTTAGACAAATAAGCGGTCCACAAAACCATGGGAGGAACTTCAAATGTTTTTGAAACTCATCATAAACCTACTAGTACTAGGTGAACCCTCAAAAATAGTGTTCCACCTTTTGAGAGATGGAACTAAAGGGAAATTAGGATTCCTCAACATATTTCACTTATGTTTCATTACGGGAAACGAAGATCCCTAAACCAATTGGCTTGATTGAGGGAAGGTTTGGATGGTTTAGAATGGTTTCCTTAGGTGTGATTTAACACAAAAGGGAATTCACCAACTGAACTGTAGATTTTTGGCACACTAATCCTTTCTAGCACTTCTAGGGTTTTTCACCTAAAAGGAGAAAGAAGAGCCAAAAGTCTAGGTAGGTTCACTCAAATTATGCAGTTTATGATGCTATTAAGACTAGATGAGATGATCTAAATGCAACTAAGCTAAGTAATTGATTGATTATGAATGAAAAACCTAAGAAACAAGTGATGTTTGAAAACACATTATGTAATGAAAAAACACCTGGGAATGAATGCAAATTGTAACATAACTTGACTAAACTGAAAGTGTGCACTTGGAATGTGGATGAAGATTGGAAATGGATTCTGGAATGTTGATAATCCTAATTTTCAGGCCTGGTGGGACTCATTTGACATTCTAGGTGAATCGGTCCCACTTCTACAAAACTGAACTAGAACCCATTTTTGACAAAAGGGTACTCAAAAATGTAGAAAACTCAAAATTGACCCTAGAGTGGGACCCATTTGCCACTCATGGTGAATGAGTCCACTTTTGAATTTTTGGATTTTCAAAATTCGAATCTGAAGCTTCTGATTTGCACTTTGACTTCCTACAAGTGTCTGCTTCTGAAACTCTAATTTATGGGTCCAAAAAATGAGTTTTTGTTGATATTTTGACTTGTTGAATGTGGAGAAGACATTAGCAACTTTGCAACTTGATATTCAAGGATTTCCAAGCTTCCAAGAGTCCTAAATCTACATACAAACAAGATAAGAGAGAGAGATGTTAAATGTTAGGGCACGGGGGTTTGCCTTGGTCAAACCTCTTTTAGGTAATTAAACCAAAAAGATGAAAGAATGGAATGAAACATGTAATAATGGAATTGATTACCTTTCCATGATGTTTGATCTTGAAATTTTGTGGAAAAACATGAAGAATCTGTCCTTGAATGTCTGAAAATTGATATCTTGGTGACTTGAAATGATAAAACCCTAAGTTGCTTGACTTGAGATGGAAGATTGGTGGATGAATAATGATAAGAGATAAGAGATGTGAATTAGGTTTAAAAGAGTTATATTTATAGGAATTTCACCTATTTTACCTGTTAATACCTCATCGGAGGTCGACATGAAGTAATAATAAACTTAAATTTCACTTTTTTCCCGCTCAAAGGTCAAAATTGGGCCAGATGGGACTCATTCGCCACACATGGTGAATGGGTCCCACAGGGGCCATTTTGATAGCTAAGAAGCCAGGAGATAAGGAAATAAGGTTTAAATTGCAACTTTGTCAGGTATTTGATCAATTTAAGCCTCAAGATGCATGATATGGGTTAATAAGGGCCTAGTAGTGATGATGTGAATGTCAATTAGGGCTTGGGACATAGAGTTCAATGTGGAATTGTGATTAAATACACTTTACAACACTAAAATGAGGTCCCCATAGCCTAGGAAGGCACAAGAACCAATGTGAATGTGCAAGACACATTACAACACTAGTTTAACATTAAATTTAGTTTAGAAACCTTCTAGATTGATGTAAGGATGTATTTAAATATATTTTATAATGTTGAATTAGGGGAAAATGGGTTCATTAAGTCTAGGAAAGTGTGAAATTCCATTACAAGACTTTACAACACCTTTACAAGACATCATTAAAAGCATGTTATTCAATTTGCAAGGGTCCAAGACCTAGTGTGGATGCATAAAATGCTTCACAACACTTAATCAAGGACTCATTAAGTCCAAATTATCATGAATTATTCCCATGTAAAGTAAAGGGTAATTTTTTCTATGGTGCATTTAGCCGCCACTTTAGTGAGTGGATGAACTTGCTTCAAACTCACACTAAAGTACATATTCAAGAGAGATCCAAGTGTACAGATGTAGATGAAAAATAATGAAAAAGATGAAGAAGGAAATCAAACCTCTAGGATCCAAGATCCCAGTCAAACCAACAAGATACATAATCATGCAATGGCAAGAACAAAAAAATGGGGTGGAAAAATATGCACTCACTCTGGGGCCATAGAACTTCAGGTCGTCCATGGGGTGAGATATCGCACAAAAGTAATTTGAAAAAGGTGGATCAAGCTTAGACCATTTTTTAGAATAATTGTGGATTAGATCTAGGATGTTTGAACAAAAATAAAATGCATACTCACTCTGGGGCGACATAAGTCATGGCGGTCTATCAGGTGAGATAACACAAAAAGGTTAGATACATACGCTAGTTGGTATGCACTCACAAACACATAGGTGGCTATGGGGAAAGTCATGCCTCAGAAAGGGCTTGCTACTCAACCATACCAAAGTAATACCTCTTGATAAATTTAATAAGGTGCCACAAAGGAAAACGTTGGTTCAAGCCCTATGAAGTAAGCAAAACCTCGTATGCTTGACACTCATAGACATTGTTAATGTAGAATAGTGTTAAGGATTGTTCAAAGGGATTTTTGTTTGTTCGTGAAATGTCTCATCTTGGGGAACATCATGCCAAATTTATTCCAAGAGAGGATAAGTGCAAGATATCATCCAGGGCAACATTGGACCTAATGCTTTCAAGAGAGGAAATTGCAAGAAAAAGAAAACTACACAATTAAATGTGAGTGGTGATGTATGCCCCCACTTTAAAGTGGTTGTGAACAGTAGTACTATGAGCAATTTATTTAAAGTAGAAGAAGAGGACATGACATCTTACTCAGAAATCCCTATTACAAGTCATATGTTTTCGATAAGCTACATCATGAATAAGGTAGCATGTCACATGTGGGCCAACTTCAGGCATGTCGTCCACATCCCAAGCTTGCTATTATATGTTGATGAAAGATTAACAACTAGCCAAAGGAGGAAACAAAATGTGACATATGAGGAAAAGGCTACTAAAACCCTTTCCCCCACTTAGTGTAGGACAAAGGTGAGTCAAAGTGATTGATGGAATGCATGCTAGAGTGAAAATCAATATCAATTAGAGGAATTAGCTGCCCCCACATAGGGAAGCATGCCAAACTCCTTAATATGTTGGATTTTACGACTCAAAGCATTATGTTCATTAGTGGAGTGACCATGACTATGATAATAGGAACAAAATAAGTTTTGTAAAAGCATTTCTTTCAAGTTTTAGGAGGGAGGATGATCAAGTGATCTTGGAGGAGTCTCAACAAGCTACCTTCTTGATCAATGGTAGAAGGTGGTCTTGTGGTTTGTGACAAATATACCCCTTGCTTAGTATTAGTTGTCATACTTACACAAGTTTCTCTAGATTGCAAGATTTTGTTTTCACTCTTATAGGAGGGGGGAAAATCTATCAGATGCAAATCATTGGTATCTTGTGAGATGACATTGACATTAAGCACAAAGTTCGTTGTTTGTGTCATATTGTGTAAAGGATGATGTTCATGACCACTAGTGTCGAAGAGTTTAGGATGGACAATTGTTAAGGATGATTTAGGAGTATGTTTTGTGAGATTGTTGATGTTGAGTGAAGGCTTACTGATCATGATCAAAGAACAATAACCAAGACCATGAGTTGTTTGTTGTGTGATAGGGTCGATAGGGTTGCGGATACCTTGTTTGTGAGCACCACATCCTTTTCCACTGTAGCCAAGTTGTTTCATAAAGTCAAAACCTTTTCCATAAAGCTTTTTCATTTTTGTGGAATTGCATGGTTGTTTGTTATTGTGTTCATCAAAGGTTGTTGTGTATGTTGTATTTTAATCCAAAATAGAGGAGATAGATGGTTGAGAAGATTGTGTGTAATTTTTAGTTGTCATGATGGTTTGTTGTTCTTGTGTCTCGTATTTCTTTTGTGTGATTATGTATTCACCCATGGATGATGGTATGAATTCTAAGGATCCACAATCATCACCAAATAATGTAGACATTGATTCCTCATTTTTTTGTTCAATTTCAAGAGGGTCTATATTGGATGTTGGAATCAATGTTCTCAAAGGACTTCTAGCTCCTTTTTCAAGATGTAAGCAACTTCCAGGCTTGGGGTCTATTTCAACTTGATAGATGTTGTTGTTATAGACATATTTCATTATTTAATGAAGGTTTGAAGGAACTACATTCATCTCATGAATCCATGGTCTGCCTAAAAGAAGATTATATGAAAGATCATAAGGCATGACATGAATAGGAGTTTGCAAAGTAGCCACTCCAACTGTAATAGGAAAAGTAATTACACCGAGTAGTTTCTTTGTTGTATTGTCAAATCCTCAAATAGATAAGGAATCGGGTTTTATTTGTGACTTGCCAACATGCAATATATCAAGGATATTCACACTACATGCATTAAGGACAATACCATTATCAGTAAGGGTTCGCTTTATCCCTATCTGATTGTATTGAGCAATGATCATGAAAGTGTCATTTTTCTTTTACACTTCCAAAGGGGGGAGTTCACTTTGGTGCAAAACAATCTCAGCATTTAGTCCTTGGATCATGGCTACTATGTTAGTTGGTGGTGTATTAGAAGGGATTGGAACCTATTGCAAAGATGATTGGATCATGTTATGATAGTGAGGGGATGCTTGAATAAGGTCCCATAATGAAAATTTAGGAGTATTCTTTAGTTCAAAAATATTGTACTCCTTTTCATGAGGAAAGCCTGGTAAGATAGGTCTAGGGGGGATAGGATTTGGAAAAGGCAAGGGTGTTGGTGTTGGTTGTGGTGGTTGTGGATTATTGTGAGTGTTATATGTATAAGCAACAATATTATAACTCAGTTGGGTATGTACAGGATCACCATGGAAACAACAGGCCCTTAAGTGGCGAAAAATTCAGAAAAATCAGAGTTAGGCAACTTGACATAAAAATTTGAATAAGTTATCTATATTATTTCAAAAATATGTAAGAATAGAATCTATAGCAAATTGAATGCAGTTTCTAAACTACTAGGTTTATTTTTAAAAAAATCTATTTGGTGAAAATTTGAAATTTCAATGCAGTAGCACTTAAATTTCAGGGAAAAAATAAGAAGTAGGTGTCTGTCTGACCACCCTAACCACAATAAAATGATAATATTTTTTTATAATATTTTAGATATAAGTAGAGGAATCATGCCTTGATGTGATGCATATTTTTTATAATTTTTTCCAAGTAAATAATTAATTATGAATTTTTATTACAATTTTTTAAAAATAAAAACTCATATGTCGACCACCTTAACTTGGTCAAAACTCATGAAATTCATGTTTTTTTTAATCCTATAGTATGTGAAGCATAGAATGTGATCAATTTCAGATTCAAAAATGTGATCGGTTTGAAAGCTATAGATGTTTTCAATCAGCCTATCAATCAAGACTTTAGTCGTAATTCAAATAGAAAATGAATAATAATTATTTATTAAATTCAAAGTAAAGCATAATTTATATTGGCAGAAAGCTAAGAATCTCCTTTAAAAACCCTTTTTGTTTCATCAATTTTGGGTTAAAAAAAATTCATCAGCCACATACCCTACACATACCCATCATATCACCACTTTTTGGCCCATCATGATCCTGCACATACCCAATTGCTGCAATACATTATTCTTAGGTGCATAAAGAACAAGTTAAGGTTTGTTTTGAGGTGAAGGTTTATGTGAAGGGGGTAAAGGATGAGTTGAGGTTGAATAATGTTAACATCCCTTAGCAAGTGAGAGTCTATATCATTAATGTGGTTCTTGTCTTGCATCATGATATCCTTCCTAGGAGGAGGGTTTTGAGGAGAACTACAAACCAAATTTTCTAGACATTCTAAGGTTGGTTCTTTGAAAAATACTGCATCACAAGTAAGTGAATGCTCAATGGTTGAATTGTCTTGTTCAAGAAGGGTTTTGTTAAGTGAAGAGGGACAATCAAGATTCTCATGACCGTCATCAATTGTGTTTTCTAACAACAAAGTATCTTCTTCACAATTAGGAGAGATAAAAGAAGGAAAAATGTTGTTATCATGATTACCTATGGTTGTATTGTCTTGTTTAAGAAGAATTTTGTGAGGTGAAGGGGGAAAACTAAGATTCTCATGATCTTCACAAAATAGTTTTTCTAACATGAAAGTATCATCTTCACAACAAGGAGAGATACTAGGAGAAAAAGAAATTGTAATGTCATGATCATATAAGGTTGTATTATGTTGGTTGTGAATGTTTTTTCCACTAAGAGAGGTAAAAGGAGAGAAAAAACTAGGATTCTCAAAACTCTCATTAACTGATTCTTCTACTAAAATATCTTCATCACCAAGAGGAGAGATATTATGAGAAGAACAAGTATGATCATTAGGAATGGCCCAAGTTGAAGTCTCTTTCACTAAAACACTCTCATAGGGAGGGGATAGGAATTTTTTCTTAACATGTCTACATATGTAAGGTACTAGGATTGTTTGAATAAGAATGAAAAGCACATGTAACCATTTCATGAAATGTTTCAGCAATATGAACAATGTATATGAAAAGATACATAACACTCTTATCCAATGTATGCAACACCTTAATAATGTAAACAATGTATATGCAAGAATGAAAAGTAATTTTACCAAAATAATGCAAAGCGTTATGAATAGAAATATTGTATATGAGAAAGTGAAAAGTAATTTTATCAATGTTATGCAAAATTGCAAAAATGGAAGCATTTTCAGATGTAAGGATGTTTGCAATTGAAGTGATTTGAAGAATGAGTAATCGAAAATAATGTTTTTGCTCTAGATGCATAAAAAAAACAATCTAGAAACTTTCCACACTTATACTATATGATACTAGGAGGCATAGGAAGCACAAAAATGAGGTTTTTGATGTTGTAACAATCAGTTAAAAATCTAGATAGGGATTGATTCGCCCAGCATGGCGAATGAGTCCTAGTATTAGTTTTTTGCAAAATTTTCAAAAAGTCTGAATTTTTTTTTATATGTTTAAAGTTGCAAGATGAATAACTAAGATGGAAATGTAGAATTTTAGAAATTTTTAAGGAAATTTTAAGCAAAAATGCAAGCTAAATGACCTTTTTTCTAATGCAAAAATTTGAAATCCTAGATGCAAATTAACCAATGCAACTCTAATGAAAATTCAATGCAAGCTAGGAGTAGGATGAAAATGGACTAAAAATAAGAAAATAAGATGCTCAAAAAGTGGGTTCACCAAATTGAACCGTAGATTTTTGGCACCTTAATCCTTTCTAGCACTTCTAGGGTTTTTCACCTAAAAGGAGAAAGAAGAGCCAAAAGTCTAGGTAGGTTCACTCAAATTATGCAATGTATGATGTTATTAAGACTAGATGAGATGATCTAAATGCAACTACACTAAGTAATTGATTGATTATAAATGAAAATCCTAAGAAACAAGTGATGTTTGAAAACACATTGTGTAACGCAAAAACACTTAGGAATGAATGCAAATTGTAACAGAACTTGACTAAACTGAAAGTGTGCACCTCAAATGTGGATGAAGACTAGAAATGGATTCTAGAATGATGATAATCCTAATTTTTAGGCATGGTGGGACTCATTCTCCATTCAGGGAGAATAAGTCCTAGTTCTACAAAACTGAACTAGAACCCGTTTCTAACAAAAGGGTACTAAAAAAAGTAGAAAAATCAAAACTGACCCTGGAGTGGGACTCATTCACCACTCATGGTGAATGAGTCCACTTTTGAATTTCTATATTTTCAAAAGTGGAATCTAAAGCTTCCAATCTACACTTTGACTTCCTACAGGTGTTTGCTTCTAAAACTCTAATTTACGAGTCTAAAAATGAGTTTTTGTTGATATTTTGACGTGTGAAATGAGGAGAAGAATTTAGCAACTTTGAAACTTGATATTCAAGGATTTCCAAGCTTTTGAGAGTCCTAAATCTGCATACAAACAACATAAGAGAGAGAGATGTTGAATGTTAAGGCATGGGGGTTTGCCTTGGTCAAACCCCTTTTAGGTAATTAAGCCAAAATGATGAAAGAATGGAGTGAAACATGAAATAATGGAATTTATTACCTTTCCATGATGTTTGACCTTGAAATTTTGCAACAAAACATGAAGAATTTTCCCTTGAATATTTGAAAATTAATATCTTGGTGACTTAAAATGATAAAACCCTAAGTTGCTTGAATTGAGATGGAAGGTTGGTGGATGAATAATGATAAGAGATAAGAGATGTGAATTAGGGTTAAAAGAGTTATATTTATAGGAATTTCACCTATTTTACCCGTTAATACCTCATCATAGGCTGACATGAAGTAATAATAAACTTAAATTTCACTTTTTTCCCACTCAAAGGTCAAAATTAGGCCAAATGGAACTCATTCGCCACACATGGAAAATGCGTCCCACCTGGATGTGATTGATTTGCTATGGATGGTGAATGGGTCCTATAGGGGCCATTTTGATAGCTAGGAAGCCTAAAGATAATGAAATAAGGTTTAAATTGCAACTTTGTCAAGTATTTGATCAATATAAGCCTTGTGATGCACAATATGGGTTAATAGGGGCCTATTAGTGATGATGTGAATGTCAATTAGGGCTTGGTACATAAATTTCAATGTAAAAGTGTCATTAAATACACTTTACAACACTAAAATGAGGTCCACATAACCTAGGAAGGCACAAGAACCAATTTGAATGTGCAAGACACATTACAACACTAGTTTAACATTAAATTTAGTTCAAAAACCTTCTAAATTGATGTAAGGATGTATTTAAATATATTTTATAATGTTGAATTAGGGGAAAATGGATTCATTAAGTTTAGAAAAGTGTGTAAGTCCAGTACAAGACTTTACAACACCCTTACAATACATTATTAAAAGCATGTTATTCAATTTGCAAGGGTCCAAAACCTAGTGTGGATGCATAAAATACCTCAACACACTAAATCAAGGCCTCATTAAAATTATCATGACTTATTCCCATGTCAAGCAAAGGGTACTTTTTTCTACGGTGCACCACCAAGAAAACACTTGGAAATAAGACGATGCAATTGATATGCAATTCTAGCTATGAAACCTAGATAATCAAGAGCATGAAATCAAACTGATAAAAGAGAATAAAACAAAAAGTTACTTGGAAGAAAGATGTGGTCAAAAAAATCTTTGAATCCCTGAAATTATGACTTTGGATGTTCACTGGGACTCATACGCCAGACTGGGTGATTTAGTCCTAAACTAGGGTTTCTGGGTAGGAACTGGAATCTCTTAGTGACTTATCTAGATCTTTTGAAAACTATAAAAGAGTACTGTATTGGGACTTATATACCCAAGGTGGTCATTTAGTCCCAGTATTAGGATTTAGGTGAAACTTGATATCCTCTAGTGATCTCCTATAGCTTCTACCCTTTCCAATCTTTGAGCTCCTAAAACACTAAATTCTAACATGTATGTGACTTTCCATGAATATGACAACTTCTTGACAACTTGACAACTTTCCTCAATCTTCCAACTTAGTCTTCAAAGGATCGTCAAGCTCCAAAACACCTAGATCTACAATTACACATGTAGAGAGAGAAAAACTTGTTGATTGTTAGCGAATAAGGGTTTACCTTGGTCAAACCCCATTTAGGTAATTAAACCTTACGATGAAACAATGAAACATGAACAATGCTACCTTGAATGATGTCTTGAAATGTAAATTTGTAGTCTAACATGAAGTGGTTGTGAAGAATGTAGATCTTGATCTTGAATTAGATTTGGAACAATGCTTAACTTGGATGTTGAATGTTACATCACAACACTAGCTCACCAACATGCTTGATGCATTATTCCTTTGACGTGATGATAGATCTTGAATTGTTACAATAATATTATACAAATCCACCCTTGAGTGCCTAAGAAATTCTCTTGAATACTCTTGTAAAGTATTGAATGCTCTTGTGAAAGTACTCTTGATTACTTACGAAACTCTAGGATTGCTTAGCTGAAACTATCTAAAATAACCTTATATTTATACTTATTTATGCCAAATTTCCCAAAATTACAACACTATAAGCCAACATCAGATCTAGGACATGAAAATCCTGCCAAGAATTTGATTCAAAATAGGTCTTGGTTAAAGAAGGAATCATACGCCAGTTGTGGTATATGAGTCCTAGTGGCTAAAACCTTGGACACGAATCTCTAGGAGTGTCTTGTTCAATGTGCAATTTTAAATTAGGTCCCAAGACCTAGGTGGGACTCATACACCCAAAGTGGCATATGAATTCTAGATCACCAGATCTAGAACACATGACCCAAAACTGGTTATTTTCTAAGTGTCAGAATTATCCATAGAATAATACATTTAATTAGGCTTGTAGAATCAAAATAGGACCAATTAGAGCATAAAGAAGACAGATTAATTAATAAAGCCCTATGTTAGTGTGAAAGTGTAAAAATAAACTTTACAACACCTAAATAAGGCACAATTAGGTCCATTTAGTCTAGGAGGTCCCTAAGCTTAATGTGAATGTGTAAAACACATTACAACACTAAATTAAGGCAACATTAGGCTCAGTTGTATATTACTTATTCCCAAATTAAGTGTGAAAAAGGGATAATTTTTTTCTACACTACATTTAGCCCCCACTTTAGTGAGAGGAGGAACTTGTTTCAAACTCACACTAAAGTAGACATTCAAGAGGGGTCCACGTGTACCATTGTGGATGG
The DNA here is from genome assembly GCA_007258455.2 of Sequoia sempervirens. NCBI lineage: Eukaryota > Viridiplantae > Streptophyta > Pinopsida > Cupressales > Cupressaceae > Sequoia > Sequoia sempervirens. The sequence continues at coordinate 56,621,144 of VDFB02047230.1, read as the reverse complement.
TATAGGATAACAAAGATCAAAGGAGGTGGCCAAGACCCCAGGATCCAAGATCATATGTCAAACCAACATAAGCACAAAGGGACACACCCAAGGTGTATAATCTATAGCATCAAAATACAAAAACATACAATGTTAAAGACCTAAAGAAAGAAAAGAGAAAAAAAATCCAAATAGAAAGGGGGGGATCAAGCCTTGATCGTTTGTCCAACAAGATGTGGATCAGGTCTAAGTTGTTTCTCCAAAAATGCATGCTCACTTTGAAGCAATGAAACTTCAGGCTATCCACTAGGTAAGTATCCAAAAATGATGCAAAATACATGCTCACTATGAGGCAACAAAACTTCTAGCTGTCTACTGGGTGAGTATCCAAAAAGGGTGGCTTAGTGAGAAATTCATTCCTCTGTATCGAATTCTCATTGTACAATGAGAAATTCATGCCCATGTTTAGGCTTCTCATCGTATTAACCATACCAAAGCTATCCCTCTGATAACTTGAATAGGGTGCCACAAAATAAAACTTTGAGCTTCACAAGGCTTAACAAGTTGTGTTAAGCACTTATGAATGTTTATGCATGTAAAGGATTGTTCAAAGGGATCTTTTCTTAATTCATGTAAGGTCTCTTCTTAGGGAACATCGTGCCTAATGTTTCTAAGAGAGGAAAATTCAAATAAATATTACACTCTCAGAGGAAATCAAATCGAATGACACCGCCAAGAAAAGGACACACTACAATAAAGAAAATAACATAGTGAAACATGAGTGTCGATGTATGCCCCCACTTTAAAGTGGTTGCTAACAACATTCCTATGAGAAATTGCTTTAAATTAGAAGAATACATGAGGGCTTATTCGAAAATCCCTATGCCAAGTTATATGTTCTCGAATGAAACCACATCATGAATAAGTATGTCACCTATGAGCCAACTTAAGGCATGTCTTCCACATCCCAAGCTTTCTCTTATACATACATGGAAGGTAGTCAACCATCCAAAAGAGAGAATGACAGGTTGCATACAAGGACAAGGCTACCTAACCCCTTGCCCCCACTTAGTGCAAGAAAATGATGAGCCAAGATGATTGATGAGAAATATGACAGAATGAAAATTAGTTTAAATTAGTTTCAATTAGAAGAACTAAGTGCTTCAACACAAGGAAGAGCACCACAATCCTTAAGATGTTGAATTTTATTACTCAAAGCCTTACATTCATAAGTAGAATTATCATGAACTCTATGATGTGCACAAAATAAACTCTTGTAGTAAAATTTATTTTGTGTTTATGGAGGGAGATATATCAAATGATCTTGGAGGAGTCTTGACAAGATACCCTCTTGATCCTTTATTTTGCGACAAAGATATCTTGTACTTAGTACAAGGTGTCATACTTATGCAAGACTCTTTAGATTGCAAGATTTTGTTCTCTCCTTTATAGGAGGGTGTAAAATCTATCAAATTTGAATCATTAGTGTTTTGGGTGATGAAATTGATATTAAGAAAATATTTTTTTTGTATCTTTCATTTCTTTCAAAGGATAATAACCAAGACAACTAGTTTCTATCAATTCGGGATGCACTAATGTTAAATTTTACTTAGAAGAATCTTTTGTAAGAGTGTTGATATTAAGTGAAGGCTTGTTTGTTTCTTTCGAGGGACAATAACCAAGAACACTAGTATTTTCTTGCATATTAGGCTGTATAGGGACACAAATACCTTTCTCTCTAGAACCACATTCTTTTCCACTATATCCAAGTTGTTTCATAAGTTCATAACCTTTTCCATAAATATTTTTCATTTATTTTGGAGTCGGTGGCTATTCATAATCAACTTCATCAAAGTTTATTGTATAATTTGCTTCTTCTACTAAAGTGGTTGAGTTTGATGCTTTCAAAGGGTCTTCTGAATTTTGTGTTGACATTACCACTTTTTCTTTATACTTTTCTTTGTTTATGATTTTGTATTCACCCATGAATTTTGTGAAATCCAAGGAACCCCATTTATCTTCTAATAGCTTTGTAACTTCTTCAATATGTTTTTCTTTGTATTTTTATTGCACAGGTTCCACTTGTGTAGTTGGTGTTGAAATGTTTTCAAAGGACACTCCTTGTCTTTCTCAAGTTGTAAAACACTAAGGCTCAAGATCATCTTCGATTGTGTACACTTTGTTATTGTAGACATACTTCATTTTGCAATAAAGAGTTGAAGGCACTACTATCATTTCATGAATCCATGGTCTACCTAAAAGAATGTTATATGAAAGATCATGAGGCATAACATGGATTGGGGTTTGTAATGTGGCCTTTCCAACTATAATAGGTAATGTAATCACACCAAGCAGTTGTTTTCCCACATTATAAAACCCATTAATAAATAAAGAGGAAGATTGTATTTGGATTTTGTTTGCTTTAATATTGTCCAAAAGGTTTATGCTAGATACATTAAGGGCAAAACCATTGTCAACAAGGGTTCACTTTATCCTTGTTCTATTATATATAACTACTATCATGAAATTTTTATTCTGTTTTTGCATTTCTAATGGAGGTAACTCATCTTGATGGAAAGTTATGTCTATGTTGTTTGGTCTTATATATTGAAGTTGAGCTGCCACATGATTTGATTGCACATTAGGGAGTAGGAACCTGTTGTAAGGAACTTTTGAATCATGTTATGATAATAAGGAGAGGCTTGAATACGGTCCCATAATGATATCTTAGTAGGAGTATTCTTGAGTTGTTCAACGAGATCATACTCATTTCCACTTTGTAAAGGAAACCGAGGAAAAGGAAAGATAGGGTTAGGAAATGGGAGGGATGTTGAATGTGTTTGTCTTGGTTGTAGATTGTTTCTAGTGTTATATGTATGAGCAACAATATTATAGTTTGATTGTTGTGAAAATTTATTCTTAGGTGGTTTGAGGTTGAGGATGGATTTGTTTTGAGTTTGGGGTTGTTGTGAGGGTGGGTAAAGAATTAGAGGATTCTTAGGATGTTCTATAGGGTATTTAGGAGGTCAAATAATCAGGGAAGATCTAACAGAAACTTCTGCATTCATAACCTCAATAGTTTTGGTTTGATTTATTTCTAATAAAGGGGAGTCTAGTGTCATCTTGTCACCATCATCAAAGGAAGTCACATCACTATTATTTGAAGGGCATGTGTCAATTCTCTCATTTTCTTGCACATGATATCCTCCCTAGTAGGAAATTTTTTAGGAGAACTACAAACTAGATGTTCACGATATTCTAAGGTAGGTTCTTCTACAATGACTTCATCACAAGTAGGGGAATTATCAATGGTTGGGTTTTCTTGTTTAACAATTGTGTCATTATCTTGTTCAATAATGTTTTTCCTATGGGAAGAGAGACACATAAGATTCTCATGACTCTCATTTGTTTGATCCTCTAACACCATAATATCTTCTTCACAAATAGGAGAGATACTAGAAAAAGAGAAAATGTGATTGTCATGTTTATGTATGATTTCACCCTCTTTCACTAAAACATTCTCAGAAGCAAGGGATGAATGGAGAGTAGGTAAGGTGATGTTTAGAATTTTTTCTATGACCTTATTCTCTTGTGCCATAATATCTTCCCAAGGGGGATGACGAGAAGGAAAAACAAGATTTTCATGATTCTCAATTATTGCACCTTGCACCTTCTTTCACCAAGATACCTTCATCACTAATAGGAGAGGTATCAGGAGAAGAACAACTATTATTTTCATGATTACCTATTCTTGTATCCTCTTCTATCACATCATTACCACAAAAAGGAGAGATAGGAGGGGGTGTAGATTTAAGGCAAGTGTCAAAATTTTCACTTTCTTGCTCTAAGAGACTCTCATAACTAGGAAATGTATTAAATGAATGACTAACATTCTTATTGATGAATTTTTTCTTTGGAAACTTAGAGACGGATACTAACATTTGTGAAAATTAATCTATTCAAAATTAAAATGGAAAGTGACTTAACATGAAATGCAATGACCTAGAATGAAATTTATAAATGCAATTTTTATATTCTAAACAAGGTAATTTGTTGATAACACTATGCAACAATATGGAAATTTTGTCTTGTAAATGTAAATTTGAAATTAAGAAATGTAATAAATAAACCAAACTAAGCTAGATATAATGAAATGAATGAAATAGAAGATCAAAAACTGAAATAGTTATCTGATGACAACAAACAAAAACATAAAAAGGATGTTTTTAATGTTGTAAAAGGTAGCTTTAGGTTTGATTTTTGACTAAATCACCGAGAGGGGTGAATGAGTCATAGTTAGGGTTTTTGAAGGGCTCAAATGCTAAAAAAAAACAACAAAAATTTCTCAGAAAGTAGAAAAAACAACTTGTACAAGGACTAAATCACCTAGAGGGGTGAATCAGTCCTGAATTAGGGTTTTTGCACCAAATTCAATAAATTTTGGATGAATGTTAAGGTTTATAGTTTGTATTTTGACTTTATTATGTGCAATTACAAATTTCAAATGAATTTCAATGATGTAAGATACAAAAATGCAACGTATATGCACTTTCACTAATGCAAGATTTAGAAGCCCTAAATATAAATTAACTAATGAAATACCTAATGAAAATTTAATGTAAGAAAGATCTAGGACTATGATGCACTCCTAATAAGAAATAAGGAGTTCTAAAGGCTAGGTTCACCAAAATAAAACCTTGTGAATAGTGTTCCACCTTTTGATCTAGATGGAACTAAAGGGAAATTAGGGTTCCTCCACCTATTTCACTTATGTTTTGTTGATCATCAAAGCTTACAACTCTTCGACAGTCTTATGGGAAATTTAGTGAGTGGGGGACAAATTGTGTCTCACTGAATACCTTTGGGATTTTTATAGAAAGCCAACTCTTCTTTGGGGGGTTTTGAGATAAGGGGAGAAGGAAATGTAAACATAAAACATAAAAGGAAATGCACCAAATATTTTACAACATTTCAAACCCGAATCATTCCTATGAGTGATATAAATAGACACAAAATGCCACTACCCTTCATTGTTGGAAAGAAAACGAACAACAAAGGCTAACTTTAAGCACAATGCAGACTTTCAAATCTTTCTGTAGGCAGTGTTCATTAAGGTTTGATCAAACACAAAGACTTCTGACAATTATCAGAACAATATCTCAGAAATCACATGAACTCTATCTCCTAATAGATCATAGTACGATAAAATAACAACTTTCAGAAAAATAGAGAAGTCCAATGACATAGTCCAGTTTCCTTAAGTTAATATTCTGCAATACGAGCATACAACATAGAAATCCACTACTTAAAGTATCTAGATTCAACTTGCAAGACACAATGTTTCATTCAAAATGATAGTATAAAGAAAGAAAGCTTGAAAAAGGACATACATGCACATTCTCAATAAATTCTCCTCAATAGTTTTTGCTTTAATTATCAATTGAACTTTGAAATAGAGGTTGGATTCCAATCCGACAATATTTTAAACCTTAATAGATATAACATGCAATAATAAAGTAGTTTTGTAACTTGTTTTTGAAAATAATTCTAAAAATCCTAAGAAAACTAAAGAAACTTTTTCTTTCTCAAGAAACTACTACTTGGAATCCAACCCTTTATTGTGTTGTTGCCTTTATTTTATAGCTACCAGAAGAAGAAAGCACCACCTCAGTGCAAAAGTAATTACTGCTAGGTATCATAACTTGATAGTTGACAATCTGATCATGGATCCCTGATTAGGCCACAAAAGTCTTGGCTCATTAACTCTCAACTACTGTATTTATGTCTTCTAGATATTTAACAAACATAAGGGCTTGTAGATGATCAGATCTTAGAAATAACAACCTGGAAAGAAGTCCTATTGACTGGTCACATCATCCTGAGGTACCAACCCAAAAATAAAATAAAGAGAAAAGAAGAAAGCCAATCAGCTCCAATAAACTGCTAAAACACATCTCTCTGTAGAAGAAGCAAACTATTTGTGGTGAAGAGGTGACATGTCAGCTAGGTGGAAACCTCAGAGCTTATGAATATAGCTCCTAAGAGAATACCCGACAAGTTAACAAATGTCCTAAACTTTCTCCTAAAAGGAAGGAAAGAGATGAAATCCATGTAGCCACCACGTGCACATTGTGCATCTTTCTGATAATTTTCCTTAAGCACGGGGACACCCAAAACTGAAAAACCTCTACACAAGCCAAAAATGAAAATGACTAGGGAAAAAATGCTTCACAATTCTAGTGACTCATAGGGGTCTTTTCTTTGCGATGACATGAACCTAGGCCTATGGTTGTTTTTGGAGCTTGACAAGTGCAACTTGTTGAGCCTCCCAATCTACATTAGTTGGTAGGAAAAGGGTCTAGGGTGGGTGCATGAAGTTGGGTACCAATTGTTTGGCCACTTTTGATTTTTTTTTACAAAACGCGCTCGCGTTATAACACACTCACATTATTTCATGTTAAAAACAAAGAAAAAAGTGAAATTATTTTCCTTGGAATACCAACCCAAAGGCTTGGAGGGCATTCCCAACAAGGCCGGACGTGTTTTTGCAAATTCTACAATTTTCGACATAATCAGTCTGCTCACCATCAAGATTGCATCTAGTTCAATATCGAGAAAATTGAAAACATGGGTAATGTTAGGATCTCTCTTAGCTATCCAACAATGTAATTTTTTCAGTTTTTGACAATGTTAAGCCTCTCATCCATAATTTCTTTTGTTTGTATGTCTATTTTTTGCCAAAAGTAGTGTTTGGTGTTTTTTTTGTTATAAATTAACTGTTCATCAAAATTTCAAATAAATTACATTTTAGAAACTTGACTCCATTCTACAAATTTAAAAAAATAAAATAAAATAAAATCAATTATTTTCAAAAAAAATTAGGGGGAGCAGCCAAAATTCTGCTTTTTAGGAAGTTCCCACTTAGAAAATTAGTATAAAAAATCAAATATTCATTAAAAAATTATCAGAAAAATTGTGCATCAACTAGATGTTGTTAGCTAACTTCTGACCATAGCGATTTTAAAAATACTACAAAAAAGTTCACCGTGCTCAAGTCGTACAAGAGTTGCTATGTTATGTTTTTCTGATAAAAACAGCACCAATTTCTGTACATCCCTCTTTTGAACCCCTTAATCTCAACCGTTTTCAAAATAAATTAGTAGTTTAGAAAGTAGACTTGAAGAACTTCGATCCTTATTTTTGTTCCATCTCAAAATTTTGAGTGTAACTATCCTCAATTTCACGTCCAAGGTCAGCATTTCCTGATTTCATAAAAAAAGTGGCCACTTAAACCCCCTTTTTGGGAACCATCTTGGTGCACTTACCCTCTAAATCTATCTTTATAATTGCTCAAGATTAAAAATATCTTTAAAAGAGATGCACCCACATCTGGAAGAAAATGCACCCAAGTGATAATAGAGTTAAGAAAGAGGATAGATATGGTGCTCGACATCATCAACCATGGGTATGGCACTTGAACTTGGAATGTTCGCTGAGGCATACATCCTATGTCAGATTGCATTATTGACCTACTCCATTGTCAGCGCATCTTGATTTGGTGAAAGAAGAGCAGGCAAACTGAGACTAACCAAGATGTCGAAGTCTTTCTTGATCTTAGCAACCTGCTTATTGAGAAATATCTGACAATCTTTATATTCTGTCGCAACCCTATGACAATTGATAATCTCATTGGCCTTGATGGAGGTAATCAGCCAATCAAGAATTCTTGCTTCTTCTAGGGTATGGTTAGTGGCAATGCATAATTTGGAGACAAAACTTTGGGAATATTCCACCCGGAATGAACACTTTTTTATGAAATCATCTGCCATTGGCCTAACCTTGTCATTTAGGTCTCGAAAATCCCTTAAAAACTGTAAGACGGGTCCCAAAACAACAACGCCAGCTGAGATCCACTCCTAATGCATAGCTATCAGCCTCTTTATTATAGGGAGGGGCCCAAACCCTCGCAAAGCAGCTAACTCTTGGTCGAAACGAGCCTCACTTGTCTTTATACTTTCTTCCATTTGTCTATTTTCTTGAAGAGTCTTTTCTAATTTAGAAATCAATCTTCTGACTTCTTGTTTGGATCCTTTGAAGATTATCAGAGTTTCATGCTCATGAATTATTCATCTCTTCTTTTAAATTTTAAATTTTAGCATGAAGTTGAACTCACTCATTTCAAATGTCTACAAGCAACTTACATGCATCCTCTTGTTGGCCTTGGATTTTCCTTATGCGAGTCACTTTAGCTTCTCTAGCTCGAACCTCATTTTGCAATCATCTTACTATGTCTTTCACAGTTTCTAACTCCACCTCATGCTTCTTTAATCTCCTGTCCATCCTCTCATAGTCAACATATACTACTTTATGTGTATCTTTAGCTAGGACCATCTTATCACGCGGGTGAGTTTCACTCAAGTCTAGGCCCACAACATGGATGTAGTAATCTTCCTTCTGCATTTTCCCTTCAATTTTTGAAACTAGTAGCCTCATGGTGCTAATAAGCAGAGAGTTTCGCTCTTTATTGAAACAAGCCTTAATCTTCTTTGTAGCGGGCTTCTCGATATTCTTTGACATTATTTTTTTCTTTTTGGCCTTTTGGGCTTATTTGGTAGCATTGAAATGACCCTGAAGGGTCCGCAGGACATTCACACTTTGTGTTGTAGTGGAAGCACTAGGGGGAAGCCCAGAAAGAGTGATGGTAGGGGACACTTTGGATGTGTGAGCATGGGGGGATGCAAAAAGCAATGTGATCATGGAAAAGGGAGGGATGCCAAATTGAGTAGAGGAAAAATTGGTAGGGGTAAAAATAGAAGTAGGTTGATAGAGAGGTACTTTCCCTTTATCAGATGGTGTGGGAGTAAATGACAAAGTGATAGTTTTAGCTGATCCAATATAGGCCTTTGATAGGGTGATTAATGACACAAAAATGGCTTCAGTGGATGACACCCCCTCAGTGCATGAGACAGTATTAGTGGATCCTCTTAAAATGGTAGGGGGAACATTCAAAATTATCAATCTGGGGGTCAAGGGGGGAGGATTACTTTTTGTGAGAGGAGGTAAGGAGCTGACATGAGATGTAGAAATAGGAAGAAGAGGGGGAAAGAAACTTACTTGGGCCATGGTCAATGAATCATTTTGCAGGATGGACTCCACTTCTTCCTCTTGTCAGATAAGCACATCAAGAATACCCAAGTCTTTGATCCTTCTTCGTTTCAAGTGAGCAGAACTAGTACATTCTGATCCTTTGGTTGCAGAGTCTTCCAACACCTAACCTTCAATAGTTGTGGCAGATGACTTTGGAGACAGTTGGGTTCTCTTTCCTTTATTTCGGGCGCCAGAAGTAGAGGGAGCTCATGAACTTGCTTGCCTTGAATTCCTTCGACTTTCAAACTCTCGTTGTCTAGAAACCTGAGGTGGAACCCTTTCTTCATCGATTTCATACTTAACTCAGGATTGTTGTTGTCAAAATCAACCCCCTTATCATATAAATCCTCAAACTCCTCATCGAGCGGAAAGTTGCCGAAAAGGGCACCTGGACATCTCATCTCCTCTCAGAATCTCCAGAAGTAAAACTTCTTTCTTTCCGACCAACCCTTTTTCTTCAATTATGTATTAAGAGATTTGTTTATCAGGAGATTCCTGTGGTATCCCACTTGTGGCTCATAGAAACTTAACCATCTTGGCCTCTCCTCTGGAATGCAATCCAAGTCAATGTATACCTTTGGGCTTTCTCGGGTCAGGTTTCTCTTTTTCTGTAAATATTCCCTAACCTCATGCCTTAAAGTAAAAATCCCATTCGGGTTATAATCCCACTTGTCACAAATGAGGATGAGAGCCAAGGCCTCCAGTAAACTTTTGATCGCATCATCCACCTTCCACTTAGTCATTATTACTTGACTCCTAGCAATCATGAGAGGAAGATCGTAAAGCTTCATTTTATTCCTTCCAACACCATAAACCCTATCAATGGCAGATACTTGGTGACACGCCTCCAACGCAAAAACCCTATCAGTTACAAATCTTGGGAGTTGAAAAACCTCCCTGGGAAAACTGTGGAACCTAACAAATGTGAAATATTCACCCAGGAAATAATCTAGTGGGACAAGTGGATTCTCCATCCATCCTATAACCTCTTGAGAGAAACGGTCAATGGGGCGGGGCAACAAATCCTAGAGCACTGACCCAAGAAAATAATCTGCAAATTGATAATAATCTCTTGTCTTTGAAAGCATAGGGGTCCATACAAAAACTAACTAGAGACAACTTCTATTGTCTATCCAAGATACCGGTACATCCCTCCCCAACCACTCAAAATTTTGATGTAAAAGCAAATGAACCATAACAGAAGAATACCTAAACTTAGACTCTATATGGTAATTCTTCAACTATTCTTTGATATTCCCAGCTATTATCTCAGCAAAATCATAACACCTCATAACATTTTCTCCTTTTTAATGCAAGGCCTAGGGAAAACTAGAAAGGGTTGACTTCCTCATCATTATCAAGGCCAAAAACCTAGGCCAACATTGAGAACATAGACTATGTATCTTTCTTAAATTTCTTGCGTGAAAGGGGCTAGCGAATCTATCCTCTCTCTGGCTTCTCCTTTGTTTCATCCTCATAAAAGCTCATTCGCCCAAACATGTCTTCCCATAGGGCATCCATCTTCTCTTCATCAAAACCTTGATGCCCCAATTTTTAGGGAAACATAGCATGTCTCGTAGAGCCTTGGCACAAATGGTAATCTTGATCCCACGACTCCCAATAGATTCTATTTTTTTGTTGGAACTATTTGCACATGCATTAACTAGCTCTAGGCACAAATGTACAACAAGTAGCATAAACTGTGGTAGACCACTATTCTAGAGCTGAAACAAAAAATTGTTTGATGGTGCATGTTCCAACGTCCTCTGAAACACACCTTCCCTAAGATTTTTAGGGTTGGTGGATAGCCGAGGGTCAAAAATATTATCAGTGAAGTCCTGCATTGCCTCTCTTTGAATATGTTTAGCAGGTTGGATCTTTTTGCAATGTTCGAATGGTCGTTCCTCTGGTGCTAGAGCATTAGCGAATGAACAATGCCCAAAAATATTAGTGTAACTAAGTCATCTATTTTGAACTATAGATTTCCTTCTAGAGGTGAATGTTTCCATCATGACTATACGAGAAGGTTGCAAAAAGATTTGCTCGACCACTTTCCTTTTACTTCTTTAGAGAAAAACTTATTTTTGAGTGTAATTAATTCTCTTACCCATGGATGTAGTTAAGACTAAACCGTTACTGTTGGTTCATTAAATGTTGACACCAGGGAAATACGTGTGAACATCAAATTTGTACCCCTTGGGAATGCTAAAAACACCGCAAAGATGGAATTAGTACATTCTCCTTGCCACCTGTTTTACAAATAAAATTATTGCATTGAAAAGTGTGCTTTTCGTCATTCAAAAGGTGTTGAGGTGATGTAAGGTACCCCTAAAAAGATGTGACCATCAATTTGTCAAAGTTTTAACACACTAATCCACGTCTTTTCTCATTAATAGGCTAGTTGGCATTGATGATAATAAAGGACACATGTCAACCATCGGCGTATGAGGTCATTTACTCCCAATGCCCAAATTTATTTCTTAGAGTATTCCATCCAATTTTCCATATGATTTATCTCCCTTGCTCTGTTCTATTTACAAACTTCTCATTGTCGTCTAGCCAGAAATAGATATTCCATTGATTAGGTTTGTTGGTTCACCTTTTCTATATATAGCTATGCCACATTTTGCAACATTCATTCAAACACATAGTCTTCTAAGTTAGCTAGCCTTCCACTTATTCTCATTTTTCCATCCTTTGCCGCCTATCAAAATGTCTGCTAGCCTTGGTACCCCAATTCGGCTCCCTCCACAAAGATCACATAACTACTTCACGGGGGAGATCACTAGTGACCTAATCAAGCACCTAGTGAAGAAATGTGACTCCCTTATTATGGTATCATTCAAGTGGGTAGTCAATGCGGACTTCATTACCGATGAGAACCAGCTTCAGAGCAATTGCAATGTGCTTTCCCATTTTGTGGCCTCACTATTGGACCTAAATGTGCTCAAGCCCATGATAATTGAGTTGTGCCAGAAGATGTTCGACACTTCACTAATGGAAGGTCTGGGCAAGATGGTTTTAGTGGCCGTCCCCGGCGTTGGTATTCTGAGTGCTATGGACCTTCGTAGGCATGTGGATTATGGGATAGATGTACTCTAGAGACCCCTCCTAACCGATTTCTGCACCATGGAAATTGAGATGCATTGTTGCTCTTCTTAGCAGGCAACCACTTTTCTTTTGCGAGAGTATGGCGTGGAGTAGGTTTCGGGTATCACCTAGAAGAACCACTTCGGATTTCTAGTGCAAATTCGTGGAGAGTAGGCCCTCAGTCTATGTTATGTGGCTCGCATCTAGACCATGTGTTAACCCTCTTTTTGTATCTTGATGAACAAGAAGAAGAAAAGGAAGAAGAGAAAGGAAGAAGAGAAGAAGAAAAATCCTAATAACGAGCCCTTTTCTTCAACTATGACAACTAGAAGCTTAATTTTACTATCTTTTGTTTGTTGCCTCCATTTTGCCTCTTTTTTCCCATTACTCCTAGATTTTTCTTAAGAGAGCTTAATGTTTAATTCTAAGCCTCAGGCCGTACATTATATGTAAATTCCTATTGAATATAATATAATACGATGTTTTGTTTCTTTAGTGTTCTTTTGGCTGTTTATTCTCAAAATTTTGAAATATCTATTTTTTTTTTACATATGGTACATAACTGTTAAATTTTTAAAGAATTGTGCATTTTAATGGAAAATCATCAGAAAAATACTATTCATCGGTATATCTAAAGTGTTTCCCTTCATATCTTTGAATTTTTACACATTCTTTACTTTGTATGTGTTGATTCAGAAAAACCTTTTCCATAGCACTCCAAATTTCATGTGTTTCCCTGGTCTTTTAGTATGCCTCTCATACTTTTGCACTGAGCTCCCTCTTTTGAATTCTAGGTTAGAAACCCTCTTGTTGAATCCTTTCTTGGTCATCTATTGGCCGTTGAACGTGGTTCCAAGAGCTTTTCCTTTGTCCTTCCTTAGCTTGAGGGGGTTTTCAAGTCATACCTCCATTTTAATTTCCCTTTTAATCTTCAAAGCTTTCTTGACTTATGAAGCATGGATTCTTATGGAAATGGGTATGATTACCTCACTTTTTTACACCAATTCGTAAGGGGAGATCCTTAAAATTTGATTGGAAATATTTTTGGTCCACCCACAAAGTAGCTCACATATCTTTATGCCAAACCCTCTATTGTTTTGACCTAATACGCTTATCTATCCTAATTAAGCTTGTGTTAGTCAATCTTGTTATCTTGTTCCCTTGTGTGTGGTAAATTGATGAGATTTTTAGGAAAAACCTACATCTGACAGCAAAAACTGTTGTTCTTGACTTCTCAAGGGCTATGGCATTGCCAGGCATAACAATTTTGAGTCATCCAAACTTGGCTGCTAGCTCTCTAATAACATTGGCGATCTTTCCTTCAGTTATGCATCCCCACACAATGGCTTTGAAACCTTTCATGATTCTTGAATGGAATACAATAGGACACTTTCCATTGTGCCTCTCAATTTTCCTAGCAAGCACAGGAACTGCCTTATGATAGCCACTTCTCATAAAGTAAAACAAAATTGAAAAAATCTGGGCTAACCAGCACTGGGTTTTCAGAGAGGACCACCTTTAGTTCGTTGGAAGTTGTGTCCTTGTAAGTCCATTAAAGAGGTAGGTTCTTTCTAAACATCAAGGTGACTAGTCACGCAATGGTCATGACATTTGATATGAATCTAGTAATAAAATTAATTTTCCTTAGGAGGAAATGCAACTCTTTTGTTGCTCAGACCTTTTTAGGCTTTATGGTTGATTCTTCTTTTGAATTCTGGAAGATACAAATCTTACTTTGAGGAACTCCGAATACACATTTTTTTGGATTTAAATAAAATCTAAACTGTTGGTATTTTTGGAAAACCTTTTCTTGGCGATTAAAAAAATTATTTGTTGATCTAGAAAACATTGTCGGGCTTCCAAGACTTATGAGGATAGTATGAATGATCAACCCTTCTAAGGAAATGTTTACCACCCACTGAAAAGATGCATTACCATTAGAGAGTTCCAATGGTATCTCTGAATATGAAAACATTCCTCACTTAGTGGTGAATGTCAACCTGTGTTGGTCGAACTCATTCTCATGGACCCGATCACATCTTGAGGGATTATCTAATAGGGAGAAAATCCCTGATTTGGTTGTCATCTGTAAAATCCACCCTATCAACAGTGAGGCATCTATGGTCCTAGATTTAGTCCATCTGGCAAGCTCCTATGCCACCATTCAGATCCATTCGCCAAATCAATAGTACATTGGAATATGCTTGGGTCGTATCCTTTGAGACCATTTTCCAAGCATAGATCTTTTAGCTTTTTCTTATTCTCAGAATGATTTCCCCTTTTTTCTTTCAATTTCTAGTCGTTCCAACATCAAGTTCTTTATCAACCCCCAAATCCTTAGAGAATCTTTGTTTTCCATTCCTTGTGTCTTCAAAAAAATCCACCTTTAGTGATGGATAGTCGGAGACTGCTTAAACCTCATCACCCAGAGCTTGCCAATTTTCTTTCTCATCGGGAATTGAGTTTCGTACAATGATTTGTGCCATGCTCTACTCTATTGGATTAGAAATTAGTCCATATCATGGAGCATTAGGAACCATCTAACCAACAATACCCTTTTACGAATGGGGAATTATTAGTATGTTAAAGGCCTCAAAATTCTCGATGAGACCCCATACTCTATGTCGATATGGGTTTATTTTGGTGCTATTTAAGGTTGCTTGGTTGTGGATTTGTCTTACCACCAACTCTAAATCTCTGAAAAATTGTACACTCTTTACATCCATTTTTTTAGCAAGGATCAGATCACAGATTAAAGCCTCATATTCAACATTATCACTTGAACATGAAAACAGAAAATGATAAGCTCTAAGAGTTTTAGATCCAATCGAGGATATTAATTAGACACCTACTTTAGAGCCAACTTTACACTTGGCGTCATCAAAATATAGAGTCCATAGATGGTTATCAGATGGGTCATCAGATCCCTTCTGATCCTTAGTCATTTTTGGAAAAAATTGATCGTCATCAAAAATTACATAGCTACCCAGCCCTATTGCATGGAAGATACCAAATGGATTAGAACTAGTGAATTGGTTGAGCAACACATCTTCTTTTGGAGTCTTTCTTATTGTATCTTCCTGTTCTTCTAAAATTTCTACATAGTATCTCTCTTGTTGGGGAAAAGAGGTATATGTATTCCCGAAACACAGGTTTGCATCATCCACAGTATGTTTGATATGTAAGGATTCATATAGGATCTTCATTTTTTCCCCATGTTTAGTTCTCAATATTATGTGGGACCAATCAAGTTCTAGGTATCCACCAAGCTTGGTGGTGAAATCTCTTGATAGACACATTCTGAAGACTGGTGGAATGTCTATCACTACTACTTCTTGTGTAACTGTTTGGCTTGGGCAGGAGAAAAGAGTCAGGAACAAGTCCTTTATTAGTCTAATAGTTAGAACCTTCTTCCCATCCAATTGCATGATCCCCTTTTCAAGAGGCTCATACTTTAGCTTCAAAGCATCCACCACTTGTTTTGGCATGACAATGGTGCTAGCCCCAAATCAATCATATTGTTATCCAACAATTTATCTCCCACTATAAGTGTTAAAAAGAAAGGTGTGGGTTTTTTTTTCTTACCTCTTTCTCCTTGGTGTTTCCTACATCATTTTCATAAGCTATAGCCTTTAAAGCCTAAGAGGGTAGCAAGGATCCATTATCTCTACTTTGATTTCCTGGTTGAACTGCATCCTCACATGAACTTTTCTCTTCTTCTTTTAACGCTTCTTGAATCATCATTTTTTGTTTGCAAATTGATATGATGTCCCACAATGATACATGGGTTGGCACCTTCTTCAATTACTCCACTACATTAAGCATCTGGACTGCTTGGACCTTGGTTTTACATGGTGAAACTTCTCTTGATTTCGGAGGAAATCATTCTGACATGACTAGGCTCGATGTTTTTATCATCTCAACCTCCTCCAATGATGGGTCGTGCGGTTGCAGAAAAGGCCAGGCAGCACATGATGAGGCCATTTTTGTCTGTGGAAGGGATAGACGTGGCAAAGGATGTGGCAAATCTTGTTGTATGTATTCTCCAATGACCCTTCTTTTTGACCTTGTGTTGTAATTTGACTGCATTTGTGGAACATCAGTCGTCAAAGTTTCATTGCCAAACACAGCTTCTTCCTCTTCTAGCCATGAGAATAGAGCTTGGTTGGGCGCTATGTCTAGCTCCTGCTCTAGGGACATCCCTTGTGTTTGTGCTCTAAAACATGTGTTTTCCATTTTGGTTGACTCGTAATCGTCTACATTCGAGGGAATGCCCTTGCTTCTTTGTTCCACTATCCTCTGCTGCATATTCCCCCTTAGGCAATGTTGGGGCATATGATTATCACTACATGGAAAAAACCAAACATTTTTGTCCTCTACCAAATTATTTTGGCTTGAAACTAACACTTTATTCAAACTATCCTTGACTATCTATAATGGCATGGTGACCTGAACTATCTGTCTTGCGGATGTCGTCTCTTGGTTTCCTCCTTTGGAGAATCCTTGATGTGGATTTTGTTGATAAGATGATTTCCCTCCACCATAGGTCTACATGGTCTACTTTGGGGGCATAGTTTTCTGTCATTTGATAATGACCAATTCGTTAGCAAAAGTCTGCATGAGATCCGTCATGTCACTAATATCTTCTTCCATTGAGGAAAAAATTGATGTGCCTGCTTTAATGGGGGGATGTATGTTCATAGGCTACAGAGTGACCAATGTCAGTTACACTGCATGAGTGCTTGAAGTTGTCTCTCCCTTCGGACCATCAGGGATTTCTTCAAAGACTGGCATCAAGAGCCATGGAAAAAAATTTCTAGCATCAATCAAACTATTTTCTACACGTATTGCCACCTCGTATACATCGAGCAACATATCCCCCCATAGAGGTTATCATGACCACAATGTTGAGGTTGAAAGCCTTCAAATAGAACATGAACTTCATGGCAGTCATAGGTTGAGCAGTGATGGGGATCCTTTTCTAGGTCTTATGGAATTTTGTGTTAAATTTGCTCATTGCTTCATGTGGAGCCCTCTTGATGGTAATCAGTTGTTGTAGCAATGAGGAATAGTCTCCCTTTTCTGAGAAACGTTCGAATAGGCATTCTCCAAGTTGGTCCCAAGAGAGGAAAGATCCCGAAGCCAAGGATCGATACCAATATTGGGCTTTCCCTTTGAATGAGGCAGCCAATAGTCTTAACTTGACATTTTCCTCCCATATGTTATGTACCCTACATACCTCCACTATATCTTGAAGGTGTTTGGAAGGGGGTATGTGTAGGATCATCATGGAAAAAATAGGCCCTTAAGTGGCAAAAAAATTAGAAAAATTAGTGTTAGGCAACTTGACGTAAAAATTTGAATAAGTTATCTATATTATTTAAAAAATATGTAAGAATAGAATCTGTAGAAAATTGAATTTATTTTCTAAACTACTAGGTTTATTTAAAAATAAATAAAATCTATTTGGTGAAAATTTGAAATTTCAATGCGTAGTACTTAAATTTCAGGGAAAAAATAAGTAGGTGTTTGTCTGACCACCCTAACCATAATAAAATGATAATATTTTTTTATAAGATTTTATATATAAGTAGAGGACTCATGTCCCGATGTGATGCATATTTTTTGTAATTTTTTTTCCAAGTAAATAATTATTTATGAATTTTTATTACAACTTTAAAAATATAAAAACTCATTATGTCCTACCTTAACTTGGTCAAAACTTCATGAAATTTAGTTTTTCTTTTTTAATCCTATAGTATGTGAAGCATAGAATGTGACGATGTTTCAGATTGAACAAATGTGATACCGTTTGAAAGTTATAGATTTTTTCAATCAACCTATCGATTAGGACTTTAGTCGTAATTCTAATAGAAAATAAATAATAATTATTTAATAAATTCAAATTAAAGCATAATTTATATTGGTGGAAATCTGAGAATCTCCTCTAAAATCCCTTTTCATTTCATCTATTTTGAATCAAAAAAAAGTTGTCAGCCACATACCCTACAAATACCCATAATATTGCCACTTTTTGGCCCATCATGATCGCGCACATACCCAAGGGGTTTTGAAATCTTCACTACAGAATCTTGGACTGTCCTTCAGGGCGTTAACAGGAATAGCAAGCCATACATCTAGGGGTGTGGGTGGTTGTAGCAAACTAGCACTATCCCATGTCACGAAGTTCCTAGGGGTAGGGGGAGGTACGTGAGCCATAGAGAAAAGGTTTAAGTGGATTGGATACATAGGTATTCTAATTTGGCAATTTATTCCTATGGGTGGGGTAGATGAAGTTCTAGATACTTGGATCTTACTTCTTACTCTATTACTCCTTATAGGTGACACAGAACCTATGAGTCTTCTCCTCCTAGGGATCGAGGCAAGTAACTGAGAGTACTGGAAGTGACCTCTTAGAGATGCTATCATTTGGACTCTGGGCATGAAACTTCCAGTTTCCTTAGCCTAATTCAAGAAATATTTCTGACTTCTAATTAGGAAATTGTGGGTTTGAGTCCCACTAGAAATGCCAGATAAAGAACTGTTGATCATCAAAGCTTACGCATCTCTGAAAGTATTATGGGAAATTCAACGAGTGGGGGCAAAATTGCGTCTCACTGAATACCTCTGAGATTTTGATAGAAAGTCAGCTCTTCTTTGGGGTATTTTGAGATAAGGGGAGAAGGAAATGTAAACATAAAACATAAAAGGTGATGCGCCAAATATTTTACAACATTTCAAACCCGAATCATTCCTATGAGTGATATAAATAAACACAGAATGCCACTACCCTTCATTGTTGGAAAGAGAACAAATAACAAAGGCTAATTTTAAGCACAGTGTAGACCTTCAAATCTTTCTATAGGTAGTGTTCATTAAGGTTTGATCAAACATAAAGACTTCTTACAATTATCAAAACAACTTCTCAGAAATCACATGAACTCTATCTCCTAATACAACATACTATGATAAAATAACAACTTTCAGAAAACACAGAGAGGTCCAATGACATAGTCTAGTTTTCTTGAGTTAATATTCTACAATACAAGCATACAACATAGAAATCCACTACTTAAACTATCTATATTCAACTTACAAGAAAAAATGTTTCATTAAAAATTATATTAGAAAGAAAGAAAGCTTGAAAAGGGTTATACATGCATAGTCTCAATAAATTCTCTTCAATAGTTCATGCTTTAATTATCAAATGAACTTTGAAATAGAGGCCAGATGCCAATCTGACAATAGTTTAAACCTCAATAGATATAACAAGCAAGAATAAAGTATTTTTGCAACTTGTTTCTAAAAATAATTCTAAAAATCCTAAGAAAACTAAAGAAACTTTTTCTTTCTCAAGAAACTACTACTCAGAATCCAACCCTTTATTGTGTTGTTGCCTTTATTTTATAGCCACCAGAAGAAGAAAGCATCACCTCAGCGAAGAAGTAATTACTGCTAGGTGTCATAACTTGATAGCTTACAATCTGATCATGGATCCCTAGCTAGGTCGCAAAAGTCTTGGCTCATTAACTCTCAACTACTACATTTATGTCTTCTAGATATTTAACAAAGATAAGGGCTTGTAGATGATCAAATCTTAGAAATAACATGGCAAGAAGTCATGCTCACTAATCACATCATCCTGAGGTACCGACCCAAAAATAAAATAAAGGGAAAAGAAGAAATCCAATCAGCTCAGAGAAACTCCTAAAACACATCACTCTGTAGAAGAAGCAAACTACCCGCGGTGAAGAGGTGATGTGTCAGCTAGGCATAAACCTCTGAGCTTATGAATATAGCTCCTAAGAGAATACCTGACAAGTTAACATGTGTCCCAAAATTTCTCCCAAAAGTAAGGTGAGAGATGAAAGTCGTGCATCCACCACATGGTGCATTGTGCATCTTTATGATAATTTTCCTTAAGCACGGGGCCACCCAAAACTAAAAAACCTCTACATAAGCCAAAAATGAAAATGACTAGGGCCAAAATGCTTCACATGTTTCATTAAGGGAAACAAAGATCCTTCAACCAATTTTCTTGATTGAGGGAAGGGTTGGATGGTTTAGAATGGTTTCCTTAGGTGTGATTAAAGAAAAAAGGTGGTTCACCACCAAGCAAAGGCTTGGAAAGAAGAATATGCAATTGATATGCAAATCTAGCTATGAAACCTAGAAAATCAAGAGCATGAAATCAAAATAATAAAAGAGAATGAAATAAAAAGGTACCTGGAAGAAAGATGTAGTCAAAACAATCTCTAAATCCCCAAAATTATAACTTTTGATGCTCACTCGGACTCACACGCTAGACTAGGCGATTTACTCCTAGACAAGGGTTTCTGAGTAGGAACTAGAATCTCTCAATGCCTGCTTTGGATCTTCTAAAAATTGGAAAAAGAACTATACTAGGACTCATAAGCCAAGGTAGTGATATAGTCCCAGTATTATGGTTTAGCTAAAACTATGATATCCTCTAGTGATCTCCTATAGCTTCTCTCCTTTCCAATCTCCAAGTCTGAAACACAGAATACTGACCTATAGGTGAATTTTCATGAAGATGAAAACTTCTTGACAACTTGACAACTTTCCTCAATCTTGCAACTTAGTCTTCAAAGGATCTTCAAGCTCCAAAACACCTAGATCTACAATCACACATGTAGAGAGATAGAAAGAGAAACTTGTTGATTGTTAGTGAACAGGGGTTTGCCTTGGTCAAACCCATTTTAGGTTATTATTCCTTATGATGAAAAAATGAAACATGAATATGAAACATGAAACTTGAACAATGATACCTTGAATGATGTCTTGAAATGTAAATCTGTAGCCTAACATGAAGTGTTCATGAAGAATTTAGATCTTGATCTTGAATTAGATGTGGAACAATGCTTCACTTGGATCTTGAATGCTACATCACAACACTAGCTCAACAACATGCTTGATGCATTATTCCTTTGACATGATGATGGATCTTTAATTTCTGCAATAATCTTCTACAAATATTCCCTTGAGTGCCTAAGAAATGCTCTTGAATACTCTTGTGAAAGTACTCTTGATTTCTTATGAAACTCTAGGATTGCTTAGATGAAACTATGTAAAATAACCTTGTATTTATACTTATTTATGTCAAATTTCTCAAAACTACATCACTACAAGCCGACATAAGATCTAGGACAATAAAATCCTTCCAAGAATTTTATTCAAAATAGGTCTTGGTTAAAGTGAGACTCATACACCAGTTGTGGTGTATGAGTCCCAATGGTTAAAACCCAGGACATAGATCTCTAGTAGTGTCTTGTACAATGCACAATTTGAAATCAAGTCCCAAGACCTAGGTGGGACTCATATTCCCAAGGTGGTGTATGAGTCTGAGATCACCAAATCTAGAACACATGACCCAAAACATTGAATTATGATTGGCTATTTGCTTAGTGTCAAGATTATCCATAGGAAAATGCATTTTATTAGGCTTGTGGACACAAAATAGGACCAATTAGAGCATAAAGAAGCCAAAATAATTAATAAATCCCTAGACTAGTGTGAAAGTGTAATGATACACTTTACAACACCCTAAATAAGGCACAATTAGGTCCATTTAGTTTAAGAGGGTCCTAAAATTAATATGAATGTGTAAAAAAACATTACAACACTAAGTTTGGGAAACATTAGACTTAGTTTTATATTACTTATTCCCAAATTAAGTGTGAAAAAGGGATAATTTTTTCTACACTGCACTAGGAAATCTTTCATATTTCCCTCACCAGTAGACTTTCAAGAAGGTTATAGAACATTGGGTATAGATCGCTAACACTTCAAACTCTAAGACTCAATATTTTTCAATGCCCTTCGACACTTCAAAAAGTTATAAAAACCTAACAATCTACCACCTACACAAGATACAAAATAAGTTTTAAAGGGAAAGTAGTGTAAGAAAGAGTTAATATAGCTTGAGTAGTGCTCGCCAAGGTTAGAAAAAATTGACCAAAAACTCCCAAGACTTAGACTTATAAAAAAATAGGGCAGGGATGAAGATTTTTAAGGGCGATGACCAAAATCGAAGTAATAGAAATATATTTGTTTTCAAGAATCTTAAGAGATATGATCATATTGAATTAGTCTAGAAGGATTGTCATATTTGAGTAGTGGAACAAAATATATAATAATATTGTAGTGTAGGAAAATGTATCCCTTTTTCACACTTTATTTGGGAAATAATAATAATAAAATAAACTAAATTATGCCTTAATTTAGTGTTGTAATATGTATTTTATATATTCACATTTAGTTTAGGGTCCTATTAATTAAAATGGACTTAATTTTTCCTTATTTTTTGTGTTGTAAAGTATACATTTACACTTTCACACTCATCTAGGGCCTTATTAATTAATTGAGGTTAATTTTCCTTAATTCTCCCCTTTAATTCAAATCAAAGCCTAATTAATTCCAATTTTTGAAGAGGAAAACTCGACATTCATTAATGCCATAACATAAAATTTATCATTAGATAATGTGTGTCATAGGTAAGTGAACTAGTACCCATTTTCCCCTCACTTACACCTATGACCTAAATTCTTATTATGTTTAATTGGTGGTATTTCAATGATTTCAAATGTATATTCACATGTCAACTTGCGATGGTTCATCATATTTAGAGTCAGAGCATGAGTATACCACCAAGGCCTTTGTTGAAACTGGAGAATCTTTCTTGCCATCATCAGAGTCCACCAGACCAGTCATTGCAAGAAGGTATTAGGAGTACTCTGGATCATCTTCTGCCTCATTCTTCATGGTGACATCGGGCTCCCCCACACAAGAAACAAAAGCCTTGTGAGCATTATCTTTCTTCATCCTTCCTTTAGACTTGGCCAATTTCCCTGCCTTAGCCTCTTGCTTCTCTTTACTTTGTTCCTTCAGGAACACACCACCAGGTGTGCTTTGACCATGAAAAAAAACCCTACTCCTCAGGTTGTAAGAGCTCCTGACACCACCCTTCTTAGCCTTGCCATGGGCCCTCCTCTTGGCCCTTGACTTTGTAGGAGTTTGTGGTGTTCCTTGTTCAATTTCAGGAGTGTCATTCTGAGGTTCAAGGATGCTAATCCTCCTATATCTTCTAATCGGTTGGACATACTCGATCAACTTACTCATTCTCACAGAGAACAGAATAAGAGCTACCAACTTTTGATAACTGGTTTATGTTCCCAAGTGGAATTTGCAAAGCAAAAACTCCTAGACCCCGTGCAATTCTCACCAACCCAAAGGAAATTGTAGATAATTGAAACCCTTACCAACTCCAAGAATTCATAACTTATGAGCCAACTAACACATATTGTAAATAGAAGTAGGTATGAACACCTACTTACCTGGGAAAACCACTTCAATATCTTCGTAATTATTGTCTTAGACTCACACGCCTCTTCTCTGGCTCTAAAACAATTTCTCAACTTTCGATGGCTGAAAATGGTCAAATAAAATAGTAGATGATCCTCATTAAGTAGAGCCAATTGAGCATGTAGCCATTAATGTTCAAAGGAGGATTTGTGTAAGAGAGCTGACAATTGGCCCTCCAACTTTGAAACATGACTGTCAATCCCATTTGATTTAAAACAAAATCAATGATGCTTCTCCACCATCACTCCATGCTTTTATAACTTGTGCATTAAAAATGATGATGAGAACTTAGAAAGCTGCCACATCATCACTTGATCATAGTAGTCATCTCTTCTTTGAGAGCCATTATATATTCTTCTCTAAGAGCAATGAGGGGAATATTCTTTCAAACATTCCATTGCCCATCACATATTTTCCTTCTCTTTCCAGAGTCCTATCAATGATGTGAATATTAGTATGATGAAATAGCAACCATTGGATCATGATCCACCTTTGACTAATCTTTATCTCACATCACACATCACAAATCTATGTTTCAATGTCTGATTTAGATTAGTGGCAGGAGAATGGGAGCATGGAACAAGATCAGGCCACATGTACCTATTTCAAAATCAAAGGCACAAAGGTATCACCCATATCAACACTTCAAATTAAAGATGAAACATTAGAATAGAGGGCCACATCACTCATCACCAATTTGAAAAAGGTTAGCGCACTTGACTATGCATGATAAGTAATGAAAAGGATCATAGAGAGCCTTAAAATTCATCACACATTGTGAATTCAAGACTTAAGACTCAAAAACAACTAGCGATAGTGAGACATCTAGCAATACAAAGGGAAACGCATATCGCTCATCGCTAATGTGAAACATAAAGTTAGAATTCTATCCATGATGAGCAACCAACAAACCAATGAACGGGTACTTAAGTGAGGAAATTTTGCATGTGCTTGCAAGTTATCTAAGAAGGGGAAATCCTAGGACCATGGAAGAAACAACCTCAAAAGACTTAAAATCATTTTATTCAAAGGATGTAAAGGCTAAACAAGGTCGATTAGTCAACCTTATAAAATAAAGGAGTTTCATAGACCTAAGCACAAGGGACCAGTTATTTAATGAATATGAAAGGCTCAAGTAGTTTTTAACATGACCAAAAAAGGGCACATCAAGTCAAAAAAAAATATAACATTGCAAAGGGCATCAGACATAAGGGTTTTTAGCATTAAAAACCATAAGGAGTGATGGTAGACAAACCCTAAGCCCAGGAGTATGGAATTAACCAAATTTTATAGAATTTTTGGATGGAACACAAAGCATTTTTTGGGGTTCCATCAATCCTAACCTAAGGTTTCAAAATGTTTAAATACTTTGATTCCTACAAGATCGCACATTTCTTTAGATAGGGTAATAAAGTAGCAAACATTCTAGAAAATATGGCATGTGACCTAGTTGATGGGCCATTACAAATCAACCAAACAGATCTTGATAACTACTTTCCTTGGTGCACATAGAGAATAATGAATTGCACCCAATATAAGAGAATTAAGTTCCCAAAATATCTTGCATAGGTCACGTGTTGATGAGTTATGTTGGAAATAACCACATCCAAGCTATGTGGTCCCTTGGGTGGGAATTTGTTTCTACTTGTGAGCCCTTGTTTTCCAAGTTTGTACTAGCAAAATCTGTGCAATCTCTTTCACTCCGACGAGTCTAATTGAAAAATGAAATTATGGAGGAATCATGTGGTGGCCTCAAACGTTTGTTCATGTCCTTCATCACCAATATTCACACTAGCATAGTGTGGCATAGCCCTCAAGCATCACAAGCACCTCTTGGTGCATGGGGGGTTTATTCCTCTCTTGAGGTGTTGGGCTCTTACTTCTGCCAGTGGACCATCTTTCATGGAGGTTTTCTTTCTGCTCAATCTTTGAAACTTTCCATTACCCCAAACCATACTAGTGTGTATTTTGTGGAGGTTCATTTTCTGCTTAAGCTTTGTAGCTTTCCACCACCCTAAAACTTTCCAATTCTCTTAAAATGTGTTGGTTGCAAGTTGCTAAGTTTCACCAACAATACCTATCTCTAAATCTATGTGGACCCTTGGATGGCCATTCTTTTTTACCTGCAAACCCTTAATGGTTCAATTTGCATTAGTGAAAGTTTTGCAGCTCTTTTTGAGCCTAGTGGCTTGAACCCAAATTGTAAAGCATTGTGGGGTCACGTGGTATCGCTGGGTGTTTTGTGTTTCTTGAATTTCCCAAGCACTCACCCCTTGCATAAATTCCATGCGTCATGCTAGTGTAGCTCAACGAAGGCCACAAGTATCACAAACAAGAATAGTTGCAAGATTGGTTTGTTCCATTAATCATGCAACTCCCACCCAAGAAGACATAATGCATAATGGGACGTGTTTTGGTGCCATGTAGTGACCCTGTGCGCTTGTAATATGGCACATGTTGCATTTGTGTAGGCTGAGAAAGTTGCTATATCCTAACAAGAAATTTTATTGCATGATTGGTTGGGACTTTTGGTGGGCCAAACATGTGGTAGAAATATGATTTTTCCAAGGTGCATTTGAGCATTTTGAAGTCCAATGACCCATTTGTTTCATGCCCAGCCGTTTACAAGTATTCAATGTTTATTAAAGTTGGTGCTAAACTTAACCTAGTTAATGCCCTTACTATCCTAGGTCATAAACATGTGGCAACATAAAACTCTCTCAAGTGCCCTTTCAAACCAAAAGCTACTTCAAACTATGCAAACATGACATGTGGTAGCATCTGCTTTAGATTTTTTGATTTCTAACTTATAAGCAAAAAATTTCTTTTTACATAAAAATGACTAATGGGACTTGCATTTAATAATACTAATCAATTTTGTCATAAAATATCAAATAATTTCTACTATGGGTGTTCACTTGGCTGCATATTAGCTCGAGTCCTTTATGATTGCTAGTTGCTTAAGGGTTTTGTTATTTATGACTAAGTGGTTGCATAGTACTTTATTGGCAATTTGTCCTATACTAAAATGGGAGTAAAGCACTTTGTAGTCACTTCAGTATCTTTTCTAACAAGCAGAAAATATGGAAATAATTTCTACCAAGTAGCTATATTGTACTTACGCAATGAGTTGGAATGCACCAAAATTGTGATAAAGTTATTTTCAAACTGCATCAATATCTCTACTTATGGGAAATAAATGTGGAAATAAATTCCCACCACCTAAAGCATGAGAAAATGTAGTAGCTTGCTCTATTTAAAGTGGTAGGGTGATACCCTTGCTATTCTTATTTCTTCATAGTTGGTTGGTATCATGTTGAGAATGGACACCCCAATATTTATCACATGTTCATGGTGGCACATAGCTTTTGTTGGTGCTATCACAGACCAATGTTTAAAGGTGATCATGAAGCATCCCATAAGAAGGGATTTAAAAGCAGTAAAGATGATACTTGGTGCTGATTTCCTAAGAGAAGTAAAGTTCACTACAAGGTAAAAATGGATATCATGTCACAATTTGTGGCTTCCCTCCTAGAGTTAGGAGAAAAAAAGGAGTTGGTGGGATTTTTTATGGAAAAAATTCTCAAAAAACACAATCTAGGTGGGCTCAAGGCTACTCTGGAAGTAGCAAGTTTGGGTGTTGGAATTTTGAGGTTGTGATACATCTAGGGAATGTGTGAGGATGGTGTTTTAGTGGAATGGCTTCCATTCCTTATAACCTTTTGCATAGTGTTAATAGTTTAATATCAAGCTTTGGTGTGTATGGCTAGCTGCTTCCTAAAAAAGGTAAATAATTTGGGGCCTATATCAGATCTCTAATGGATTATGGTTTTGACGCTACCCCTCTAGTTGTATGAGAAACTCATCCTCCCCCCTACATAAAAAAATGTCCTCTCACTAGCTTTCTCACACTTTCTAGTTCAACACATTCATTCCTTTTTTACCTCCTCTCATCAAGCATTAGCAACTAGTATTTGGAGCATTGTGTCCTGTTTTGTCCCTCGTCAATTTTTATATTTTGTAGACTTTTTGTAAAGCATTTATGCTCTATACATTTAATTATAAACTTTTATAATATTAATAATATTTAGGCTTTTTCCTTTTACCTAAAAAAAATAAAAATAAAAAAACATTGTATAATTAAAATGATTGAATTGCATATTAAAAATATGTAAGGTATGTTATAAAAAATTATATATTTTATATGCCATATGTGCAAATATAATTCAATTATGTAATTCCCCAAAAATTAACCATAAGAACCAAAATTTGCAACCACCTACTCTTATGCTAAGCTTATAACTATTAAAAAGCTATTGACAATTTTAATAGGCATTCAAAACATCGAACCATATGTTATCTATGATCTTACCTAACCTAATAAAGTTATAGATTCATGTTAATATGTGATAAAAATATAAATTTAAGAACATATGAACATCATTTGGTTCAATTAAACCAACTTTAGTGTACTTATTTTAAATGTATTTCCTACCAAATTTTGGTAACATCAACAATTCAACTTGTGATAACATCATAAATTTGAAAATATGTGAATTCAACTTAGTTTGATTGAACTAGTTTGGGCGCACACATTTTAGATTTGATGTTATCACAAGATAACAAAGTCTAATTTTTGATGTTATTAAGTTGTACATAGTAACATAAATAAATAAAGAATATTTAAATTCAAGCTAGTTCTATCAAACTATTATAGGCACACATATTCTCAAATTGTTAAGATCAGTTCAAGTTGTGATAAGATCATTAATTTTAATAGCTAGAAGTACAAGAACAATTGGCTAGCCCTAATTTTTATAGTGAGGAGCTTTCATTGAATTACATTTGGTCAAAGCTCCTCTAATAAAAATAAATTCAATCAATATATATATGTGACTCCCCTATAGGAACATTTTCTTTCCTTATCAACATGTTGCAAATTTATTTGTCAAAATAGTCAACTTTACATCATGCATGTGTGTATTAAATGAAATCAATTGGAGAGAATATTTCACATGTATAGCTCTATTAATAATATTTTTTTATAAATAATATAAGAGAAAACTTTAGTTGACACGCTAGGAAAAATAGCAAACTAGGTAAAAAAAATTCAAAAAATTGCATTGGAATCCACATGGATGTCCTTGTTTCAACAAAAAAAAAAAAATCTATTTTGATAAGTAGGTAAAGATAAATGTGCTATTGTAAAATGTACATTCTAAAATTTTTCTATTTCCAATTAATATATTAAAGATAAATAAAATATTTAATAAAAAAGTTACTAAAATGTATCCAATCATCAAATATTTGAGAAAAATTTAATCCCAACATGTCATAAAATAATTTTATTTGTACTATGAATGATCTCTTAAGATAAAATGTAACTAAGTATAATCTATAATTTAGAAAATAATTTAAAATTTCATGATAATAAACTATAAAAATGTCTGATTTCTTATTATTCACATTTTTTTTCCACTTCTTAAAAGAACAAATAATTAATAAAAATCTATTTTTTACATTTTACTTTATTTCACATAAACAGTTACATTATAAGGAGGTATTTTTTATAGTGTGTTAAATTATGATGTCCTATTTGAATTTAACAACATAATGTCGAAGTCAAATTAATTGACCCTATAGACATCTAAAAATGACCTAGGCCTGCAAGCTTCATTTTTACCACTTTCGTCCTAGCATAATTATGACATTAAGTTATGTCTTTGGTCGACATTCGACTATTGATTAGATAATTCATAATTATTTGATTAATTCATGTCCTTTTATTCTTCATGATTATTAAATAAATAAATTTTATTTATTTATTAAATACGTCATTAATTATCTAAGTCTTCCCCTAATTAAATAAAATTCTGAATTTATTTAATTACCCTTCTTTAGTCATTTCTTCCTGATTATAAAATAAATAAGTTTTAGTTATTTATTTAATATGTCACTAATTGTCATAATTAAATGAATTGATTAATTTAGTTAATTAATTAATCTTATCTGCTAAATTAAATAACTATTTTTAATTATTTAATTATCAAAATTAATATTCCTCTCATTTTAAATAAATGAAATTATTTAAAATGTCATCACATTCTTAACTGATAGTCCATTTTAGTAAATAATCTAAAAATTGATTATTTATTATTTCACAAAATCCATATTTTGAATTAATTTAATTCAAAATGGTAACTTTCCTCCAAAAATCAAGTAATCAGGTAGATTCTTGATTTTTCCAAATCTGATCTTTAGTTCAGTCTTTATCTTCTTCTTTTTCGAAAATCTTTATTTTTGAATTAATTTCCTCATTTATTCTCCACCGCCGATTCGATTCTCTCATATGGCATCTCGACCGCTCGATTAATGACTTTGCCCTAACCCTTATTAGGGATTATTAAATTTAATCTGGGCCTCTGATTTTAGGTCTCTGTTAGAAGTCAATCTCATCCGTCCATTCAAAATGGCATTTTCTATAAAAATCCATTTTCCTCTCATTTTTCGATTACACAAACACATTACATACTTATGCACTAACATACTTAGATTTATTCATAGCAATTGCAACATTTATTGTCTTTATTTTATTAAGTCTTAGCATGTTTAGGCATAGGCATTGTCAATCATAGTCATAGGGATAGACATTTGTTCAAATCCTTCAAAGCTTGGTGTAGGACTTAGACTTATATTTTCAGATTGCTCGCACATGAAATCTGAGGGCAACACATCAGCCAGCAAGCTACAAGGTGTTACAAAGGTGAATCATGGAGGTATCGGCGATTAACAGGTATAATCGTTCTTTATTTTAACTTCCATTGTATTTTGTAATCTCTTTGGGTTTATTTTCTTTATTGATTTGCGACATTGAATCTAACCTAAATTTACCCTCAGTTACATTGGTGAACCCGATGTTTTGTAGAAAAAATTGTGTGTTTTCTTGTTTGTTTTCGCTGTTTTGCAGGTTATAGCCAAGAATTCATACGAAATCCCGTCACCTTCTTTTGAGCACAGAAAAATGGGCACATAAAATCATTTAAAATTTTTTCTATGTTTTGTAGGTCTCATTCTCAACTTTCCAGAACTTCAAACGGTTTAACATTTCATTAAGATTTGAGAAAGTTATGGCCGTTTTAGTGATCGCAATTTTTTAAACTCTAGTTTTTAAAACCTGCGTTTTTCTTTTGCCTATAACATTTTTTTTTGTGTAGAATCTTAGAAAATACTTTCTGGGTTTTGAAGGTTTGATTTTTAGCTTTCCATGGATTCAAACAATTTAAAATTTCATTAAGTTTTGAGAAATTTATCGCTATTTTAGTTTGCTGTTGTCATTAAAAAATATATATTTTATTCTTTTGGTTACTAATCTTTGTTGGCAGCATGTGGCATTGGAGTTTTTTGTGGGCCAAAGGCATATATTCAAACTACTGACATGTGGTTTTGCAACTACGTTTGTCGAAGATTTATCTCTCAAACCACTTTTTTTTGCATTTTTTAATTTAGGAACATTTCCTTTGGTGCTCTAAAATGAATTTTGTTTGCAAGTGTCTAATTATGTTTGCAAAATGGTAGGCGAGTATCCTCTCACCTTGTGAAAACTTGGTGATCAGAAAACTAGACCCATTCTTTTTTTTTATTACCTTCACGACTTAGTAATTGAAGTATCCTCTCCCCTTGCACTTTCGAGCGATCCTGGGTGTAAGAGAAACAGTTACTAACTCTAGAACTTGGGCCTGTTCTGGTGGGAAAAAGTACTCACCCCAGGATGAATCAGACCGGTAGCACCTTGACACCGAGGGACTTCCAGTTGGTATATAAAAGTGGATTCTTTGGGAAAGCCCAAGAATCACGCGTATGGTTCTGACGAGATGGATTCGAAAGGGGACTCTTGTCACATGGATCATGCCCTACGAATGGAATGCCCGTACTAAACGCCTTTTGTTGCTAGAGTCCAACCATTCTTTGGCCGTTGCTTGATATAGTGCAGGGTACAGTATCATGCCCAAAGACACTCACTACCAATCCGCTTGAGTAGATATAGCAATTCTTGGGAAGTCATTACCCAAAGAATCCGAATTTGGTGTGTTCGAATGATGTTAATGAGCCGTGGAGGGGATCTAATGCCACTAAAATTCTATGCTATCCACTCTCAAGAAGGAAAGGTGTTTATCACCAATCTGGGGTATAAAGGTGGGCTATATCAACTATACAAACCCTTGGCCTATTGGCCTTTTAGGATTGTACTTGTCTTATGTGCGCTTTCTTACACCAAAAAATCGTGCTTGTCAAGTGTTTTCTAGATTTTCAAACAATATACACAACATTCACAAATCTAGACACAAACAATCGACCTTAGACAACTCAGACTTTTCAACAAAACATCAAAAAACAATCTCAGTCCTCATTTTGAACTTAGACTTTGCATTGTTCATCTTAGTCATCATTTTGAACCTAGACCTTGCATTTATAACATTAAGTCCTTAGTCAAACATCATCATCTTAGTCCTTAGTCAACATTTTGGTTTTGATCACCTTGTCATCTTACATCAATCATTTCCTTAGACAAATGTTATCATCACCTAGTCATCCTAGTTGACATTTTAGGAAAAATAGTCTTGCATTTTCATCCTTATCAAAAATCCAAAAAACATAGGTTTTCATCATCCTCACATTTAGTTGTCATTCTCGTCATCCTTATTTGAGCAATCCCTTTTTATTGTTGAGACTAGGCTTCAAAGACAGAGAGGACAAATTGAAAACTTTGGACAAGATTTCAATCCCAACATCGATAATAACACTTATGACACAAACCAACATTGGAATTTTTATGACCCATTTCACAACATGAACATTCAATCTTCCATGAACATGCCATCTTCATCACGAAACCCTTCTGAACTATTCATACAAAGAGACCAAAATGGACGAGTATATGCAGAAGACTTAGAAGCTGCAGCACAAAATCCTGATATAGTCTCCTTCGTAGAAAACTCAGTCTTACACGACCCTCAAAGGTATCTAGCCATGCTTTTGGACCAAGGGGCTAAGTTACCATGAGGCTTTGACATAAATAATTTTCCACCTCCATTAATCTACCCTCACCATCAATAGTCACCTGACATAAATCCTACCAGTAATTCGCAACAAATGTCCACTTATCACCCTTATCCTAACCCTGACAAGGGAAGCCAACTATCAACTAGTCCATTCCAAACCTCCACGTCATATTCTGACCCTTCACCTATCAATCCCATCCAAGTCTACATGCCTTATCAATCATCTAATAAATCATGTCAAGTCCTCACATCATACCATATTGATCCAATCCAAGTCTCCACGTCCTATTTTAGTCAACCTTACACTAATCCAGTCCAAGACTCCATGGCATATCTGGTCGAAGTCCCTATGTCACATCGTATATTGTCACATCCTAATCCAATCCAATACTCCATGTCATATCCGGTCCAAGTCTCCATGTCATACCCTTGTCCTTCACATACTAGTCCAATGCAAGTACCCATGTCATATCCTAGTCCTTCACATACTAGTACCATCCAAGTCCCCATGTCTTCTCCTAATCCTTTTCAAATCACCCCCTCACAAGCCACATCTAGTCATGAAAATTCTATCATTACTCAAAGTTAAATCCCATTTAATAAACTTGAGGATACATGTCAAAATGAAAGCCCAAAGCATGACATTATAACATCACCCTCATGTCAAGAACAAGGTAGTCCATCCCATGACCCTATTTCTGATTGTATCATCCATGACAACCCCATCTTTGACCAAGAAGTCCAAATCCATGACAACCCCATCTTCGACCAAGACCCTACCATTGACCAAGAAGTCCAAAACGATCCACTCCTTGACCTTTACGCCATTCATGATCAAACACTTTCTGACCTTATAAAGGCCTCGACTATTGACACTTCCCACGATGAGACACTTTCCTTCATGGGACACATAGACGATATTCCTCTAGAACAAGAATCTTCCACTAGGGACACACTTGCATATGATCAATTTATAGCTAAAATCATTGGACTCTATGACACTAAACATAATGATGGATTTGACATTGCCTTGGAAGCACCAACAAAATCATCTGAACTTGACATGTCACATGATCAAACCAAAGATATCAGTCAGGAATATGTCCAACATGACAATGAAGCTAAGACACTTTATCAACTAGGGTCATCTATCTTTGTTAGAACAGGCTTTCTTGCAGACGAAAAATATTACAAGTGACAGTATCCACATACCTAATGATGGGTTAGCATCATACTTTCAAAAAAACAAATACCCCATTGCAAATAGAAATTTGCAAAGCATGCAATATCAAGGCAAAGGACTAGGCATACATGAGCAAGGCATTCAAGAACCAATGCAGCTCTAGGAAAATTATAGACATCAAGGTCTTGGCTATTCCTCAGACAACAAATCAAATGATGTTAGTGGTACCTCCTCGATACTGGGGGAAACTTTGTCAGATACAAATGTCAAAATGGAGTCCATGAGAAATCCTTGTCATAAGATTGCTGCCAACACCCCCTCCACCCACACCATGAACCGTCATTCCATCATCAATAAACCTTCCCTTTGGAACCAACAAAAACAAAATTCTTAGAAGTCAAAAGATCAAAATCAAATCTCAAAGGACACTGAATCAAACAAAAGGACAAGTGGACAAATAAAATTAAAATGGATCCCAACGAAAGATGGATCAAACAAAGACACCAAGTCAAATACAAAAGTCAATCACAATGTGGAGCCACAAGACAAGAGGATTCCCACATATAATAGATGTCCACCTCCTTCAAAATGGTCATTAAGCAAGGCATATAAAAGTGTTGGTTCCAAACATCGTCCCACTCAAAATTCCAAAATCTTTCATCCACCATCCCAAGTTTGGAAAATAAAAAGTGATTCATCCAAATGTCCAAACAACCTTTCCATGTCTACCATCATTCGTCATAATCCTACATCTCGTCTAAAGTCCAAAAATCCCACGTCACAAATCTGTCGCATCTTGGCAGCAACTCTTTATCGCAAGGACTCTCATGGCACTCTATCGCAATGTGCATATTCTGATAAGGCCAACTCTAGTATCAGAGAGGACCACAATGACATCGATCAGTTGTATACAAGCGCTACGATCCTGACAAGACAACTACTTCAGATAGGACATTATTGGCATATCATGGCACCAGTCTCTACATTGGCACCGTCAATGGATTCAGAACAGTCAGTGGTCATCTAAAGCATCCAGGCTATCCACAAAATCAGAAATACAAAAAAATTGAAAAATGTAAACCATCATCACCCTGATGAAAACCTAGCAAACATGCGTCATGGTGACACCAAAAAATAATAATCAAAAAGTCAAGAAAATAGTAAAGAGAAAAATTTCATCCAATGGTGAAAACCTGGCAAACAGGCGCCCTGGATAAGTACCATGATGAAAACTTGGCAAACAGGCGTCATGTGTAAAATAAATCATCTATGTGGAATTTTATACTTGGGGGAAAGTCATCTCATTTCCCATGCCTTCCTCATGACATTTACGTCCATCTAAGCCCTATCATTTCCGTCCATTTTCCCACCTACCTTGGTCTTGACATAAAACATGCACACATAAGTCATGCTTTGGGAAAAATTTTGACAGGCCTATCCTTTGATCATACATTATCTGTGAAACATCATGTCATTGCTAACGTAAACCTCATTATCTTTATGTGACATAGTCCTTGAAAATCATATGACAATTCCCTTAGTCTCATGTGTCTTGTCCTTTACCAAGGCCACCTCTCATCCTTTCATGTCTGTCACCTATCTTGGCTTTCCCTTGTCAAATGGTCTAAGGATGCTCCATCATCCCATTTATTGCTAACCAAGTCATTCCAAATGCAATGAGTCTTATTCATACAAGCATATTATCCAAAATGTTACTTGACTTTGTTCATGGTCTGGCTGCAGACCTCGATACTTTCGTCACATTATCACCGTCCTCATGTTGTTTTGGGATGTGTCCTTCCCATGTCAAACAATGTTGCCATCACCTGTCAATTGGTATTCAGCTTGACTAGGGGAACAATCATGTTTGTCCTTGGATTCTCATGTGTAGGCATTAGTCATATGCATTTGTCACGATCCTCTTAAACGTCAAAATAAAAAAAAAAATCATAAAACAAAAAAAAGAAAAAAACATCATAAAATGTCCTAAAAAAAGACAAAAACATCATAAAATGTTTTGAAAAAAGACCAAAAACATCATAAAATGTCCTGAAAAAAGACAAAAACATCATAAAATGTCTTGAAAAGAGACAAAACATCATAAAATGTCCTAAAGAAAGACCTAAAAATTGAAAAATGTCCTGGAAAAATCCAAAAACATCGAAACATGTCCAAAACACAAAAACATTCAAATCAATGTCAAAATCCCAAAAACAGAGTCAAAGTCCGTCAAATCAGTCAGTCTATGTCATTGTCGAACTACGTTGTCTATGCGCATTTGCTATGTAGGCAAGACCATCAGTCGATGAGTCCCCGAGACATTAGGTCAGTCCTTTTAGGTTGGTCCAAATAAAATCATGGCATTTGTCACAATCGTCACATCGGTCAAATAAGTTAGACATAGTCAAACTCAGACACAAGACAGTCATTCGAAACGTCAATGTCAAAATTGGTCAAAATCAGACAGCACAGTCCAATCAATCATATAGTCAACATCAGTCAACTTGCCAAAACATATTAGTCAAAAAAATGTTAGTCTCATCACTCTTTGGTCCTCTTCAAGATGTGTCCTTCTCGGATTTGGACCTCATCAAAATGTCCTTTGCCTTTTTCAGGATGTATCCTTCCTGACAATAGGCCCCGTCAAACTGTCAACACCGTCAAATTGGAAAAACTCTTAAACTGTCAAAATTGTCAAATCGACAAGAAATAAATCTTTGGAAAACAAACATTGGCAAACAAAATGAAATGGTTGTTAATCTTTCTGGTCTATCTTGTCTTATCTTTTGACTATCTTGGCTATTTTTGTCTTATCTTTTTACTGTCTTTTCTTTTTGGTCATGTTACTAGCTACCTCAAGGATGTCCCATGAAGGATTTAGAGGTGCGATGATGTCTCTTGGCCTATTTTATTTTCTTTGACTGTTGTCTATGGATTATCTTGACAGAAAGACTGGGGAAACATGACCCTTAGTATGAGTTAGGACATTCCTTGTCTGTGACTGTCTATTTTTCAAGTGGATGACCTTGCACACCTTGGTCTATGTCATATCATGGTGTTTACGTTGTCCATTTGTTGCATTTTACCACCCAATGATGATTAAGAGCAATAAATATTAAAGTCCTACTGCAAGTTTTGAAGGATTCTTTCATCTAGTTTGCATCTTCATCATCCATATCTTTTACACTAACATTCATTTGTCTCTTCATATTCTAAGTCTTCTCATCAATTTCGAGAGCACACCCATGTTCTTGGAACCTGTCTGTCCTCTCGAGGGGGCATACTGCAACCCTCCTCATCATTTTTCCTCATCTTATTTTGCACTGGGGCATATTTTCAACTTATTTTCTTTGTCACAATGCGACATGCTACATTATGACAAAGAGGGGCAAAATGTAGACACCTAAAAATGACCTAGGCCTGCAAGCTTCATTTTTACCACTTTCATCCTAGCATAATTATGACATTTAATTATGTCTTTGGTCCACATTTGACTATTGAGTAGATAATTCATAATTATTTGATTAATTCATGTCCTTTTATTCTTCATGATTATTAATTTATTTTTTTAATTTATTTATTAAATACGTCATTAATTATCTAAGCCTTCCCCTAATTAAATAAATTTCTGAATTTATTTAATTACCCTTCTTCAGTCATTTCTTCTTGATTATTAAATAAATAAGTTTTAGTTATTTATTTAATACATCACTAATTGTCATAATTAAATGAATTGATTAATTTATTTAATTAATTAATCTTATCTGCTAAATTAAATAACTATTTCTAATTATTTAATTATGAAAATTAATATTCCTCTCATTTTAAATAAATGAAATTATTGAAAATGTCATCACATTCTTAACTGACAATCCAGTTTAGTAAATAATCTGAAAATTGATTATTTATTATTTCACAAAATCCATATTTTGAATTAATTTAATTCAAAATGGTAATTTTCCTCCAAAAATCAAGTAATTGGCCAGATTCTTGATTTTTCCAAATCTGATCTTCAATTCAGTCTTTATCTTCTTTTTCGAAAATCTTTATTTTTGAATTAATTTCCTCATTTATTCTCCACTACCGATTTGATTCTCTCAGATGGCATCTCGACCACTCGATTAATGAATTTTCCCTAACCCTGATTAGGGATTATTAGATTTAATCCGGGCCTCTGATTCTAGGTCTCCATCAGAAGTCAATCTCATCCATCCATTCAAAATGGCATTTTCTATAAAATGTCATTTTCCTCTCATTTTTTGATTACACAGACACATTACACACTTATGCACTGACATACTTAGATTTATTCATAGCAATTGCAGCATTTATTTTCTTTATTTTATTAAGTCTTAGCATGTTTAGGCATAGGCATTGTCAATCATAGTCATTGGCATAGACATTTGTTCAAATCCTTCAAAGCTTGGTGTAGGACTTAGACTTGTATTTTCAGATTGCTCACACGTGAAATCTGAGGGCAACACATCAGCCAACAAGCTACAAGGTGTTACAAAGGTGAATCATGGAGGTATCGGTGATTAATAGGTATAATCATTCTTTATTTTAACTTCCATTGTATTGTGTAATCTCTTTGGGTTTATTGTCTTTATTGATTTGCAACATTGAATCTAACCTAAATTTACCCTCAGTTATAGACCCAAATTTCATAAGAAAAACTAATTACTGAATCAAATTCCTTCTCAAAAGATCATATGTTGTACCCTTCTAAATGTAATCTAAATATAATAATTAATATATATTCATAATCACAAAACATATATTGATGTAAGCAACTATTTTTAAAATATGAATCAAGAAACTTAAATGAAAAGTTATACAATTAAATAGTAAAGAACATCCTAAAGCCTTCAAATTTAAATATATATATATATATATATATATATATATATATATATATATATATATATATTTATACAACAGAGGGTGTCCTTGCAACCCAACCCAATGGCCCAACCTAAAAAATTGTCAACCATAAAGTCATTGGATGCCATATAAGCTGCCTTCCACTGAATTTTTTATTAGTTAGAGGATATTTTCCATGTTGGCTTTCAAAGAAAGAACTTGTGAGTGTAGGTTGTTGGGAAAAACAATTTAGACTGTTGGCTGACCAAAAGGAAAAAACGTGCATGAAATTTTTTGTTTATCCCCGGCTGCTACAATGGAGGAGACAAATGTTCCACTAATTTTTACCAACAATGGTGGTGTCTTATTTGGTGGTGAATTTTTCATGGCAGTGAAATTCCCAGCGATGAATTGTTAACGGTGAATTTTCTTAGAACCCTAAACGACATATGAATTGAATTTTCTTACCAAGTTATCTTATGTATCTCCTTCAATTTTGTTCTAGAAAATTTTCAGCTTCACTTGTTTCAAATGTTATTTTTTGCAATCAAGAGTTTCTACAACAATTCAAATTCTTCTCATTTTCTACATCATGCTTCAATATTTTACTAGCAATTCTAAGTGGAGGTGGGGCTACGCCATTATGTATTTTAAATCATCTTTCCATGGATACACGAATGGTTTTTCTCTAAAGTTTTACTCGGATGTCCTTGTCTAGAAGATAGTAGATAATCATCTAAGGAAAAAGGAAATATTAAAAAAAATATATAAATAATGTTACTTTTTATATAGATATATAAAAAATAAAAATAAATTTGTTGATTAATTATTTATTTTTTCAAAATTAATAAAAAAAAGTTTGTAAATATGATCATTTTTATAATTTATTATTATATTGAAGATTTAGGAATGTTTTAGAATTTTGATTGGATAAAGATTTTGATCTAGAAGTTAAAAATTTAAATTAAGAAATCTATGATGAAAATAATTAAACTACATAAAAAATTAAAAAGTTGACTAATTTTCCAAATAATCAATAACAATTTTACATCTCAATTATAAAGAATAATGATTAATTCATACTTTAAAAATAAACTAAAGGGCTCAATACACACAAGTATATTGCTAAAGTACCTTTATGTCATGGGAAATACTATTCCTTCATATTCTTCACCCCCACTATCTCATGTCAATCTACATATGATGTTTATTTTAATCACTACGGAAAGGATACAAAATAATCTCTAGCAACATTTCTATATGATAGACATCAGAATAGAGGATTTAAAGCATTTTTTTGACACAAAGTCTATCTAAGTGGGCAATACATACTAGAAGCTATATCTTGCACAATATGCACAACATCTGTTCACGTTGTAATCCTCTCTCCCGACTTTGTGGAATATGAATGGTGGCTGGACAAGCTCCATTTAACCATCAAAACTAGGACTCTAATCACCTTGTGTTTTGGGAAATTTTACCCTCTAAAGTTTGACTAGAGGGAAATAATGGAGTGTAAAAGAAATATTTCTAAAAGCACAAGGAGGAAGTAAAATTTGTTTGAAGACATGGAACAAAGGAGAAGACATAAAAATAGAGAACTCTAAATTTGAGATTTGAGATTATAGGATCATACATTTAATTTATAAGAAAATGCATAATAAATTTTGAGTATATTGTAGCATAGAGTTAGCTATCATTTATAATGGATAGGTGAAATAGCATAGTATAAACAACGTGGAGTAGTAGAAGGTGACATTGGGTAGCTTGGACAATGTGAAGAGATTGGTCGATTGGTTTGTGTTGAAAATGTCATGGTAATAATTATTTAACCTATTGCAACATCCCCCAATAATAATCACTTTTAAATATCCTCCCATAATCTAGAAAAGATGGGCATCAGCCTAAAGCCTTTTTAAGTACCCATTTACAATCGCTTATTATAGTAGGCATTCATAATGATCATTTTTTTTGTGTTTATTAAAAATATCCTTTTGTGAATTATTTTTTCAACTTGCTTATGCACTTGTTGTGATGTTATCAATGTTCAAATCGTTTCCTTGCATGATAGCTTTAAACTAACTTTCTCTTGTGATCTTCATATTTTCTCTCGTTCCTTTTGGCAATTTTATGTGCCTTCACTCTTTTAGGATTTTATTTGTTATTGTTGTAAGTGATCTTCCAATAGTTATGAATGGACTTGTTTTTGGTGTGGAGTAAATTACCTTTACCCTTAATGAACCATATATTTTTGTGCATGAGGCTTATAGGCTACTATTGCACTCTTAGGTTGTTTCACCTAAAAGGAGAGAGATAAACCTTAAGAAAAAACAGTGTTGCTCACTCAAATTAAGATGTGTATGATATTATTAAGGATAAATGAGATGATATAAATGTAACTAAGCTAATTAATTGACTGATTATGAATGCAAAACCTAAGAAATATGTAATGTTTGAAAACACAATGTGATATGCAAGCATGAACTAAATATGAAAAAATGCAAAACATAAAAGAAGAAGGTTGAATCAAAGTGCACCTGGGTAGAGAATGAATAATATAGAGTGTCTTGAATGCTAATAAAGATCACTGAAAATCACCAATGGGACTCATTCACCACTGATGGCGAATCATTCGTGCTTCTGATGAAATCTTCTAAAAATAGGTTTTTGAGTGTCGGGATCCAGAATCTAACAAAATATAACTTCCCAGCCTTAAGGTGAGACTCATTCACCACTAATGGTGAATCATTCCTCTCCCAAAATTCTGTGAAATCAGGGACCAATTATATAGCACCAGATCTGAGGTTGTCTTCTTGTCGAGTTAACAAAGTCAAATCTATAGAAAATGGACTGTAGGTTATCTCCAAGCTTGAAATAGGTTTGATTTGACTTGAAACACTTTGTTGACTTCTTTTCCAATTTTCAATACTTAAATACTTGATAAATATGCATACAAAAGTCTACAAACACACATGCAAAAGGGGAAAAATGGTTAAAGGTTAGGTTATAGGGATTTGCCTTGGTCAAATCCCACTTTGGTAATCAAACCCTTAATGAAGAAATGGAATGAAATGAACAAGGAAAGATGAATAAAAAATATGAAAATGTCCTAAACTCACCAACCTTGTTGAAGAAATCTGAAGATATATCAATGGTTGCTCCAAAATACTTGACTGATGCTTGATTGAATGATGCAAAGTGCTTGAATGCTTGAATGAATGACTGAATTAGTGAACTTGATGAATGGGGGTTAAAATGAGAAGAAAAACACTTATTTATGCACACTTGTGCCTTAATAACCTAAAGATACCTCATCATAGGCCAACATAAGGTGA
This sequence comes from Sequoia sempervirens, assembly GCA_007258455.2. Classification (NCBI taxonomy): domain Eukaryota; kingdom Viridiplantae; phylum Streptophyta; class Pinopsida; order Cupressales; family Cupressaceae; genus Sequoia; species Sequoia sempervirens. The sequence goes on along the minus strand of VDFB02047230.1, from coordinate 56,579,106 downwards.
TTTAAAAAAAAACCCAAAAGAGAATATGAAATATTTTGAATTTTCAACCAAGAGGGACTCATTCACCACCCATGGCGAATGGGTCCCACCTTGGGCTTGAAAGTGTGTGTTAGGAATTATCTTGCATTTAATGTTGTTTTTCCGGTTTACATTCAAAAAAACACTTAATTAAGCCTGATGAGTGCATGAAGGGGTCAAATAAAGCATAAGAAAGGTGTAAATAGTGAAATTACGCCTAGAAAAGTGTGAAATATTGTTACAAGACTTTACAACACTTCAAAATACACTGGTACATTTTGACCCATTTTTTGATGAGCGTCCGTCAAAATTTCGACAGCTGTTCGTCGCTATTATTGCATTGAAATTTCAATGACATTTGAAATGTCGAAATTCCGATCCAGCATTCGATGTCGGGTCAGAATTTCAATGTTTCAAATGTCGTCAAAATTTTGACGCAATAATAGTGACGAACAGTCGTCGAAATTTTGACGGACGCTCGTCAAAAAATGGGTCAAAATGTACTAGTGATAGGACTTGATAAGTGATGAAAAGGTGGTTTTTAGGTGAATTGTAATTAATAGAGTCTAGAAACGTGTTGAATTTTTTTACAACACTTCACAACACCTTCACAAGATGCCATAATTTGAATTTTAAGGACCTATTGTGAATTTTTAAGCCACATTACAGTATTAAATCAAAGAAAAATGGATCGCATCATGAAGAAAGACCTAAAAGACCATGAAAATGTCAGAGGGCCATTTTTCTACAGCACACTTAATCACAACTACGAATACCAATTACTTTCTTAGTTTCTTTCATTGATTCTGAAACATTTAGAATCTTCAAGTTCTAGAGATTGAACATAAGAAATCTCATTTTCTATTTGGATGCTCTAACTACGAGCTCTATCCCACTTGGTTACTATTCCATCGTAGGTTTATGTGTGATAAATTTTATTTTCTCAACACCTCCCTTTGAGCCACACTACTAGTGCTTGAAGATCCTAACTTCAATTTTCTCTATTGGCCCCATACATTATTTACACAAATACATAATCTTATGAAAATTAACCATATTATTTCTTTACCAATTGAAAACTTCAATTATCTTTTCACAACTTTAAAAACCTTCTATTTCTATGAAAATTTCTTCTTGATGATTTCAAAAACAACTATAACTTTATACTAGTTTATTAGACTATTTTATGTTATTTTTTGTATATTTAGCTTGGTGACAACTTATTTTCTATAGTATTTTCTCATGTCTATGGCCTCCTTTCAATGACTAGACATCTCCAACTGCAAACAACAAACAACAATCCTACTTTTGTCACTTCTTTGCACTTGGATATGGATTCCTTTCAATAACTAGACATCTCTACCTACAAACAACAAACAACAATCATAGTTTTGTTGTTGGTGATAAGCAACAATGAAATTCCTTTCAATTATTTCCTCTTTAAGGGTATGTGTAGGATCATGATGGGCCAAAAAGTGGCAATATGATGGGTATTTGTAGGGTATGTGACTGACAAATTTTTTTTTACCCAAAATTGATGAAACGAAAATGTTTTTTAAAGGAGATTCTTAGCTTTCCACCAATATAAATTATACTATAATTTTAATTTAATAAATTATTATTATTCATTTTCTATTTGAATTATGACTAAAACACTGATTGATAGGCTGATTGAAAAACATCTATAGCTTTCAAACGGTATCACATTTTTTGAATCCAAAACATTTTTCACATTCTATGCTTCACACACTATAGGATTAAAAAAAAAATGAATTTAATGAAGTTTTCACCAAGTTAAGGTGGTCAGACATATGAGTTTTTATATTTTTTAAAAGTTGTAATAAAAAAATCATAATTAATTATTTACTAGGAAAAAAATTACAAAAAATTATGCATCACATCTAGACATGAGTCCTCTACTTATATCCAAAATATTATAAAAAATTACTATCATTTTATCATGGTTAGGGTGGTCAAACAGACACCTACTTCTCATTTTTCCTCTGAAATTTAAGTACTACTACATTGAAATTTCAAATTTTCACCAAATAGATTTTTTTCTTTTTAAAATAAACGTAGTAGTTTAGAAACTACATTCAAGTTACTATAGATTTTATTCTTACATATTTTTGAAATAATATAGATAACTTATTCAAATTTTTACATCAAGTTGCCTAACTCTGATTTTTCTGAATTTTTTCGCACTTAAGGGCCTATTTTTTCCATGATGATCCTACACATACCCTTAATTTTTATGATCTGCAACTTCTATTATTGATGAATCCAAAATATTTTTTATCAGCTCCAATGGTTTAATTTCCTGTAAACAAACAAAAGACAACAATCTTCCTTTTTCTATGCGATAACAACTTTAGTTCACAATGCTATGGTCAAACCCTTTGATAGTAGTGGGTTCAATAACCCAATGACAACTTTTACTATGATCATTCCTATTTTATTATTGCACAAGAGAATGTTGATGAGCTTTAGTTCAAACTATGAATTTTGTTTCTTTATGCTTGGTAGCTACTGGAAAAATGTGGCCTACAAACCAAATTGATCTCCCTTTCACAATCTACTTAGACTCTGGGTTGATGACACAAAAACAAGTGTGAGTAATTATGTTCTTGTGGGGTCTTTTACAAACTTTACAGCCTTCCTTAGAATGAGGCACTATGATCTACCCATTTTTTCTTCTAGTGGCTTCACTCTTAATTGGAAAATTCAATTCACCCTATTTATGAGCAATATAATGCCCATCTAAATTTGACTATTGGGAAATGATCTATATCACACTTTCACACCAGTAATGACTTCCTTTGGAAACTTCTACCCACCTTGCAAATACTTCATTAGAAATATTTGAATCTGTTTAATTTCATGAAAAACTTTTCAATCTCCTTTAACGTTGGGTTGGCTACTCCTATAGCTCCTCTTGTGACAACATTTTTTAAAAATAACTATGACCTCTTCAAACAACAATCACTTACTTCACAATGATGATTAATCTCTTTAAATAGTGATTCCTTCAATCAAATAATCCCTTCTCCTTTCCTACATGGTGGGAGTAGTTGGAAAATTCATCATTATCCTTTTGCAACAAGGATTCCTCTAGACATTGGGTGGTAGATATTTGCAATGGTTTTTCAAATGCAAACACCTTCTTTAGCAACAACATGCAAATGAAAATATCCCTCATGGTGACTATGATGGCTTCATGATCTATAGATCTACAACTTTAGCTCTACCTTAATCTTCCTTCTTTGATACCAATTTGTAAATATATAAAGAAGAAAAATGACAAAATAATGGAGAACTTAGAAAATATCAACGTTGATGAATTCAAGATCATGCATTAGATTTATAGTCAAATACATAATAAATTTTATGCTCACTATAGCATAAATTTAACTGCAATATTTATGATGGATATGTGTGGAAAAAGATTTTGGCTTCCAAGGCCTTTCTTACACTTCTAGGGTTTTCCACCTAAAAGGAGAAAGATGGGCCAAAATGGGTAATGTCTACACTCAAATCAATGCAAGGATGAATGAATTATGCCTAAATTTAATGTCTTAAATCCAATAAATTGATAAAGAAAGATGATTATTAATGCAAAACCTAAGATATGCGAGTTGTTTGAAAACACATTGTGATATGCAAATAGAACATAAAAAAATAGAAAAATAGAAATCATGCACATGGAAGTGTGTTGCAGACTGGAAATGTTGTTGATCCTAAAACTTTTGCCTACTGGGACACTTACGCCATTCTAGGCAACTTAGTCTGAGATCTGGAAAACTGCACCGAAGCCCATTTCAGCTAAATGGGTATCCAGATCTGCAGAAAACTCTGAAAAATAGGTATAGTGGGACTAAGTTTCCACTATTGGAAACTTAGTCCACTTCTGAATTTTTGAAAATCCAAAAGTAGAAATAGAAGCCCTCAGTCTCCACTTTGTTTTCCTACAGGTGTTTGCCTTCGAAACTCTAATTTTTGGCTCTATAAGTGACTTTTTTGGATATTTTGACTTTGTAAGAAGGAAGATGAATCCAATAATTCCTCAACCTATTCTTCAATGATTTCCAAGTCTTCAAGATACCTAAATCTGCAAACACAGAAGGAAAGAGAGAAATGTTGGATGTTAGGGCATGGGGGTTTACCCTGGTCGAAGCCCTTTTTTAGGTAGTTAAACGAAAATGAAGAAACAATGTAATGAAGCATGAAAAAATGGATTTAGATACTTTCCATGATGATTGATCTTGAATTTATGCAGCAATGGATGAAGAATATTCCCTTGAATGCCTTAGAAAGCTATCTTGATGACTTGAAATGTTGAAACCCTAGCTTTCTTGACTTAAGAACATGATGCATGATGGATGAATGATGATGAGTTATGAATTAGGGTTTAGAAGCTTGTATTTATAGGTAAACCACCTAATTTCCCCATTAATTTGATCCCCAAGGCTGACATGAAGGAAAAATAAATTTAAAATTCAATTTTTCCTACCTAAACCTCGAAAATAGCCCAAATGGGACTAAGTCATCAGGCTTGGCGACTGAATCCCACCTAGATGGGACTAATTTTCCTAGATGGGTGACTTGGTCCCATAGGGGATCTTTTGCCAATTGGATTGTTGGGGAGTGAAGAAATTAGGTTAATATGATGATTTAGTTAAGCCTTTGATCAAATTATGCCTCGGGATGCACAATATGGGGCCACAGGGGCCTATTAATGATGATGTAAAGGGTAATTAGGGCTAAGGACACAAATTTCAATGTGAAAGTGTGATTAAATACACTTTACAACATTAAAATGATGTCCACATAGCCTAAAAAGGAACAACATCCTATGTGAATATGTGAAACACATTATAATACTAGATTATAATTAGGTTTAATTTACAAGCCTTCTAGATTAAGGTGATAATTCCATTAAATACATTTTATAATATTGAATTAGGGGAAAATAGGTCCATTAGTCTAGAAATTTGTGAAATTCTTTTACAACACTTTACAACACCATTACAAGACATCAATAAATGCATTTTATTCAATTTGCAAGGGTCCAAGACCTAATGTAGATGTGTTAAACACCTCACAACACTAAATCAAGGCCTCATTAAGTCCAATTTATCATCAATTATTCCCAAATAAAGAAAGCAAAAAGGGATACTTTTTTTTGTGTCCACGATTAGCCCCCATTTAGTGAGAGCGTGAACTTGCTTCAAACTCACACTAAAGTAGACATTCAAGAAGAGGTCCAATCATACCAATGCAGATGGTCTAGGATAACAAAGATTGAGGAGATGGTCAAGCCCCTAGGATCCAGGATCCTAAGTCAAACCAACATAAGCACAAAACGACACACGCAAGGTGAATGATTTATAGCAAGACAAGATATGCAATGGAAAGAACTAGAGGGAAGAGAAAAGTAGAAATGAAAAGGTGGATCAAGCTTCGACCATTTGTCCAACATGATATGGATCAGATCTAGGTTGTTTGTCCAAAAATGCATACTCACTCTAAGGAAATGAAACTCTTGGCTATCCACTGGGTGAGAAGGCTAAAAATGTGAGACTCATACGCTCATGGTTGGTATGCACTCTCACACATGCAGATGGCTATGGGGAAAAGTCATGCCTTAAAATGGCATTCCCACTCAACCATACCAAAGTTATACTTCTTGATAACATTAATAAGGTGCCACATGAAAATGATCTTTGAGCTCTATGAGGTAAGAAAAAATTTGTATGCTTGAAACTAATAGACATTGTAAATGCAAGGAATGTTCAAAGAGATTTTTCTTAGTTCATGCATGGTCTCATCTTAGGGAACATTGGACCTAATGTTTACAAGAGAGGATGTGTTAAAGAAGTATCACACTCTTGGAGGGAATCAAGCCCAATGACTTCACCAAGAAAAGGATGCATCACAAAAAGAAATAAATCTCTCAATGAAACATGAGTGTCAATGTATGCCCCCACTTTAAAGTGGTTGCTAACACCATTACTGTGAGCAATTGGTTTAAAGTAGAAGATATGAGAGATTATTAAGAAATATCTATGCCAAGTCATATATTTCCTAGAAGCTATGCCATTAAAAAGGTAGTATGTCACTTGGGAGCCATCTTTAAGGCATGTCGTCCACATCCCAAGCTTACTCTTATATGTTCATGAAAGGTTAATGGCTAACCAAAAGAGGCAACAACAAGTGACATTCAAGGAAAAGGCTACCTAACCCTTTGCCCCCACTGAGTGTAGGAAAAGGGTGAGCCAAAATGATTGATAAGATATACGGTAGAGAGAAAATCAATATCAATTAGAGGAATTAGCTGCCCCACATAAGGAAGAACACCAAACTCCTTAAGATGTTGTATTTTACTACTCAAAGCCTTACATACATTAGTATAATGACCATGAACTCTATGATATGCAGAAAATGAAGTCTTGTAATAGGATGTCTTTCGAGTTCGTGGAGGGAGAGATATCAAATGATCTTGGAGGAGTCTTGACAAGATAACCTCTTGATCAATGGTAGAATTTGTTCCTTTATTATGCAACAAAGAGACTGTTTACTTAGTATTAGTTGTCATACCTGTGCAAGACTTTACAAATTGCGATATTTTGTTCTCTCCTTTATAGGAGGGTATAAAATCTAACAAATTCAATTCATTAGTGTTTGTGAGATGACATTGACATGAAGCGAAGATTTCTTTGTTTTTTTTTTTTCTTGCAAAGTAAAACCATCAAGACCACTAGTGTCAATTATTTTGAAGGATGTATAACAGTTAAAATCATCTTAGAAATATGTTCTGTGATAGTGTTGATGTTGAGTGAAGTTGGTGATTTCTATCAAAGGACAATAACCAAGAGCATGAGTTGATTCTTGCATGTTAGGTTTGATTGGGACATAGATACCTTGTTCTCTAGCACCACATCCTCTTCCACTATAGCCAATTTGTTTCATAAGCTCATAACCTCTTCCATAAAGCTTTTTCATCACTTTTGGATCAGGTGGTTGTTCATGATTAATTTCTTCAATTTTTTTTGTGTAATTTTCTTCTTCTTCTAAAGTAGTTGAGGCGAATGCTTTCGAAGGGTCATCAGAATGTTGTGTTGTCATGACTGCATTTTTGTTTCCCTCAGTTGAATCTTTGTTTATGATCTTGTAATCACCCATGAGTGTTGGTGTGAAGTCTAAGGAACCCAAATCATTGTCTAATAGCTTTGTGACTTGTTCAATATGTTGTTGTTTGTCTTGTTGTTGGATGGGTTCCACTTGTGTAGTTGGTATTAATGTGTTTAAATGATTTTCTTTATTTTTCTCAATCTTCAAACAACTATTTGGATCGGGGTCAGCATCAAGTATGTGCACTTTGTTGTTGTAGATGTATCTAATTTTATGATGAAGAGTTGAAGGCATGTCATGCATTGCATAAATCCATGGTCAGCCTAAAATGAGATTATATGAAAGATCGTTATGAATAACATGAATTGGTGTATCCAATGTAACCTCCCCAACTGTAAGATACAAAGTGATCACACTAAGGGGTTTTTTGCCTACATTTTCAAATCCATGGATAGACAAGGAATCAGGTTAAATTTCTGATTGATCCACACAATTTAGCCTATCCAAAATATTTACACTACACATATTAAGGGATGAGCCACTATCAACAAGGGTTCATTTTATCCCCATTATTTTATATTGAGATATTATTATGAAAGCATCGTTTTGTTTTTGCACATCCAAAGTGGGGAGTTCACTTTGGTGGAAAAAAATGTCAGCATTCAATCCTTGAATTAGGGCTGCTATGCCATTCGGTTGTGCATTAGAAGGGATAGGAATTTGTTGTAAGGTCATTTGAAGCATAGTGTTATAGTTAGGTGAATTCTGAAGTAAATCCCATAGGGATATCTTTCCAGGAGTGCTCTTAAGCTGTTCAACAAGATCATATTCCCTTAATCAAGGAGCACTAGGCATGATAGAATTAGGCAAAGGTAAAGTGGTTGGGGTTGGTTGTTATGGTTGCAAATTGTTTCTAGTGTTATATGTATTCAAGCAATGGTATTATGACTCGGTTGTTGTGACACATTATTCTGAGGTGGGTAAAGGATAAGTTCAGGTTTGTTGTGAATGTGAGGTTTGTGTCATGGTGGATAAAGGATGAGTTTAGGTTGGTTTTGAGTTTGTTGTTTGTGTGAAGGTGGGTAGAGAATTAGAGGGTTCTTAGGATGTCCCACGGGGTATGTATGAGTTCCATTGATTGAGGGGGGTCTGATGGACACTTGCACGTTCATAACCTCAGTGGTCTTGGTTTGATGTATCTCTAATAAAGGGTGATCTAAAATCACCTTTGGATCTAAGGAAGACACCTAACTATTGTTTCCATTTTCTAGCACTGTGATATTCTCCCTAAGAGGAGAGTTTTTAGGAGAAGTACAAATCAAATGTTCTTGAAATTCATGAATTGGTTCTTCTAAAATGTCTTCATCGGAAGTAGGGGAATGATCAATGTTTGGTTTTTCATGTTTATCAATAGTGGGAAGATTAGGGGAAGACTCTATGTCATTTTTCTATAAGGTTTCATTATCTTGTTCCATATTAGTTACCCTAGAAGTAGAGCTTGTAATTTGTTCATCCATGGTTGGATTGTGTAAAGTGGCTTCATCACAAATAGGGGAGGAATCAAGAGAAGGAAAACTATGATTTTCATGTTTACAAAATAGATCTTCCTATAAGATAGGAACATTAGGGAAGGGAGGGATAGTACTCTCATGACTCTCATCTACTGTGTTTTCCAATATTAAAGCATCATCTTCATGGCTATGGGAGATACTAGGAGGAGAAAAAGTATGATTATCATGATCATTTATAAGTTCATTCCTTTGGCCCATAATGTCTTGCAAAATAGGAAAGGTAGGGGAATGATCATAAAGAGGGTTAGAATAGATCTTGAATATTTGCTTATCTAACACTAAAATATCCTCATCACTATCACAAGAGGAGAAGATGTTAGGAGATGAACATAGGTAGGTTTCAATAGTCTTTTGTTGTGTTGTGTGACCATCATGATTAGTTATTGTTATGTGCTCATTTTTAGTAATTTTTTGTCTAATAGGAGAGGTAAGAGGAGAGAAACAACTCGAGTTTTCAAAACTCTCATCAATTGGTTCTTCCAACACTATAATATCTTCTTCACAAGTAGGAGAGATAATAGGAGAAGAAAAAATGTGATTGTTATGATTATCCAAGGTTTCTTTCACTAGACTAACCTCACCCATAGAAGGGAAACTAGGAGAGGGGTCGATGATGAACAAAAACAAAGGGGAAAGGACCTCATATTCATATGCACCTAGCAATACTTTTTTATAACACAAAATAAGATCTAAAAATAGAACATGAAAGATGATAACTATAGATTTTTGTAATGAAAACATGATGTAATGATTATTCTACAAACTTGAAATATAACCATACTAAAGCAAACATGCAAAAGAGGGATGCAATTTTTCAAATTTTAAGGACAATTGATTGATTGTGTCATGTAACAATGTGACAATGCAAATTTGAAATTAAGCTATGTATAAAATGAGCTAATTTAAGCTATATCTAATGAAATGCATGTTACAGAAACTCTGCCAACTAATACATATGGGTAAGGGAAACAAACAGAAGCTTAAAAATAGGGTTTTCAGCTATGTAAATGATAATTTCAGGCCTAAATAGGGACTAAGTTGCCTAAGCTAGCAAATTAGTCCCAGTAGGGATTTTTTTGAGAATTTTCAAAAAAAATTGATGGATTTTGATGTTTGTTGTGCTGTATGATGCAGAACTAAGATGCTAATGCAAAAATTTTAGAAAATTTCAATGATTTAAGATGCAAAAAAGCAACCTATATGCATTCTCACTAATGCAAAATTTGAAACCCTAGTAAAAAGTTAATACAAGCTAATTCTAGGATTATGATGGACTCCAAAATCAAAAAATGTGGACAAAAATTTTGGCTTCCAAGGGCTTTCTTACACTTCTAGGGTTTTTCACCTAAAAGGAGAAAGATGGGCCAAAATGGGCAATTTTACACTCAAATCAATGCAAGGATGAATGAAGTATGCTAAATGTAATGTCCTAAATGAAATAAACTGATAAATAAAGATGATTATTAATGCAAAACTTAAGGTATGTGAGTTGTTTGAAAACACATTGTGATATGCAAAATGACCTAGAAAGATGAATAGAAATGGAAATATAACAAAATAGAAAAGAAAACAGAAAGAATGCACCTAGAAATGTGTTTTAGACTAGAATGGAGACTGGAAATGATGATGATCCTTAAAATTTGGCCTACTGGGACACTTACGCCATTTTGGGCAACTTAGTCCTAGATCTGGAAAACTGCACCGGAGCCCGTTTGATCCAAATGGGTATCTAGATCTACAGAAAAATATAAATAATAGTATAGTGGGACTAAGTCACCACTGTTGGAAACTTATTCCACTTCTGAATTTCTAAATATCTGAAACTCAAAACAAAAGCCCTTAGTTTGTACTTTGTTTTTCTATAGGTCTACGCCTTCGAAACTCTAATTTCTAGCTCTATAAGTGACTTTTTGTGTATATTATGAACTTTCAAGGAGGAAGATGACTCCAACAAGTCTTCAACCTATTCTTCAATGATTTCCATGTCTTCAAGATACCTAAATCTAAAAAAACACAAGGAAAGAGAGAGGAATGTTGGATGTTAGGGCATGGGAGTTTTCCCTGCTCAAACCCCTTTTTAGGTAGTTAAACCAAAATGAAGAAAAAATGTAATGAAGCATGAAAAAATGGATTTAGATACTTTCCATGATGATTTATCTTGAATTTCTATAGCAATCGATGAAGAATTTTCCCTTGAATGCCTTAGAAAGCTATCTTGATGACTTGAAATGTCTAGCTTGCTTGACTTTAAAGAACGTGATGAATGATGGATGATTGATGATGACTAATTAATTAGGGTTTATAAGCTTGTATTTATAGGAAATCCACCTAATTTTCTCATTAATTTGATCCCCAAGGCTGACGTGAAGGAAAAACAAACTTAAAATTCAATTTTTCTCGCCTAAACCTCAAAATTAGCCCAAATGGGACTAAGCCATTAGGCTAGGCGACTTAGTCTAACCTGGATGGGACTAATTAACCCAGATGGGTGACTTAGTCCCACCTGGATGTGACTAATTCACCCAAATGGGTGACTTGGTCCCATAGGGGCTCTTTTGCCAATTGTATTGTTGGGGAGTGAAGAAATTAGGCTAATATGATGATTTAGTCGGGTCTTTGATCAAATTATGCCTCTTCATTCATAATATGGGGCCACAAGGGCCTATTAATGATGATGTAAAGGGTAATTATGGCTAGGGACACAAATTTTAATGTGAAAGTGTGATTAAATACACTTTACAACATTAAAATGAGGTCCAAATAGCCTAGAAAGGCACAACATCTAATGTGAATGTGTGAAATACATTACAACACTAGATTATAATTAGCTTTAATTTACAAGACTTCTAGATTAATGTGAGAATGCCATTAAATACATTTTATAATATTGGATTAAGGGGAAAATAGGTCCATTAGTTTAGAAAAGTGTGAAAGTCTTTTACAACACTTTACAACACCTTTACAAGACATCAATAAATGCATTTTATTCAATTTGCAAGGGTCCAAGACCTAATGTAGATGTGTAAAACACCTCAAAACACTATTTATAAAGGCCTCATTAAGTTCAATTTATCATATCACTTATTCCCAAATCAAGTAAGCAAAAAAGGATACTTTTTCCATGTCCACAATATGTAAATGAGATAAGTGGTGAGTAAAACATGGATGGTTGAAGACAATGGAAGGTGTCACTTGGCTGATTGTAAATGGTGTGAGTTGACTTGGTTGATCCTTATGTTTTAGGAAATTCAAACCCTCTAAAGTTAGACAAGAGGGAAAGAACAAAGTGTACACAAAATATTTTTGAAAGCACAAGAAGGGAGTAAAATTTGGTATTGCAACACTTCAGAAGTGTAAAAAATCTCTAAGTAGGGTTTCACTCATGGAAGGATTTATTAGGGGTATTTGCAAGATCATGATGGGCCAAAAAGTGGGGATATGATGGGTGTGTGTAGGGTATGTGGTTGACAACTTTTTTTCTACCCAAAATTGATGAAACGAAAAGGGTTTTTAAAGGAGATTATTAGCTTTCCAGCAATATAAATTATGCTTTACTTTTAATTTAATAAATAATTATTATTCATTTTCTATTTAAATTACAACTAAAGTCCTGATTGATAGGATGATTGAAAAACATCTACAACTTTTAAAAGGTATCACATTTTTTGAATCTGAAACATGCATCACATTCTATGCTTCACATACTATAGGATTTTAAAAAAAATGAATTTCATGAAGTTTTTACCAAGTTGAGGTAGTTAGACATACAAGTTTTTATATTTTTTAAAAGTTTTAATAAAAAATTCATAATTAATTATTTACTTGGAAAAACATTATAAAAAAATATGCATCACATCAGGACATGAGTCCTCTACTTATATCTAAAATCTTATAAAAAATATCATTTATTGTGGTTAGGGTCAGACAGACACCTACTTCTTATTTTTCCTAAAATTTAAGTACTGCATTGAAATTTCAAATTTTCACCAAATAGATTTTTTTTAAAAATAAATAAACCTAGTAGTTTAGAAATTGTATTCAATTTTCTACAGATTCTATTCTTACATATTTTTGAAATAATATAGATAACTTATTCAAATTTTTACGTCAAGTTGCCTAACTCTGACTTTTCTGAATTTTTTTCCACTTAAGGGCTTGTTTTTTCCATGATGATCCTACACAACCCTTATTCAAGGTTAAAATATATTTTGAAGTTCATTTGATTTTATTTAATGTGGTTAGCTTCTATAATTTATTATTCCTTTACTATTTCAGTGAGCAATGGTAGATAGAAAAGAAAATATTAGGGCGTGTGGCTAAATATATTGAAATAGAAAAATACCAAGGAAAAGTATTTGGAAGGGCTTCCTAAAATGAGAAGGGTGTTAGAAGACTTGATAGCTTATAAAAAGAAATAATTGATCAAATAATCTATAGTGAGGTGACAATATATGAACTATCTTATTTATGTCAGATATTTCTCTAGGATAATCTTAAACTAAATAGTTCGAATGTCATTGTATCGGATTGAAAAAATATGAACTAGAAGATTCAACCTCTCAAACTTGTATAGAAATTTTATTTCTAAGATGTATGCTACTTTTTAATTTTATATTGCTACTTGTGTGGCCTCACAACACACCCCATGTTACTTAAAATAACATAAGGACACATACACTAGAAATCCCTAAGAGTGCAAGGTTGAGTGAAAAGGGCTTGTACAATGTTGGATTACATATAAAATTTTGAGAAGATAGGTGTTTCAAGGAAGTAACACATTACATAATTTAGTATCACAGTTTCTGGTTGGTAGTAAGCATAGTGTAGCCTACAAGGTCTATAGTGAAGTGGTTAGGTAAAGTGGGGTTGTGTCATCTTGTGATTATTTCAGAATGGAGTGGACTCGAAAGTGAGTGTAAAAGGTAAAAGGAGTTCCACAATAGAGGCTTTAAGTAATAATTATTTTTCCGTGAAAATGCATCAGGTGAGTACATTGATGATAAATCAAGTAATTGATGATTCAAAACTTTTTGGAACATGATAAATTTTTGAAATTTCTTGTAATGCAAGAAATTTTTGAAGATTACTTAATAAGAAAAAACCCAAAAAATGTTAAGAAAAGCATTATTATAGTTTAAGTCCTAGGAATGGTTTAGATAAAATTAAGAAAGTGAAAAAGCTAGTATTTGAAAATAGTTCACTTTGGTAATGTAATTGAATGCATGATATTTCAATTTTTATGCAATGTTATGTTGATGCAGGATAATATTTACAAGTTGTGGAATGAGGATATAGGTGTCGATACTAGTAGCAGATGTTTTTCCTAATTCTATTAGTGGGTATTTTCCCTGATTCTAGTAGCGGGTATTTTTCTTGATACAAGAAGTAATAATTTTGAATGCAGGAATTTTGAAGTTTTCCACCAGTAGATTGGATTTTGCATTTTTTGAAGACTAGAGGAGCCCAAGTACCTTTTCTATCTGATTTCTTTGGGAATTAAGTGATTTTCAATAGGGTTCAAAGTGATGGAAACATAATTTTGATCTTTTCCTAAGAAGTTATGAGTTTGCATCTCCCATGTGCAACAAATCCCCTCATGCCACGTGTCTTTTTTCAACTGGTTTATTTCTCTTTGACCATGTGCTTTTTTGTAAAAAAATCCTACCTCTTGTTCTATAAAAGGAAATGAGTTGCTTAGTTTAAGGAATCAAAATTTATTGAAATAGTAGCTTAAATTGGAGAATCACCAATTAATTTCTTTAATTCATGTTTTATGTTCAATTCTAATATTTAAAGACTTGTATTTACTATAGATATTGGTAATGCTAAAGCAAGAAAATATTGTTCCAAATCATATATTTTATGTGAATGTAAATTGTTCATTCCTATTGAAATAATCAATTTTCTACACTATTCTTAGGTACATTTTGAAGCTATCTTAGTGGTGAATGGTTATGTGTTTTTAAACTCTTGCATTATTTTATATGTAGTTATGAAGCAATTTAATGCAATACAAAATAGTTAATTCTTTAGCTTGTCTATTTCTCTATATATGCATGTGTAATAACTAGGAAGCAATTAATTTCATAGGCTTTATATCTTCTTACCTGGATCTTTTGAAGTTTACTTTTGAAAATAGTTGAATTAATTGAAGTTTGAAAGTGATGCAAGAATTATTTGTTAGGATCATTACATCACTAGTTTTCATTGAAAGAAATTTTGAATACTAGTAGGCCCCATATGTTAAAACAACAATTGCATAATGAACCCTAAACAAACCTAGCACATTAGGACCTAACATTCTCAAGCCTTGGGATAGCTAAATTCTTAATATAATTTGGTGATTCTTTCAAGATAGATAGGATTTATTGTTCAAATAACAAGATTTTATCTACATGTTGTGTATGTAACAACATCAACAAAATTGGCGCTAGAAGGAAGGCCTTTTAAGCAAGATGATAAATCTCATATGTGATAATGAAATTTGTAGGGCTTAATAGATCATTTGAGGAACTGTCATAATATGGATGTTCCACTTGTTCAAAGAAGTTTAAATAAAAGGCTTTATCCTAAAAATTTATTCAACTTTGGATTGATTGATAAATGTAGAATCCATGAAACTAAAGAACATAGTGAAATTAATTGTACAAATTTCTTGAATAGAATGAGCTTGTTGGTTAAAGAATTGATTTCCTTAACTAAAATATTTTTATATGAAAGGAGGATTAGGAATTTATCAATTTCTACATCTACCAAGAAAGAAAGAAAAAGGCCTAAAAGAATCATAGTGGATGGGGTTACAAGTTATAATAAATTACTTGATTGTTGTATCCATGAAGGTTTAAGTTCTTATATTGATGTCAAAAAAGTTTCACAAGAAGAATGATGAAAATGAAGGGAGATTCTTTCTGCTATACCAAAGGACTATGAATTGAAAAAGGAAAATGATTCTATGCCTTTTCTTGTACCATGAATAAAAGATAAAGAAACAATTGATGAAAAAAGGTTTTGAAATGAATATGAATATTTAAAATTCTCTAAATCTCCAAATTCATTTATTGAAAAAGGACATTTAAATTATGTCTAGATAAAGAAGATTCCAATGATTCCCTATCATAAAAAAAATATCAATCTTTTTCTTTTCCAATTCACTTGATATTTCATTCCCTACGAAGAATAGATGTTTATGTTGGTTCCAATATTTAAAGACTTGTATTTACTATAGATATTGGTAATGCTAAAGCAAGAAAATATTGTTCCAAATCATATATTTTATGTGAATGTAAATTGTTCATTCCTATTGAAATAATCAATTTTCTACACTATTCTTAGGTACATTTTGAAGCTATCTTAGTGGTGAATGGTTATGTGTTTTTAAACTCTTGCATTATTTTATATGTAGTTATGAAGCAATTTAATGCAATACAAAATAGTTAATTCTTTAGCTTGTCTATTTCTCTATATATGCATGTGTAATAACTAGGAAGCAATTAATTTCATAGGCTTTATATCTTCTTACCTGGATCTTTTGAAGTTTACTTTTGAAAATAGTTGAATTAATTGAAGTTTGAAAGTGATGCAAGAATTATTTGTTAGGATCATTACATCACTAGTTTTCATTGAAAGAAATTTTGAATACTAGTAGGCCCCATATGTTAAAACAACAATTGCATAATGAACCCTAAACAAACCTAGCACATTAGGACCTAACATTCTCAAGCCTTGGGATAGCTAAATTCTTAATATAATTTGGTGATTCTTTCAAGATAGATAGGATTTATTGTTCAAATAACAAGATTTTATCTACATGTTGTGTATGTAACAACATCAACAAAATTGGCGCTAGAAGGAAGGCCTTTTAAGCAAGATGATAAATCTCATATGTGATAATGAAATTTGTAGGGCTTAATAGATCATTTGAGGAACTGTCATAATATGGATGTTCCACTTGTTCAAAGAAGTTTAAATAAAAGGCTTTATCCTAAAAATTTATTCAACTTTGGATTGATTGATAAATGTAGAATCCATGAAACTAAAGAACATAGTGAAATTAATTGTACAAATTTCTTGAATAGAATGAGCTTGTTGGTTAAAGAATTGATTTCCTTAACTAAAATATTTTTATATGAAAGGAGGATTAGGAATTTATCAATTTCTACATCTACCAAGAAAGAAAGAAAAAGGCCTAAAAGAATCATAGTGGATGGGGTTACAAGTTATAATAAATTACTTGATTGTTGTATCCATGAAGGTTTAAGTTCTTATATTGATGTCAAAAAAGTTTCACAAGAAGAATGATGAAAATGAAGGGAGATTCTTTCTGCTATACCAAAGGACTATGAATTGAAAAAGGAAAATGATTCTATGCCTTTTCTTGTACCATGAATAAAAGATAAAGAAACAATTGATGAAAAAAGGTTTTGAAATGAATATGAATATTTAAAATTCTCTAAATCTCCAAATTAATTTATTCAAAAAGGACATTTAAATTATGTCTAGATAAAGAAGATTCCAATGATTCCCTATCATAAACAAAATATCAATCTTTTTCTTTTCCAATTCATGATAATTGCATTCCTAATTCACAAAGGAACAATAGTGAAGAAATTGCAATTGGTAGTTTACTAATTAATGCTTGGCCAAATGACAAGAAAGACAATATCGTGCAGTCAAAAAAATTAATAAAAACACAAGAGGATGGCTCAACCATGGACATTCAAATTTTTTGAAAGGAAAATATATTTTAAATTCATATGGCTGTGAATTACACCAAAAACATGGAATTTTATGGTGATGGCTACAATGTGAAAGAAGGAATCACTCAAGTTGTTTTTATCCATACTAGTGAAATAAATAGAAAAAATAATTTTGATTTTATACAAGCACAATCCAAAATTGGAAAATTAACAAATAGTTTGAATGCCTATCATAATACAACTAGTTGGGGTATATGTGTAAGAATTCAAAGATAAATTTTCTAAATTAAGAACCAAAAATGTTACAAAGTTACTCCTTAAAGTAAAAATTATTTTATTATTAAGGAATGTGCAATGGTTAGGGTTGATTTTTGTACAACATGTAAATATTAGCTTAGGTTTAGTTCAGTCAAGGTGTGCTTTAAGTTAGTGGAATTTTTTTTATATCTCAATATCCCCTATTTCTTTAAAATGAAAAATTGTATATGTGAAAAGTTTTCATTTTCAAAACTCTTATCCCTCATCCACAAGAGTCAAAAGAGAAAAGCTAGAATCTGAGTAGTATATTTTAGAGCCATTCATTAATCGTAACTACATATGTATACACATTAATAATAGAGAAAATTTTGTACATGGATTACAAAATTTCATAAAAAGTGTGTTCCTATTAAATAGAAACCTAATGCAAAGCAGGGGTTCAAATCCTTTCAACAATCACAACTTCACTAAACTCAAACAATTCTTTCTTATTCATCCACCTTTGACTCATCATTCTCTTCACAAAGCACTTGACTCAAATCACCCAAAACTGTAATTAGGGCACAAAACCTCTTCCTAAATCCTCAAATCACCTTAAACATCATAAAAAGTGACTGACTCAAACCAAGGAGAATCTTCATTAACTCTTTCCTTTCATTCCTTAGATATTCACTCACAATAGGTTCATTGGCTAATAGTATTCCACAAGACAAAAAATAGGCATAATTTTCCATCTAGTCTGAAACTCCAAAAATTGAATACCAATTAAAGGACCCATTAAGGTCTACTTAAACATATCAATAAATCAAATAGGCTTACTTTGAAAAGTGATCTTCTAAAAATGACTGTCCTGCAACAATAAGGCTTAATTAGGCCTATTTTTCAAAGTGACTCTGTGAAATACTTCTTCCAAATCACCTAACCCAATTTCAATGCTCACAAAAGGTCCTAAATGGATTGAATCCACAAATTCTATTAAGACAAAACACCATAAATTCATCCAAAAACAAAACCCTCACTTAAGCCAACTTAAGCATGCTCATACAGGGGTATATTGAATCTATACTTTCCAAACCTTATTCCACTTTTATAATTCCTCAAAAACCATTAAATGTGCCTTCACATTCTTCCTAAACTAATTCCCATCTATTATCAATGCATTTACAATAAATTCATGTACTCTTACCATCACTTTTTGCACAAGAACACACTATTTCAGCCTAGGGCATCATGATACTTGCCCAAAATCTCATCTCCAGGTATTTCAACTTACATAGAATCAAATATTATGTAAAAATAGACTTACAAACCATTTTTTATGATTTTTCACTAGATATATTTCAAGTTACACAATTTTCTTGCTCACTATTTACCCTAGTTTTTGAACTAGGTAGCTAGAAATATTCTACCATTAGAAAACTTAAACGACCTTTTCAAAATTTCTAGTAAGAACAAAAAACTTTTGAAATTAAATTCTCTTTCCATCCATATAAGTTTCAGAGTTGTACTCAACTGTACAAGGCCATACAACTCTCTGTAACAACAGAAAATGTGTTAAAAATGCAAAAATTCAATGTTTATTCATTGCTTCAATGTACAAAACTTCTTCAACAACCTTAATTTGAACCTTTAAATCTTATTTAAGACTATACAATTCCAACCCAACTATTTCAACCAACTTTTGAAGTCCCAACTGTTCAACTTCCTTGACTTTGCATTTTTTGCACTTTTACAAAATGACAATTTTCAAGATTTTGACAATTTTAGCAAATTTGATCCCAAATGACTCAAAAAAATTATGAATGGTCACAATGGACCTTATTACATGAAAAAAATATTAAACTTAAACCAAAAAACAAAATTTCCTCATGGAGGCTTGAACTTGATATGGTGCTCCTACACCATACTCTCGGCCAAAAAGAAACTCATGTCCCTTGAGTGAGGACCTGCAAATGCATGAGAACCTGCAATAATATTCTTCATCTTGAAATTTGGTTTATCCCTCTTCAAAATTGCTATCACAAAAAGAAGGTGATATATGTATTCCTTATTCTTTTTCCTTTGCAATGTAACTATGATCTTTGCATCTTTGTTTATCTCTTCTCCCATCTAATATTCTTCCCCTATACCTGTTGCCTCATCATGCAAACTAATTTTTGACATAGAATAATGATTAACATCTCCTTTTGAAAACAATGAATCAAGCACTATATCAACATACCTTTTAAACCAATCTTGAGTCTCAAGGATCAATTCATCCTTGACTTTCTCTTTATCCAATCTTGACACCAACTCCATTTCATTTCCCTATGAAATCAAACCAATCTTCAAATTTGATGTCACAACTTCTTCAATTCTTGAAGTGGCTTCCATGTCCATGTTCTCTTCATCTACCTTCATGAATTTTTATTCTTCTTGCTTATCTTGCTCTTTATCTTCCTCCATCAAAGATTCTATTGTCTTCCCATTTGGTTTCAATGCTCTTACTTGTCTTCTCTTCTGCATAATCTTTCTAATAGGTCATGTAACCTTCCTCTTAATTAATAAGTGCCAACTTTGCAGCTATTGCATCACATTTTCCCATCTCTCTTCCATTCTTTCTATAGCTTGTCTTATATATTTCATCTCTTGGTCAATTTCCTTTTGTCTTGCCTTTTCTTTTTCCTATTTCTTCCTCTTCCTCTCCTTTTCTTCTTTCTTCTTCTTTTGTGAACCCTCATCATGCAAGTACCTTCAACAAATCCCTCTTCTCTTCAAGAAAATCCCTTTAACCTTGCTTTCTCTTGTCTTTGCCTCACCTAGGTATCTTCTCTTTTCCTCTACCTAGTCTTTTGGCAACCAGGTTCTCTCTTCAACCTGCATAAACACAAACACACAAACACCAAACTCTCTTGCCTAGACCTTCTAAGCTCTAATACCATTTGATGTAGCGAAAGGGTTCAAATAATTTCAACAATCACAACTTCACTAGACTCAAACAATTCTCTCTTATTCATCCACATTTGACTCATCATTCTCTTCACAAAGCACTTGACTCAAATCACCCAAAACTGTAATTAGGGCACAAAACCTCTTCCTAAATCCTCAAATCACCTTAAACACCATAAAAATGAATGACTCAAACCAAGGGTAATCTTCATTAACTCTAACCTTGCATTCCTTAGATATTCACTCACAATAGGTTCACTGGCTAGTAGTATTCCACAAGACAAAAAATAGGCATAATTTTCCATCCAATTTGAAACTCCAAAAAATGAATACCAATTCAAGGACCCATTAAGGTCTACTTAAACATATCAATAAATCAAATAGGCTTACTTTGAAAAGTGATCTTCTAAAAATGACTGTCCTACAACAATAAGGCTTAATTAGGCCTATTTTTCAAAGTGACTTTGTGAAATCCTTCTTCCAAATAACCTAACCCAATTTAAATGCTCCCAATAGATCCTAAATGGACTGAGTCCATTTATTCTATCAAGAGAAAACACCATAAATTCATCCAAAAACAAAACCCTCACTTAAGCCAACTTAAGCATGCTCATATAGGGGTATATTGAATCTATACTTTCCAAACCTTATTCCTCTTTGATAATGCCTCAAAAACCTTTAAATATTCCTGCACATGCTTCCTAAACTTATTCCCATCCATTATCAATGCATTTACAATAAATTCATGTACTCTTACCATCACTTTTTGCACAATAACACACAGTTTCAGCCTAGGGCATCATTATACTTGCTGAAGATCTCATCTCCGAGTCTTGAAACTTACATAGAATCAAATATTATGTCAAAACAGACCTAAAAACCAATTTTTATGAGTTTTCACTAGATATATTTCAAGTTACACAATTTTCTTGCTCATTGTTTACCCTAGTTTCTGAACTAGGTAGCTGGAAAGATTCAACCATTAGAAAACTTAAATGACCTTTTAAAAATTGCTAGTAAGAAGAAAAAACTTCTGAAATTAAATTATCTTTCCATCCATGTAAGTTTTAGGGTTTTACTTAACCATACAAGGTCTTACAACTCTCTGGAACAACAAAAAGAGTGTTAAAAATACAAAAAATCATTTTTTATTCATTGCTTGAACGTACAAAACTTCTTCAACAACCTTGTTTCAACCCTTTCAAGCTTATTTAATCATATAAAATGACAACCCAACCATTTCAACCAACTTTTGAAGTCCCAACCATTCAACTTCCTTGACTTTGCATTTTTTGCACTTTTACAAAATGCCAATTTTCAAGATTTTGACAATTTTAGCAAATTTGATCCCAAATGACTCAAAAAAATTATGAATGGTCACAATGGACCTTATTACATGAAAAAACTATTAAACTTAAGAAAAACCAAAATTTCCACATGGAGGCTTGAACTTGACATGGTGCTCCTGCACCAAAACCCTAATATATTTCCCTAGTCTCAATACAAAAAAAATCATATCCAAGGGTCACCACAGGTGTTTGTGCTCTACCAAGTTCATGCTCAAAATATTCCCTACAAAATGAAGTAGTGGTACTACTATCCCTTCATTGATAAAATAAGGAATATCCCTCATAAATGGAATACCTATTCCAAGTTGTACAATAACCAAGACATAATCTAGATTATGTAAGTAGTCTACATTAACAACCAATGTGGCCAGTGCCAGTACTTCTACTTGAGGAAGTCCAATATCTAAGAGGGAAGCCACAAAATTCAAGGAAATATCAAAGTTTACATGATATTTTTCTCCTCTATCCATAAAATCATCGCCTAACACCATTCAAAGAGTGACTCAGGTCATGTGAGTCTTGATATGGAAGACCTTTCACAATATTTGGCTTGTGATACGATAAAGAAATGTGGTATGTTGCCTAGGGTTGGTTAAGAAAACTAGAGTATCCATGAATCAAAATTTACTCAAGTAGTAATAATAGAAAAGATAATTCCTTTGAATAACTGCAACACAAATTTATAGGGCAGTATATGCAAAACCACATTGTAGAGAAACATGAGTGATCTAATTTTGCTTTAAATGATAAATATCTCATAAAATCCAATATGGAATTAAAGAATGTCACTTACCTCATATTCCAATGTGATTAGGTTCAATTGAATTAAATTATGTTTGAAATTTGAACATTTCTAGTAAGTTTAGATAGGGTTATGCATGTGAAATTAAGTTTCTTTCTCAAGAATTGTACCTTTATCATTCAAGTTCCTAAATAAATCTAATGAATGATGTGAGAAAATAATCTAGGTGTTTATTCAAAGAGCATTTTTTATAAGAACTATGGAAAGAGATCCAAGTTAACAAGTTAGAAAAATCTTGAACAATTATGCAAATGGAGGTAGGTAATGATTAAAGGCATTTTATTGATTATATGGGAGAATTTAAATGAATTCTAGATTGGTTCGTGTATAGGAAAATGCATATAGAATTATTAGACAAAGCATTTCGAGTTGAGTAGCACCTAGGTAAGGAATGGATTCATGTATTTTTTGGTATTCCATTCAATTAATTCTTCCAAAAGACTCATTAACATGAGTCTAATAAGTGTAAAATGGTTTTCTATCTTATGGGTACCTATGATATTTTAAGTAACATGGGGTGTATTATGAGACCATACAAAAATACCAAATTTCCATAAATTCTAGATGATTTATGTAGTCTAACAGGTTTCAAAAATTACACATTCTAATTTTCATATTGTATGCTTACATGGGAACAATTCTTATAGTGAAATTTATTAAATACCTTCTCATAGATAAATTTAACTAGTGCTTGCATGAAAAGGACATGTAATTTATGTTAACATAATTTAGCTATATGTAAGAAAAATTGTTAAACAGTATAATTTGATATGTACATAGGGGAGAGGGATCGATAATTTTGCAAGCTAACTTTGCAAGAATGTATCAATTCCAAGGAATATCATAGGACCTCAATATTTTTAAATTTGAACTAAGCTCTTATCTATATATAGCTAGGATTTAGAGGTGTGACTAATCATGCAACTTTCCACATTAGCACATCTAGTGAGAAGTGTCCTAAATTTGAATCTTAAAAGATTCAACAAAAATTTAATCATGGTAATTATTTTATCAAACAACTCTCGATTGAGGTTTCTTCTTCTAATATTTTTCTTCGTACACATTGGAAACAAGAAGTTACAGAATTATATCATAAAGGTACACTTCATCTTATGTTAAAGGTATATATTGTAGAAATGTAGAATGTGATACCTAAATGTTGAACAACATTTCATCCTCATGAAAGAAAATGAACCATAGATAGGTGCATGATATCTCCCCATGTGAGAAGAATGGAAGTCTCTAAATTATGCACAATATCCAAAGACAATGGTGAAATCTCCAAAAAATGTTGAAACACTCCATATGAAGGCTAATGTAGAAAGGAAACCAAAGATGTAGATTTGTTAGGAGGACCACTAATATGGATATCATCAAAGGTGCCTACCAATTCTATAAAATGGGATTCATTTAACAAGGTTGATATACCATGTAAGTAATCATCCCATTAAACTGTAGCAGAAACACAACTATGAATATCTTGATGCCCTAAAACATGAGAAACCATTGATGTAAGAACACTCAATATTGAAGAAAAAAAATGTGAAGGAGATGTGATATCAATGTACGGTGAAGGAACCAATGAGAAGGATAGAAATACAAGGTTCAAATAACCAAACTATATATCCCTATGTAGGTTGAAAGTATCAATTCCATCTATACTAAACCATCATCAAAGTTGGAAAAACCAAAGGAAGAATATGAATACAATATGGAATCATGATCAACATGACCTGTGGCAATTAAGTTTTTGCTCTACAAATCTGTACTAATCATGGAATGTGGTGTGAACTCAACTATTTTTCTTATGCAACTATGTGTAATATGATAAATGGAAAGGAGATTATTAGATTAGAAAGGTACATAAAGTACATCATTGCATGTTCCTTCTCCAATCTGAATAAATCCTTTTCCAAGAGCTAACATATAGGTGTTATTCACCATCAATATCAAGGTGTGAATGAACAAGTCTCAAATGTATAAAATAGCTCCCTAGATGCAACCACGTGGTTTGATGTCACTGAATCAAAAAAATAGTTGTGTGATGTGTTGTTTACAAAATAAATGAGTGTCACACCATTATTCATACCATTTGTTGAAAATGGAGATGATGTTGATGCAGAAAGGGAAGAACCACTTGTTTTAGGTAATTGAATTTAAGTTTGGTGAAGAAGAGTCTTCAAAGCATCAATTTCCTTTTTGTAACATTGGTGTTCTTCATGCCCTAGTCTTTTACAATAATTACATTTGGGCTTATCCTTAGAAGATTTTCCTTTTGATGAGTGAGATGGATCCGATGAAGTGTTTTATTTTGATTCCTAAGCTTGATACTTAAGTTGTTTCTCTCCCTTAGATGATTGAGAAACTAATGTTTGAATTTTTGAAGAGGTACTAGCATCCATAGAGATTAATTTAGGTTGCTCTCTTGTGATTCTATCACAAAAATTTTCAAAAGAAAACATTACATGTGTTGTTCCAAGAGCATCCATTGTAGATTAGAAATAAGAAGAAAAAATTTGATAAAGACCTTTGAGATTTGATAGTTTTATCAAGAAGACACATTCCTTATTTGTTTTTGTTTTACTACAACCCTGAAGTCTAGAAAGTAAAGACTTAAACTATACTAGGAAGTATTCAATAGATGGAAATGAATCAAAAGACAATGTTATTAATTCTACATCCAATTGTAGAAGCTTGAACTCATCAAATTTACCAAAGAGATCTTTAAAATTTTCTCACGTTTGCTTAGGAATTGTACAACTAGAAATGTGAAATTGCAAATTATTAGAAACATGGAGACTAGTGATGCCCATTACCTCATCTAACTTGTTCTGATGAGTATACTACTCAAACTCTCTAGTAAATTGAATTTTTTATCCATTGATCATTTTTCTTAATCCCTTAGATTGATTTAGTTGTTGTACTTTGACTTTTCATGTGTAGAAATTATGTGGTGTTAACAAGTCAATTTTTGCATCCATGATGCAAACACAACAAGGAACTTGAAATTGTGCCTTAAATTAAACCATTCAAAATCATATTATATCTTACTGTAGACCCCCCAAAAAGATGTAAAACAAGAATTACATATTTGTGTCAAGTTTGGAAGCCAAATCGTGAAAGGTACATTGATTTTTAGAGGTTAAAAAATAGATTAAAAAAGTACAGTTTTGAAAATATCTTGACATCAAAATATCAAACTCAAAAGAACTTTTCAATCACATTTACACCTAAAAAAATGCCTCTCGTGCAAAAATAAAAGTAAAAAACCCCCTTTAAGTACTTTTAACTTAAAAGGTTCAACTATTATGGTTATTGGTTAACAAACAACTTAATACCATATAAGGCAAACAAATAAAACAAATTTCTAGCCATGATGTGGCCATTGGCTGAGATGTCGTTCCAAGTGTGGAAAAGCTTGACTTGATCCAAATGCGCCAACTTTCAGTTGGTATTGAGAAATCTTTAATGATGCGCAACAAATATACTGACTTCCTGAACACAAAGGATGCTGACATGGTCTTTGCATAACAGTTGGAGGAGTGATATAATGTGGAAGCCGCCTGGGACTTCTGGGGTTGGCAGTTGTTTGCAGATGTGGAGATTGTCCTGTGAGGAGTCTTGAATGTTGATGACACCTCAAAGGTCTGTAGGCCGCATGGAGATTTATTTCGTCAAAGAGAAAACTAACAATCAACTTCCTTTACATGGGGTTTTGACCAAGCTGTATACATGAGATTGGAAGAGATGGCACATAGGCATTAGACCTGGTATGTAGGTGTTGTTGTTGAATGCTAGTGGGAAGGTCATGCTTTGAAATCTCTAGATTACATATTTGTGCCTAAGTCGTGGGAAATTGATGGTGTGGATAGCTTTGTAAAATATTTTTTGAGCCTTCTTTATGGATGAAGTGGCAACTATGAAGAGTGATGGAGCCACTCCCTTAGTAGGCCACATAGGAGAAAACCCCTTACATCATGGAAAGGGTCCCAGGTCATACCAATTTTGGAGGTTGAAAGATGATTAACGAGGGCATTGACTGTAGGAGGTAGCTAATGCAAAACTGTAGTTGTTCTGCTCCCAAAAACCTAAATTCTATGTTAGAAGTGTCTACCGCTTAAAAGCAAAGTGTAACAGAGATCAAATTTAACACTTGATTTGGCCAGGGTTCGACCTACAATAAAGATGCAAATTGCCTCGGCCAATGATCTAACACACTTAAAATGACAGATCCTTCACATGAGCAACACTAATATTTACAAAACTTATGAACTATTGGCAAACAAGCTGAACAGAAGACAATTTTTTAGGA
>VDFB02047230.1:56526937-56551941 GCA_007258455.2 Sequoia sempervirens | reverse complement strand
CCATTAGATCCATTTTTTCTTTTCATATTTTGCAACTGAAGGTTTCGAACTCTCCCTACCAAAAGCATCGCAGTGTCAAGTATTGGTAGAACAAGTATCAGATTCCTCACAGCAAAGGTAGTTGATAATGGCAGAATCATTGTTAAAGACAGGGAGATCAATAGGGTGTTGGGGTTCCCATTCGATAAGCTCGGGATGTAGTAAAGGCAATGAATCATTAGATGGGTTGAGGTCAGCGATTGTGAAAGCCCAGACGGAAATGTCATCTAGATTGTTAGTGGTTATGTCGAGGCCTACAAAGGTATTTTTTTCCACATCATTTATCTCAATCGATGTCCGTTCATCTTCACTTGAGTCATCGAAGTTTTGTGTTTCAAAAACAATAGGATTAAAACTTGAACTTTGACCCTCCTCGAGTTTGGGGGCATACTTTTTGATAATGTCGATCTGAATATCTTCATATGAAACGTTTGATAAGTTGTCCCACTCATACTCATTTGAATCTGTTTCAGAGTTATCTCTTATTTGAAGAATACTTTCTACAGTTTTATTGGTGATTTCTGCTCTTGCTTTTTCTATGTATCCTAGTCTAGTTCTGCCATTTTGCTGAATTGCTAGGACTTGGATTGGTTCTGTTACACTTTGTTTCCCTCGATCAAGAGATCCTTGTTCTGCTGCATATCCTAGTCCCGTTTTATCCTTATGTTGGAGCGTAAGAGGCTGGATTGGTTCTGTTATGCCTTGTTTCCTTAACCCAAGGGGTCCCTGTCCTGAATATCCCATCTTGTCCAAAATAGTTTTTCCTTTTCCATATTGATTTGTCTTTATGATGTTACTGGTGGAAGTGGAAGCTTCCTCATCCTTATAAAGCCAATTTAGTATGTCCTTATCTTTTGATTCTTCATCTAAGCTCCTAGCTTTTACAAATCTGCCATCTAATGCTGTTGTAGATTGTTCTGAATTTTGGATGATTGTAGATGGTTGTCCATACGTTTGTAAGGAGGGTAACATTTGTGATAGATGAAATGAGTGTCCAACACCATATTCACTTATTCCTTCATCACTTATCTGTACTTCTTTGGTGAATTGATGTGAGAGTGGAGCTAATTATTCTTCAACATTTGAAGGGTTAGATTGTGTCACCCTTATATCTTGTGATTTTTGTTGTTTTGGAAGCCACTTTGATATGAAGTTCTATTGTTGCTCACCATCTGATGTGCTAACTTCTCTATTGTGAGATATGAATGTATCCTGAGATGTCTTCAATGTATGGCAAGCTTGGGTGTCATTGTAGTCTGCTGTGATTGTTACCTCCTGTCCATTGACGCGAAATTTTAGGCATTGATGATAGGTAGCAGGTACTGCTTGCATATCATGGATCCAAGGACGTCCCAACAGTATGTTGTATGCCAGTTCCCTATCTAGGACTTGGCAAACCACTTTTTGGACAATAGGTCCCACTTGAATGGGTATTATGATCAACCCTTTAGAGGAACTTTCTACTTCATCATATGCTTTGATTGTGATTTTTCTCCTTGTATCAATGGCTTCATCCGAGTATCCTAGTGCACGAATCAATTTTAAGGTACAAATATTTAAACCAGCCCCTCCATCTATCAGGACATGCTTTACACGGTGTTTATGAATGAGGACTTCAATGTGAAGAGCGGAATTATGTGGATGGGTGAGTGACACATCATCATGTTCAGAAAATGAAAGGCAATGAGGTGCAGATAGATGTCCCACCATAGCTTGGAACTGACACACATCCAAATTGTTAGGTACTGTGGTTGATACAAGAGCTTGTTCAAGAACCTCTTTGTGTGATGGGGAAATGTTTAAAAGTTCCAAGATAGATATTTGTGCTGGTATTTTCTGCAATTGATCGATGAGATCATATTGATTAGAGGGAGGATCCACAGATGGGGATGATAGCGATGCTCCTTTCAATATAACTTTGGATTGTGCCCTTGTTGTGGCATTAACCGGTTGGTACTCTTCTTTCCCTTTGAGTGTGATTACGTTAATTTGGTTCTCATATTTGTCCATATGTTGTACCAAATTGGTGGATGTAATGTCCTTGTTCTGATTGATTTGATGGCATAACTCTTCATCCTCCTTGGTAGCAGAAAAACAAAGGATCGTTGTGTCATAAACATAACCAACATTCTTACCTTTGGTATTTGCGGAAGAGGATTCTCCCTTCTGATAATTGGGTAGGGGATTTTTGAATGTTGTGTGATCTTTGTTTGTTTGATGCCCCTCTACAAATACTTTCTTTTGATCTATGAGGTCTTGTACCGCATGTTTTAACTGCCAACAATTTTCAGTCATGTGGCCTTTATTTTGATGGTAGTGACAGTAATGTAAGTCATTCCACCATGATGGTTTGACTTGAGGGTCCCAATTTCTAGCCTCCTGTACTTGGATGAGTTTCTCATCTAAAAGTTCTTTGAGGACCGATTCCAATGATTGTCCTAATGACGTGAATTTTCATTTATTGGATGGTCGTTGGAATGATTGGGTTTTTGTCTCTCCATTGTTTTGATTATTCCCTTGGTCACCACTTTGTTTGACATTAAGACCATTGTTTTGTTTGTTTGTAGGGGTTGGCATCAAGGTGAATACTGGTTTAGATGTGTGTGTATCGATCATGGTATCAGTATTCTTGTTCTTTTTCCAAAATCTTGGCTTTTCGTTGTTGTTGTTAGAGGAATTGTTATTGTTTGAACCTTCAATGAAGTGCTTGATCGTTCCTCTTTTGATGAGAGCCTCTTCGATTTTGAGCCCCTTTTCGATAACTTGTTCAAATGTAGATGGACATTGTAAATCTAATCTATAATTCATGTCATCCACTAAGTTATCAATGAACATCTCTATCTTCTCCTCTTCAAGAATAGTTCTAGGATATTTAGCAAATAGCCTTCTCCATCGTTGGAGAAAGGAAATAAACTTTTCACCCTTTGCTTGTTTGGTGTTGTAGAGTTCTTTTAAGGTTACCCCATGTTGGATGTTGAACGAGAAGTGCGTTATGAACCTATTGATCAGTTCTTCAAAAGATTGAATCCCGGGTTCCAATTTAGAAAACCACTCCATGCAAGTGTTTCCTAAGCTTCTTGGAAATAATCATAGTAAGTAAGAGTCTTCGTGTGCGAACTCTATGCTCATGGCTCAAAATTCCCGTACGTGATCAAATGGATCGGTTCTCCCATTGTATTTGTTGTATGTTGGGTATTCACAATACCGTGGAAATGGTATCATGTTAATGCTTGGATCGAACGGATAAGGGCAAATGTCTTGCAATGAATATCTCTTTGTTGGCCCTTGTTGGATATTTTGGAATTGTAATTGTAACTGTTGAATTTGTTTTGTCAAAGCATCTATTTGATTTGGATTTTCCACACTAGTTGTCTTGGGTGTGGTTGTTTCCTTGAGTTGATTGACATCAAAGTCTTTAGGAAGCTTAGCACCTTTGTCAGCCAATAATAGAAGATACTTTTCCATGTCTTGTTCTAGCATCTTTTCCATAAATTTATGGAAATGAGGGTCTTGTTGAACTTTCTCGATTTCCTCTGCAATTATTTCTTTCTCATGTGAGTTAGTGAGAGGATCAGTGTTGCTATATCATCCCCAAGGGTTTTCTTCAGCCATGGCTGCTATTCTTTCATTTTCTTCTTGTTGTTGTTTTTGATATGCTGCTCGTGTGAAAATAGGCATACAAACGTTTAAAGTTTTACTCTAGACTTTGATCTTGAATTTTTTTTTGATTGGCTAAGTGTCAAGGTTGTTGTTTTAAAATCTGATTTAGTCGTGTCTAGTTTCGTGATGGAAGGATGATAAAATCCTTGATAGGGAAACTTTGACAGAAAATCTCAGATTTGGTGATAATGACACTATGCGAGATGTTTCAAGATCTAGGTGTAAGGGTAAAGCTTTCCTTTTGTATGACCCAAATGTTCTGGATTGATGAAAACCTTGTTATCGATATGGGTAAACTGACAAAATGTCCTATCAACTCTCTGTTTTTGATTTTAAGGGCTAAAATTGCAGAGACACAACACGCTGAAACAGAGACCGAGCGCGTTGGAATAGATCCCCAAAGCACTAAAACAGAGAGTCTACGCGCTCGAACAGATACCTTACGCGCTAAAACAGATGAGCTACGCACTGGAACAGATACTGAATGCGCTAAAACAGGAACCAGACGCGCTGGAACAGAATAGTGACACGCTAAAACAGAACCTTAAGGTGTTTAAGACAGAAAAACTATCTTATTCTATGAAACTCACTTGGTCTGGTGTCGTATTGGATGGCTGGTTGTGGGATGTATTCTGGACGAATTCTTTAACTGTGGTTGTGGTGTTGCCTAAGAGCTCTTCTTTGATAAAATGCTTGTGAATCTAAGGGAGCTACAGCATAGTCGTCTGTATAACCTCTAGAAAAATCGTGATACCTATGAATAAAAGTCTTGTGTTGGAGTAGAACTTTCCTACTTTGGTATAGAAATCGCTGCTTTCTTAAAAGTTGTTTGTATGCAAGTGTTTTCTTTGGTTTTCTGATTCGTTTGACAAGAGACTTCTTGACAAACTTGGTGGATACCCAATCTCGAATCATGAGAAATCCACAAGTGCTTTGATTTTTGAGAATTTTCTTGTGATGATCTTATCTGAGTTTAATGAGAGAAAACACAGCAAGCAAGAATAGAATAGTTATCTTTTAAAAATCCTAGAATCTAAACAGATAGTGTATGTTCTCAAGAATCAATGATTCTTTTTGATTTTTTACTGGTTAGACAACAAGATAAATCACTTCAGATAGACTCACTCCTAGAGATAAAAGGTCATCGTTATATACTCGAACGGCCCACAGCTTGGAATTGCGTCGAATCACACAGCCATGTCACCCCCTAGAGGGCGCCCGTGTTTTTGTCTTTTCCAGGTGCGTACTCAGAGTGACGGAAGTGGATACCAGATCCCCTGAGCAAACAGTCCTTGGCAATTAAATGGTGAGTGCTTGAGGGTAGATTCTTCCCCGCCCCCGCACCGCCGAGTATTACAATGTTTATAAACTGACAAGCGTGCTTCTAGTTCTAGGTTCTTAGATAGGGTTTCCGTTCGGAGCGGCAAATGGATAAACTCCCTCGAGAGACCTCCTAATCTTTAGAACAAAGATTTTGGGGATGGTTATCCTGCGCACTTCCGTTGAAAGAGGGTTTCCCCAAATTCACATAAATTTTAAAGTGGGTTGGAATGCCATGGCTTTTGGCTGTCCCCACTCAGGTCGTTCCCATAGGGTGAGTACTTTTTCCCACTACGGCAGGCCTGTCTAAAGGTTTTAAGAAAGCTTTAAAATGCGTAAAGTAATGGTGAGTCTGGTTTTTTGATGCACCCAGTTAAGGGGAGAGCATAAACCTATCACCCAATCACAGCAAAGATGTTGTTCTTTTTAAAACCCAAAAGACAAATGATTTACTCTATATGGAGATATTGCTCCATAATAAGCATGATGTTCAATTTTAAACCACAAAATAAATATGATGTTTCTATCCTAGGATTGATTAATTTTTATCCATTTCTATCCTAGGATTGATAAATTTTATCCATTTCTATCCTAGGATTGGTACATTTTAACCAAGAAAATAGACAGAAATAGAATCTGGCCACGGACGCGTCGGATTCAGATAAAAGAAATGATTTCGAAAACAAGAAAGTGGCGCGCTGAAACAGTGACTCGGCACGCTGATATATAAACCCTGCGCGCTGGAACAGTAACTCGGCACGCTATAACAGTGACGTGGCGCGCTGGAACAGTAACTCGGCACGCTATAACAGGAACCCGGAGCGCTGAAACAGACCACCGGCGCGCTGCAAAAACTCACAATTCTGCGAAAACTTTCACGCCGATACCTGTAGGACACAATTTTCAAAATTTTAGCAAAATATGGGGTAATGCCCCACGGTGGGCGCCAATCTATAAGCGGTAGAATGGGGAAAACAAGTTAAACAATGCATCTACGCTTCTAAATAAGATATTGCATCTAAAACTTAATGAATTTAAACGAATTTAAACTAAAAAGCTTCAGAAATCTATCCTATTACTCTCTAACTCTAAAGATTTCTTTAATCTACCTAGCTCTCAGATTTGTAAGCTAATTAAACTATTGAAATGACACTTAGAGAATGAGAAATGAACTAATTCTATTCCTATGTGATTAAATATGCAAATCCTATTGTAATGGCAGCCATGACTGCAAATGCTAGATGCTTGATTGCTGCTTGATGGATGCTGGATGAGTGCTTGAATGCTTGATTGCTTGGATGCCTAGATGCTTTGGAAACCTACAGAGTAAGATTGCATAAGTTGGGATCCATTTCCTGTAGCTAAAGAGCTGTATTTATAGCTTTCACGGCAGCACAATTGCACAGGGATACGGGATAAGGGGCTGTGATTCAATCTGGAGAATTGAAAGGCATGGGATGAGAAGATGGAGCTGATCATGGAGGATTTTTCCTCCCCATGAAAGCACCAGGCAAGAAGAGAGGGAGGATTGATGGAAGAAGATTGAGAGGACTTCCTGCAAGTTTGTCCCTGAAGCTCTTCCCGTGAATGGAAGTTGCATTAATTAGATTTTTAAAAAATCTAATTTTATTGGTGAGTGAATAGTGTAAATGATTTATGCATAAATTAAATATTTTTAGTTTATTTAATTTTAGCAAAAGAGGAATAAATAATTTAATAAATCAAACTATAGGATTTGTTTATTAAATTAAAATATTTGGAAAGTGATAATTAAATAAAAGATTTTAGAATATCTTTATTTAATTAAGAAGAAATGTGATGAGGTAATTAAATAACACAAATTATTGAAGCTGTGTATTTAATTTAAGATAGAATTAATAGATAAAGTATAGAAGAAATATTAATGATAATAATTAAATAAAACAAAGTATTTAATTTTGTTTATTTAATTAAGAGAGAAAATAATATGATAAAATGATAATTAATTAAAATAAAACAAAGTATTTAATTTGTTTATTTAATTAGGAGAGAAAATAATATGATAAAATGATAATTAATTAAATAAAACAAAGTATTTAATTTTTTTTATTTAATTAGGAGAGAAAATAATATGATAAAAATGATAATTAATTAAATAAAACAAAGTATTTAATTTTGTTTATTTAATTAGGAGAGAAATAGAAGAATTAATAATGAACTTAATATAAATAAATATTTCTATTTATTTATTAAGTAGATGAATTTAAGATTAATTAATGAAATAAGTCGTACTTAATTAATTAGATTCTTCAGACCATTTTTAGGTGTCTACACCTATGATTGTGAAAGAGGCATTTAGAATGTCTGATTCAAACTCTTGGTTGGAAGCTATGAATGAAGAAATGGCATCATTAGAAAAGAATGATACTTGGAGTTTGGTGCCCTTTCCTGAAGATAGAAAAGTTGTGGGCTACAAATGGTTATTTAAAAAGAAAATAGGCCTGGATGACAGTGTGGAAAAATATAAGGCGAGGTTGGTTGCAAAGGGTTATTCCCAGGTAGATGGAATTGATTATGGAGAAATTTTTTCTCCTGCAGGTAAGTTGACATCCATTAAATTTCTTTTGTCACTTGTAGCAGTGTATGACTTAGAGATTGAATAGATGGATGTGAAGACAACATTTCTTCATGGTGATCTTGAAGAAGAGATTTATATGTCACTGCCTGAGCATTTTGTGGAGAAAGGTAAGGAAAGATTAGTTTGCAAGTTGAAAAAATCTATGTATGGATTAAAGTAGTCTCCTAGAATGTGGTACCAGAAGTTTGACACTTTTGTTTTGTCATTGGGATTTGTAAGATCAAAATCTGATCATTGTGTGTATTACAAAGCTGAAAGTGATCAAGTTCTTATTATTTCTCTCTATGTTGATGATATGTTGTTCATAGGCAATAGTAAGTTAATGATTTCTGATCTTAAGTCGCACTTGTCTGCAAAGTTCGAAATGAAAGATCTTGGTGCAACAAGGTATATTATGGGAATGGAAATAACCAAGGATAGGAAGAGTAGAATTTTTTTGCTCAGTCAGAGTAAGTATATTAAGACTGTTTTAAAGAGATTTTGTATGAATGCTTGCAAGCAGCTAGTTGTTCCAGTTTTGTAGGGAACAAAGCTATATGTTGAAGACTGTCCAAAATCTCCTATTGAGATGGAGGACATGACCAGTGTGCCTTATGCTAGTGTGGTTGGCAGTCTAATGTATGCAATGGTTTGTACAAGGCCAAACATTGCCCAAGCAGTGGGAGTACTTAGTCGATTTATGGATAATCCTGGAAGATCACATTGAGATGCTATGAAAAGAGTATTTAGCTATTTGAAGGGCACTTCAGAATATGCTTTGTGTTACCATGGGAACTTGGTTGAATCATAGAGGACTCTTAGTATTCGAGGCTATGTGGATTCTGATTGGGCAGGAGACATTGATAGCAGAAGATCCACCAGTGGATATATTTTCATGTTGAATGGTGGTGCAGTGAGTTGGATGAGTAAGCAATAGGCTGTAGTCGCTTTGTCCACTACATAGGCAGAATACATGGCAGTTACACATGATTGTAAAGAAGCAATCTAGTTAAAACATTTGTGTTCTCACATTGGTTTTGATGTAGGGAAAATAACAATTTATTGTGACAGTCAGAGTGTTATCTGTTTGGCAAAGAATCCTACTTTCCATGCCAGGATGAAACATATAGATGTATAGTATCACTTTGTACGAGATATGGTGGAGGATGGAAAGGTTTCATTAGAAAAAGTGGATACTCTGGAGAATGTTGCAGATGCATTGACGAAGCCAGTGAGCACAGACAAGTTCAGGTGGTGTTCCAATTCAATGGGCCTCAGTGCCCATGAATTTCAGTAGTTTTATTTTGATCTGGAGGTGCCTGTGCGATCTTCGTCAAGTGGGAGATTGTTGGAAATATGTGTCTCAATCCCACAGGCTGAAACCTTTGAAAGAGAAAAGTCGGTGTGACTTTACTATTGTCTGGCTGACTGGCATTTTTGTAATCTTATCGATTGTTCATGTCACCGAGACATTGCTTCTATCTTTCCAACTGGTGTTGTCGTTGTGACTTGTGGCATTCACTGTAACCTTCTACCGAGTGGAGATCTATGGCCGACAGGCCATTCTTATCGGATATCAGGGAGACTCTCGGTGACAAGCGGTGTTGGGGAGACTTGTGGTGAAAGAAGTTTTCGGGGAGAGACTTGGATGTTCAGTATGTCTCATACCGACAAGAGAAGTCTTCCCGATAGTTATACACTTGTGGTCATCGGAGTAACTCATGTGTTTAGGGATGAAGTCTTATCGATGTGGAAAGTCTCGCCGATAGCGTTACACTCGGGGTCATCAGGGAGAGACTTGAACACTTGGTGAGAACTCTTGGTGATGGGTGTTTGTCTCGCCAATGTTATAGTTTGTTATCGGTATGACTCCTGGCAATTGGTGGTCTCGAGGTAACTTGGAGACTTTGGTAAGAACTCTTAGTGATAGTGATATGTCTCACCGATAGTTGAACATCAATATAACCTCTTGGTGATAGCGGTAAGTTTTGTCAACTGTTGGTCATTTCAGAATGACTTGAAGGCTCAGTATGATCTCTTGGCAAAGGATGATAGTCTTGCCAATGGGAATACTGAGGTCGATGTAGCTTGTGAACTCGGTATAACCTCCTGCCGATAGTGAAGACTCTTGGTGATATCAACAGTCAGGTCTTGTGGCATCGGGGAGACATGGTTAGTGTCTCACCGACATGCGAATACATTGTGAACGTCGTTGACTGAGTGATGACTACCCTACATGGTGAGTCTTCGACCAATCAGAGAAGCCGAATGGGAACTATTGGAAGTTAGTCTGTTGTGGTAGTTCTGTGGGGAAGTTCAATAGATAGGGACAACATGGATATACTTTGTAGTTGCAGATGATGTTCGGTTGATGGATTGTTGGATGGTTGAATGAACAGTTGGATGATCAGTTCGATGAGTGATCAGTGAATGTAATTCTGAGTGTTGAATATTCTATACAAGGTTGATCATTGTGAATGCTGCTGTAAACTAACATCAGAAAGATAAGTTTGATCTCTGTATGTAATTCTTATTGCTGTAATACAAAGTGACTTCTCTTTGTGTGGTGGGTTTTTCTCCCATAAGGGTTTTCCCATGTAAATCTGGTGTTCTTGTGTGTATGTTTAATTCTCTTTTTCTGCTATTTCTTTCAAGTGTATCTTAATTGGACTGTAATTGAAAATTTAAAATTATCTCTGCATTCTTCCCTGAGGTTTTGACATTAGGAGAGTTGTTTCCACACTTAGCTTTCCTTACACATTCTACATTTCTACGATAAAAACCTTTTAACATAAGATGAAGTGTACCTTTATGATATAATTTTGGTAACTTCTTCTTTCAATGTGTACGAAGAAAAATATTAGAAGAAACCTCAATCAAGAGTTGTTTGATAAAATAATTACCATGATTAGATTTTTGTTGAATTTTTTAATATTCAAATTTAGGACACTTCTCACTAGATGTGCTAATGTGGAAAGTTGCATGATTAGTCACACCTCTAAATCCTAGCTATATATAGATAAGAGCTTAGTTCAAATTTAAAAATATTGAGGTCCTATGATATTCCTTGGAATTGATACATTCTTGCAAAGTTAGCTTGCAAAATTATCGATCCCTCTCCCCTATGTACATATCAAATTATACTGTTTAACAATTTTTCTTACATATAGCTAAATTATGTTAACATAAATTACATGTCCTTTTCATGCAAGCACTAGTTAAATTTATCTATGAGAAGGTATTTAATAAATTTCACTATAAGAATTGTTCCCATGTAAGCATACAATATGAAAATTAGAATGTGTAATTTTTGAAACCTGTTAGACTACATAAATCATCTAGAATTTATGGAAATTTGGTATTTTTGTATGGTCTCATAATACACCCCATGTTACTTAAAATATCATAGGTACCCATAAGATAGAAAACCATTTTACACTTATTAGACTCATGTTAATGAGTCTTTTGGAAGAATTAATTGAATGGAATACCAAAAAATACATGAATCCATTCCTTACCTAGGTGCTACTCAACTCGAAATGCTTTGTCTAATAATTCTATATGCATTTTCCTATACACGAACCAATCTAGAATTCATTTAAATTCTCCCATATAATCAATAAAATGCCTTTAATCATTACCTACCTCCATTTGCATAATTGTTCAAGATTTTTCTAACTTGTTAACTTGGATCTCTTTCCATAGTTCTTATAAAAAATGCTCTTTGAATAAACACCTAGATTATTTTCTCACATCATTCATTAGATTTATTTAGGAACTTGAATGATAAAGGTACAATTCTTGAGAAAGAAACTTAATTTCACATGCATAACCCTATCTAAACTTACTAGAAATGTTCAAATTTCAAACATAATTTAATTCAATTGAACCTAATCACATTGGAATATGAGGTAAGTGACATTCTTTAATTCCATATTGGATTTTATGAGATATTTATCATTTAAAGCAAAATTAGATCACTCATGTTTCTCTACAATGTGGTTTTGCATATACTGCCCTATAAATTTGTGTTGCAGTTATTCAAAGGAATTATCTTTTCTATTATTACTACTTGAGTAAATTTTGATTCATGGATACTCTAGTTTTCTTAACCAACCCTAGGCAACATACCACATTTCTTTATCGTATCACAAGCCAAATATTGTGAAAGGTCTTCCATATCAAGACTCACATGACCTGAGTCACTCTTTGAATGGTGTTAGGCGATGATTTTATGGATAGAGGAGAAAAATATCATGTAAACTTTGATATTTCCTTGAATTTTGTGGCTTCCCTCTTAGATATTGGACTTCCTCAAGTAGAAGTACTGGCACTGGCCACATTGGTTGTTAATGTAGACTACTTACATAATCTAGATTATGTCTTGGTTATTGTACAACTTGGAATAGGTATTCCATTTATGAGGGATATTCCTTATTTTATCAATGAAGGGATAGTAGTACCACTACTTCATTTTGTAGGGAATATTTTGAGCATGAACTTGGTAGAGCACAAACACCTGTGGTGACCCTTGGATATGATTTTTTTTGTATTGAGACTAGGGAAATATATTAGGGTTTTGGTGCAGGAGCACCATGTCAAGTTCAAGCCTCCATGTGGAAATTTTGGTTTTTCTTAAGTTTAATAGTTTTTTCATGTAATAAGGTCCATTGTGACCATTCATAATTTTTTTGAGTCATTTGGGATCAAATTTGCTAAAATTGTCAAAATCTTGAAAATTGGCATTTTGTAAAAGTGCAAAAAATGCAAAGTCAAGGAAGTTGAATGGTTGGGACTTCAAAAGTTGGTTGAAATGGTTGGGTTGTCATTTTATATGATTAAATAAGCTTGAAAGGGTTGAAACAAGGTTGTTGAAGAAGTTTTGTACGTTCAAGCAATGAATAAAAAATGATTTTTTGTATTTTTAACACTCTTTTTGTTGTTCCAGAGAGTTGTAAGACCTTGTATGGTTAAGTAAAACCCTAAAACTTACATGGATGGAAAGATAATTTAATTTCAGAAGTTTTTTCTTCTTACTAGCAATTTTTAAAAGGTCATTTAAGTTTTCTAATGGTTGAATCTTTCCAGCTACCTAGTTCAGAAACTAGGGTAAACAATGAGCAAGAAAATTGTGTAACTTGAAATATATCTAGTGAAAACTCATAAAAATTGGTTTTTAGGTCTGTTTTGACATAATATTTGATTCTATGTAAGTTTCAAGACTCGGAGATGAGATCTTCAGCAAGTATAATGATGCCCTAGGCTGAAACTGTGTGTTATTGTGCAAAAAGTGATGGTAAGAGTACATGAATTTATTGTAAATGCATTGATAATGGATGGGAATAAGTTTAGGAAGCATGTGCAGGAATATTTAAAGGTTTTTGAGGCATTATCAAAGAGGAATAAGGTTTGGAAAGTATAGATTCAATATACCCCTATATGAGCATGCTTAAGTTGGCTTAAGTGAGGGTTTTGTTTTTGGATGAATTTATGGTGTTTTCTCTTGATAGAATAAATGGACTCAGTCCATTTAGGATCTATTGGGAGCATTTAAATTGGGTTAGGTTATTTGGAAGAAGGATTTCACAAAGTCACTTTGAAAAATAGGCCTAATTAAGCCTTATTGTTGTAGGACAGTCATTTTTAGAAGATCACTTTTCAAAGTAAGCCTATTTGATTTATTGATATGTTTAAGTAGACCTTAATGGGTCCTTGAATTGGTATTCATTTTTTGGAGTTTCAAATTGGATGGAAAATTATGCCTATTTTTTGTCTTGTGGAATACTACTAGCCAGTGAACCTATTGTGAGTGAATATCTAAGGAATGCAAGGTTAGAGTTAATGAAGATTACCCTTGGTTTGAGTCATTCATTTTTATGGTGTTTAAGGTGATTTGAGGATTTAGGAAGAGGTTTTGTGCCCTAATTACAGTTTTGGGTGATTTGAGTCAAGTGCTTTGTGAAGAGAATGATGAGTCAAATGTGGATGAATAAGAGAGAATTGTTTGAGTCTAGTGAAGTTGTGATTGTTGAAATTATTTGAACCCTTTCGCTACATCAAATGGTATTAGAGCTTAGAAGGTCTAGGCAAGAGAGTTTGGTGTTTGTGTGTTTGTGTTTATGCAGGTTGAAGAGAGAACCTGGTTGCCAAAAGACTAGGTAGAGGAAAAGAGAAGATACCTAGGTGAGGCAAAGACAAGAGAAAGCAAGGTTAAAGGGATTTTCTTGAAGAGAAGAGGGATTTGTTGAAGGTACTTGCATGATGAGGGTTCACAAAAGAAGAAGAAAGAAGAAAAGGAGAGGAAGAGGAAGAAATAGGAAAAAGAAAAGGCAAGACAAAAGGAAATTGACCAAGAGATGAAATATATAAGACAAGCTATAGAAAGAATGGAAGAGAGATGGGAAAATGTGATGCAATAGCTGCAAAGTTGGCACTTATTAATTAAGAGGAAGGTTACATGACCTATTAGAAAGATTATGCAGAAGAGAAGACAAGTAAGAGCATTGAAACCAAATGGGAAGACAATAGAATCTTTGATGGAGGAAGATAAAGAGCAAGATAAGCAAGAAGAATAAAAATTCATGAAGGTAGATGAAGAGAACATGGACATGGAAGCCACTTCAAGAATTGAAGAAGTTGTGACATCAAATTTGAAGATTGGTTTGATTTCATAGGGAAATGAAATGGAGTTGGTGTCAAGATTGGATAAAGAGAAAGTCAAGGATGAATTGATCCTTGAGACTCAAGATTGGTTTAAAAGGTATGTTGATATAGTGCTTGATTCATTGTTTTCAAAAGGAGATGTTAATCATTATTCTATGTCAAAAATTAGTTTGCATGATGAGGCAACAGGTATAGGGGAAGAATATTAGATGGGAGAAGAGATAAACAAAGATGCAAAGATCATAGTTACATTGCAAAGGAAAAAGAATAAGGAATACATATATCACCTTCTTTTTGTGATAGCAATTTTGAAGAGGGATAAACCAAATTTCAAGATGAAGAATATTATTGCAGGTTCTCATGCATTTGCAGGTCCTCACTCAAGGGACATGAGTTTCTTTTTGGCCGAGAGTATGGTGTAGGAGCACCATATCAAGTTCAAGCCTCCATGAGGAAATTTTGTTTTTTGGTTTAAGTTTAATATTTTTTTCATGTAATAAGGTCCATTGTGACCATTCATAATTTTTTTGAGTCATTTGGGATCAAATTTGCTAAAATTGTCAAAATCTTGAAAATTGTCATTTTGTAAAAGTGCAAAAAATGCAAAGTCAAGGAAGTTGAACAGTTGGGACTTCAAAAGTTGGTTGAAATAGTTGGGTTGGAATTGTATAGTCTTAAATAAGATTTAAAGGTTCAAATTAAGGTTGTTGAAGAAGTTTTGTACATTGAAGCAATGAATAAACATTGAATTTTTGCATTTTTAACACATTTTCTGTTGTTACAGAGAGTTGTATGGCCTTGTACAGTTGAGTACAACTCTGAAACTTATATGGATGGAAAGAGAATTTAATTTCAAAAGTTTTTTGTTCTTACTAGAAATTTTGAAAAGGTCGTTTAAGTTTTCTAATGGTAGAATATTTCTAGCTACCTAGTTCAAAAACTAGGGTAAATAGTGAGCAAGAAAATTGTGTAACTTGAAATATATCTAGTGAAAAATCATAAAAAATGGTTTGTAAGTCTATTTTTACATAATATTTGATTCTATGTAAGTTGAAATACCTGGAGATGAGATTTTGGGCAAGTATCATGATGCCCTAGGCTGAAATAGTGTGTTCTTGTGCAAAAAGTGATGGTAAGAGTACATGAATTTATTGTAAATGCATTGATAATAGATGGGAATTAGTTTAGGAAGAATGTGAAGGCACATTTAATGGTTTTTGAGGAATTATAAAAGTGGAATAAGGTTTGGAAAGTATAGATTCAATATACCCCTGTATGAGCATGCTTAAGTTGGCTTAAGTGAGGGTTTTGTTTTTGGATGAATTTATGGTGTTTTGTCTTAATAGAATTTGTGGATTCAATCCATTTAGGACCTTTTGTGAGCATTGAAATTGGGTTAGGTGATTTGGAAGAAGTATTTCACAGAGTCACTTTGAAAAATAGGCCTAATTAAGCCTTATTGTTGCAGGACAGTCATTTTTAGAAGATCACTTTTCAAAGTAAGCCTATTTGATTTATTGATATGTTTAAGTAGACCTTAATGGGTCCTTTAATTGGTATTCAATTTTTGGAGTTTCAGACTAGATGGAAAATTATGCCTATTTTTTGTCTTGTGGAATACTATTAGCCAATGAACCTATTGTGAGTGAATATCTAAGGAATGAAAGGAAAGAGTTAATGAAGATTCTCCTTGGTTTGAGTCAGTCACTTTTTATGATGTTTAAGGTGATTTGAGGATTTAGGAAGAGGTTTTGTGCCCTAATTACAGTTTTG
The DNA here is from genome assembly GCA_007258455.2 of Sequoia sempervirens. NCBI lineage: Eukaryota > Viridiplantae > Streptophyta > Pinopsida > Cupressales > Cupressaceae > Sequoia > Sequoia sempervirens. The sequence goes on along the minus strand of VDFB02047230.1, from coordinate 56,535,890 downwards.
GGTGATTTGAGTCAAGTGCTTTGTGAAGAGAATGATGAGTCAAAGGTGGATGAATAAGAAAGAATTGTTTGAGTTTAGTGAAGTTGTGATTGTTGAAAGGATTTGAACCCCTGCTTTGCATTAGGTTTCTATTTAATAGGAACACACTTTTTATGAAATTTTGTAATCCATGTACAAAATTTTCTCTATTATTAATGTGTATACATATGTAGTTACGATTAATGAATGGCTCTAAAATATACTACTCTTGAGTATGTGTAGGATCATGATGGGCCAAAAAGTGGCAATATGATGGGTATGTGGGTGATGACATTTTTTTACCAAAAATTGATGAAACAAAAAAGGTTTTTAAAGGAGATTTGCAGTTTCCCACCAATATAAATTATGCTTTACTTTGAATTTAATAAGTAATTATTATTCATTTTTTATTCGAATTATGACTAAAGTCCTAATTGATAGGCTGATTGAAATACATTTATAGCTTTCAAACGGTATCACATTTTTTTAATCCAAAACATGCGTCACATTCTATGCTTTGCATACTATAGGATTAACAAATGAAAAATTGAATTTCATGAAGTTTTGACCAAGTTAAGGTGGTCAGACATACGAGTTTTTTTATATTTTTAAAAGTTGTAATAAAAAATTCATAATTAATTATTTACTTGGAAAAAAAATACAAAAAAATATGCATCACATTGGGACATGAGTCCTCTACTTATATCTAAAATTTTATAAAAAAATATTATCATTTTATTGTGATTAGGGTGGTCAGATAGACACCCACTTCTTATTTTTCCCTGAAATTTAAGTACTATTGCATTGAAATTTCAAATTTTCACCAAATAGATTTTTTTTTTTTTAATCTAACCTAGTAGTTTAGAAACTACATTCAATTTTCTACAGATTCTATTCTTACATATTTTTGAAATAATATAGATAACTTATTCAAATTTTTACGTCAAGTTGCCTAACTCTGATTTTTCTAATTTTTTTGCCACTTAAGGGCCTGTTTTTTCCATGATGATCCTGCACATACCCTCTTCTAGCTTTTCTCTTTTGACTCTTGTGGATGAGGGATAAGAGTTTTGAAAATGAAAACTTTTCACATATACAATTTTTCATTTTAAAGAAATAGGGGATATTGAGATATAAAAAAAATTCCACTAACTTAAAGCACACCTTGACTGAACTAAACCTAAGCTAATATTTACATGTTGTACAAAAATCAACCCTAACCATTGCACATTCCTTAATAATAAAATAATTTTTACTTTAAGGAGTAACTTTGTAACATTTTTGGTTCTTAATTTAGAAAATTTATCTTTGAATTCTTACACATATACCCCAACTAGTTGTATTATGATAGGCATTCAAACTATTTGTTAATTTTCCAATTTTGGATTGTGCTTGTATAAAATCAAAATTATTTTTTCTATTTATTTCACTAGTATGGATAAAAACAACTTGAGTGATTCCTTCTTTCACATTGTAGCCATCACCATAAAATTCCATGTTTTTGGTGTAATTCACAGCCATATGAATTTAAAATATATTTTCCTTTCAAAAAATTTGAATGTCCATGGTTGAGCCATCCTCTTGTGTTTTTATTAATTTTTTTGACTGCACGATATTGTCTTTCTTGTCATTTGGCCAAGCATTAATTAGTAAACTACCAATTGCAATTTCTTCACTATTGTTCCTTTGTGAATTAGGAATGCAATTATCATGAATTGGAAAAGAAAAAGATTGATATTTTGTTTATGATAGGGAATCATTGGAATCTTCTTTATCTAGACATAATTTAAATGTCCTTTTTGAATAAATTAATTTGGAGATTTAGAGAATTTTAAATATTCATATTCATTTCAAAACCTTTTTTCATCAATTGTTTCTTTATCTTTTATTCATGGTACAAGAAAAGGCATAGAATCATTTTCCTTTTTCAATTCATAGTCCTTTGGTATAGCAGAAAGAATCTCCCTTCATTTTCATCATTCTTCTTGTGAAACTTTTTTGACATCAATATAAGAACTTAAACCTTCATGGATACAACAATCAAGTAATTTATTATAACTTGTAACCCCATCCACTATGATTCTTTTAGGCCTTTTTCTTTCTTTCTTGGTAGATGTAGAAATTGATAAATTCCTAATCCTCCTTTCATATAAAAATATTTTAGTTAAGGAAATCAATTCTTTAACCAACAAGCTCATTCTATTCAAGAAATTTGTACAATTAATTTCACTATGTTCTTTAGTTTCATGGATTCTACATTTATCAATCAATCCAAAGTTGAATAAATTTTTAGGATAAAGCCTTTTATTTAAACTTCTTTGAACAAGTGGAACATCCATATTATGACAGTTCCTCAAATGATCTATTAAGCCCTACAAATTTCATTATCACATATGAGATTTATCATCTTGCTTAAAAGGCCTTCCTTCTAGCGCCAATTTTGTTGATGTTGTTACATACACAACATGTAGATAAAATCTTGTTATTTGAACAATAAATCCTATCTATCTTGAAAGAATCACCAAATTATATTAAGAATTTAGCTATCCCAAGGCTTGAGAATGTTAGGTCCTAATGTGCTAGGTTTGTTTAGGGTTCATTATGCAATTGTTGTTTTAACATATGGGGCCTACTAGTATTCAAAATTTCTTTCAATGAAAACTAGTGATGTAATGATCCTAACAAATAATTCTTGCATCACTTTCAAACTTCAATTAATTCAACTATTTTCAAAAGTAAACTTCAAAAGATCCAGGTAAGAAGATATAAAGCCTATGAAATTAATTGCTTCCTAGTTATTACACATGCATATATAGAGAAATAGACAAGCTAAAGAATTAACTATTTTGTATTGCATTAAATTGCTTCATAACTACATATAAAATAATGCAAGAGTTTAAAAACACATAACCATTCACCACTAAGATAGCTTCAAAATGTACCTAAGAATAGTGTAGAAAATTGATTATTTCAATAGGAATGAACAATTTACATTCACATAAAATATATGATTTGGAACAATATTTTCTTGCTTTAGCATTACCAATATCTATAGTAAATACAAGTCTTTAAATATTAGAATTGAACATAAAACATGAATTAAAGAAATTAATTGGTGATTCTCCAATTTAAGCTACTATTTCAATAAATTTTGATTCCTTAAACTAAGCAACTCATTTCCTTTTATAGAACAAGAGGTAGGATTTTTTTACAAAAAAGCACATGGTCAAAGAGAAATAAACCAGTTGAAAAAAGACACGTGGCATGAGGGGATTTGTTGCACATGGGAGATGCAAACTCATAACTTCTTAGGAAAAGATCAAAATTATGTTTCCATCACTTTGAACCCTATTGAAAATCACTTAATTCCCAAAGAAATCAGATAGAAAAGGTACTTGGGCTCCTCTAGTCTTCAAAAAATGCAAAATCCAATCTACTGGTGGAAAACTTCAAAATTCCTGCATTCAAAATTATTACTTCTTGTATCAAGAAAAATACCCGCTACTAGAATCAGGGAAAATACCCACTAATAGAATTAGGAAAAACATCTGCTACTAGTATCGACACCTATATCCTCATTCCACAACTTGTAAATATTATCCTGCATCAACATAACATTGCATAAAAATTGAAATATCATGCATTCAATTACATTACCAAAGTGAACTATTTTCAAATACTAGCTTTTTCACTTTCTTAATTTTATCTAAACCATTCCTAGGACTTAAACTATAATAATGCTTTTCTTAACATTTTTTGGGTTTTTTCTTATTAAGTAATCTTCAAAAATTTCTTGCATTACAAGAAATTTCAAAAATTTATCATGTTCCAAAAAGTTTTGAATCATCAATTACTTGATTTATCATCAATGTACTCACCTGATGCATTTTCACGGAAAAATAATTATTACTTAAAGCCTCTATTGTGGAACTCCTTTTACCTTTTACACTCACTTTCGAGTCCACTCCATTCTGAAATAATCACAAGATGACACAACCCCACTTTACCTAACCACTTCACTATAGACCTTGTAGGCTACACTATGCTTACTACCAACCAGAAACTGTGATACTAAATTATGTAATGTGTTACTTCCTTGAAACACCTATCTTCTCAAAATTTTATATGTAATCCAACATTGTACAAGCCCTTTTCACTCAACCTTGCACTCTTAGGGATTTCTAGTGTATGTGTCCTTATGTTATTTTAAGTAACATGGGGTGTGTTGTGAGGCCACACAAGTAGCAATATAAAATTAAAAAGTAGCATACATCTTAGAAATAAAATTTCTATACAAGTTTGAGAGGTTGAATCTTCTAGTTCATATTTTTTCAATCCGATACAATGACATTCGAACTATTTAGTTTAAGATTATCCTAGAGAAATATCTGACATAAATAAGATAGTTCATATATTGTCACCTCACTATAGATTATTTGATCAATTATTTCTTTTTATAAGCTATCAAGTCTTCTAACACCCTTCTCATTTTAGGAAGCCCTTCCAAATACTTTTCCTTGGTATTTTTCTATTTCAATATATTTAGCCACACGCCCTAATATTTTCTTTTCTATCTACCATTGCTCACTGAAATAGTAAAGGAATAATAAATTATAGAAGCTAACCACATTAAATAAAATCAAATGAACTTCAAAATATATTTTAACCTTGAATAAGGGTTGTGTAGGATCATCATGGAAAAAACAAGCCCTTAAGTGGAAAAAAATTCAGAAAAGTCAGAGTTAGGCAACTTGACGTAAAAATTTGAATAAGTTATCTATATTATTTCAAAAATATGTAAGAATAGAATCTGTAGAAAATTGAATACAATTTCTAAACTACTAGGTTTATTTATTTTTAAAAAAAATCTATTTGGTGAAAATTTGAAATTTCAATGCAGTACACTTAAATTTTAGGAAAAATAAGAAAAGGAAATGCAATTCACCCCTAACCACAATAAAAATGATAATATTTTTTATAAGATTTTAGATATAAGTAGAGGACTCATGTCCTGATGTGATGCATATTTTTTTATAATGTTTTTCCAAGTAAATAATTAATTATGAATTTTTTATTAAAACTTTTAAAAAATATAAAAACTTGTATGTCTAACTACCTCAACTTGGTAAAAACTTCATGAAATTCATTTTTTTTAAAATCCTATAGTATGTGAAGCATAGAATGTGATGCATGTTTCAGATTCAAAAAATGTGATACCTTTTAAAAGTTGTAGATGTTTTTCAATCATCCTATCAATCAGGACTTTAGTTGTAATTTAAATAGAAAATGAATAATAATTATTTATTAAATTAAAAGTAAAGCATAATTTATATTGCTGGAAAGCTAATAATCTCCTTTAAAAACCCTTTTCGTTTCATCAATTTTGGGTAGAAAAAAAGTTGTCAACCACATACCCTACACACACCCATCATATCCCCACTTTTTGGCCCATCATGATCTTGCAAATACCCCTAATAAATCCTTCCATGAGTGAAACCCTACTTAGAGATTTTTTACACTTCTGAAGTGTTGCAATACCAAATTTTACTCCCTTCTTGTGCTTTCAAAAATATTTTGTGTACACTTTGTTCTTTCCCTCTTGTCTAACTTTAGAGGGTTTGAATTTCCTAAAACATAAGGATCAACCAAGTCAACTCACACCATTTACAATCAGCCAAGTGACACCTTCCATTGTCTTCAACCATCCATGTTTTACTCACCACTTATCTCATTTACATATTGTGGACATGGAAAAAGTATCCTTTTTTGCTTACTTGATTTGGGAATAAGTGATATGATAAATTGAACTTAATGAGGCCTTTATAAATAGTGTTTTGAGGTGTTTTACACATCTACATTAGGTCTTGGACCCTTGCAAATTGAATAAAATGCATTTATTGATGTCTTGTAAAGGTGTTGTAAAGTGTTGTAAAAGACTTTCACACTTTTCTAAACTAATGGACCTATTTTCCCCTTAATCCAATATTATAAAATGTATTTAATGGCATTCTCACATTAATCTAGAAGTCTTGTAAATTAAAGCTAATTATAATCTAGTGTTGTAATGTATTTCACACATTCACATTAGATGTTGTGCCTTTCTAGGCTATTTGGACCTCATTTTAATGTTGTAAAGTGTATTTAATCACACTTTCACATTAAAATTTGTGTCCCTAGCCATAATTACCCTTTACATCATCATTAATAGGCCCTTGTGGCCCCATATTATGAATGAAGAGGCATAATTTGATCAAAGACCCGACTAAATCATCATATTAGCCTAATTTCTTCACTCCCCAACAATACAATTGGCAAAAGAGCCCCTATGGGACCAAGTCACCCATTTGGGTGAATTAGTCACATCCAGGTGGGACTAAGTCACCCATCTGGGTTAATTAGTCCCATCCAGGTTAGACTAAGTCGCCTAGCCTAATGGCTTAGTCCCATTTGGGCTAATTTTGAGGTTTAGGCGAGAAAAATTGAATTTTAAGTTTGTTTTTCCTTCACGTCAGCCTTGGGGATCAAATTAATGAGAAAATTAGGTGGATTTCCTATAAATACAAGCTTATAAACCCTAATTAATTAGTCATCATCAATCATCCATCATTCATCACGTTCTTTAAAGTCAAGCAAGCTAGACATTTCAAGTCATCAAGATAGCTTTCTAAGGCATTCAAGGGAAAATTCTTCATCGATTGCTATAGAAATTCAAGATAAATCATCATGGAAAGTATCTAAATCCATTTTTTCATGCTTCATTACATTTTTTCTTCATTTTGGTTTAACTACCTAAAAAGGGGTTTGAGCAGGGAAAACTCCCATGCCCTAACATCCAACATTCCTCTCTCTTTCCTTGTGTTTTTTTAGATTTAGGTATCTTGAAGACATGGAAATCATTGAAGAATAGGTTGAAGACTTGTTGGAGTCATCTTCCTCCTTGAAAGTTCATAATATACACAAAAAGTCACTTATAGAGCTAGAAATTAGAGTTTCGAAGGCGTAGACCTATAGAAAAACAAAGTACAAACTAAGGGCTTTTGTTTTGAGTTTCAGATATTTAGAAATTCAGAAGTGGAATAAGTTTCCAACAGTGGTGACTTAGTCCCACTATACTATTATTTATATTTTTCTGTAGATCTAGATACCCATTTGGATCAAACGGGCTCCGGTGCAGTTTTCCAGATCTAGGACTAAGTTGCCCAAAATGGCGTAAGTGTCCCAGTAGGCCAAATTTTAAGGATCATCATCATTTCCAGTCTCCATTCTAGTCTAAAACACATTTCTAGGTGCATTCTTTCTGTTTTCTTTTCTATTTTGTTATATTTCCATTTCTATTCATCTTTCTAGGTCATTTTGCATATCACAATGTGTTTTCAAACAACTCACATACCTTAAGTTTTGCATTAATAATCATCTTTATTTATCAGTTTATTTCATTTAGGACATTACATTTAGCATACTTCATTCATCCTTGCATTGATTTGAGTGTAAAATTGCCCATTTTGGCCCATCTTTCTCCTTTTAGATTTGGAAACCCACCCTTTGGCAGCGTATCGCTGAAAGCCGTTGTTGATCGCTGTTGATTGCTGCGGTTACGGGCAGGCGGTGCCAGAGGTATAAGAAGTATGGAAGCCAAAATTTTTTGTCCACATTTTGATTTGGAGTCCATCCATGAAATCTCGAGGGTAAAACGTATTAACTTTTACTAGGGTTTCAAATTTTGCATTAGTGAGAATGCATATAGGTTGCTTTTTTGCATCTTAAATCATTGAAATTTTCTAAAATTTTTGCATTAGCATCTTAGTTCTGCATCATACAGCACAACAAACATCAAAATCCATCAATTTTTTTTGAAAATTCTCAAAAAAATCCCTACTGGGACTAATTTGCTAGCTTAGGCAACTTAGTCCCTATTTAGGCCTGAAATTATCATTTACATAGCTGAAAACCCTATTTTTAAGCTTCTGTTTGTTTCCCTTACCCATATGTATTAGTTGGCAGAGTTTCTGTAACATGCATTTCATTAGATATAGCTTAAATTAGCTCATTTTATACATAGCTTAATTTCAAATTTGCATTGTCACATTGTTACATGACACAATCAATCAATTGTCCTTAAAATTTGAAAAATTGCATCCCTCTTTTGCATGTTTGCTTTAGTATGGTTATATTTCAAGTTTGTAGAATAATCATTACATCATGTTTTCATTACAAAAATCTATAGTTATCATCTTTCATGTTCTATTTTTAGATCTTATTTTGTGTTATAAAAAAGTATTGCTAGGTGCATATGAATATGAGGTCCTTTCCCCTTTGTTTTTGTTCATCATCGACCCCTCTCCTAGTTTCCCTTCTATGGGTGAGGTTAGTCTAGTGAAAGAAACCTTGGATAATCATAACAATCACATTTTTTCTTCTCCTATTATCTCTCCTACTTGTGAAGAAGATATTATAGTGTTGGAAGAACCAATTGATGAGAGTTTTGAAAACTCGAGTTGTTTCTCTCCTCTTACCTCTCCTATTAGACAAAAAATTACTAAAAATGAGCACATAACAATAACTAATCATGATGGTCACACAACACAACAAAAGACTATTGAAACCTACCTATGTTCATCTCCTAACATCTTCTCCTCTTGTGATAGTGATGAGGATATTTTAGTGTTAGATAAGCAAATATTCAAGATCTATTCTAACCCTCTTTATGATCATTCCCCTACCTTTCCTATTTTGCAAGACATTATGGGCCAAAGGAATGAACTTATAAATGATCATGATAATCATACTTTTTCTCCTCCTAGTATCTCCCATAGCCATGAAGATGATGCTTTAATATTGGAAAACACAGTAGATGAGAGTCATGAGAGTACTATCCCTCCCTTCCCTAATGTTCCTATCTTATAGGAAGATCTATTTTGTAAACATGAAAATCATA
>VDFB02047230.1:56427658-56526837 GCA_007258455.2 Sequoia sempervirens | reverse complement strand
TTGAATTTTCAATTCCTCTTTATCTCGTGTCGGAGGAACTTCAACTACATCCTTTTTTTTTTTTGATTTTGTCTCTGACTGGAGATCCAAGGTAGAAGGCCTTAGCGCACGGAAGATAACACTTTTGTTGTATAGAACCTTCTCTGTATCAGGATTCCAAAGCTTGTATCCTTTTATACCAGCACTATAACCAATAAAAATACATTTGACAGCCTTGTTCTCTAGTTTAGATCTTTTCTCATATGGCACATGTGCATATACCTCACAGCCAAAAACTTGAATGTGTCTCAGAGAGGGATTCTTACCAGACCATGCTTCCAAAGGTGTTTTCTCAACAAGAGAAAAATTAGGAGAACGGTTTATCAAGTAACATGCAATAGCAACAGCCTCAGTCCAGAACTTCTCCTCCAAGCCAACACTACTCAGCATACTTCGTGCTCTCTCCATCACTGTCCTATTGAACCTTTCTGCAACTCCATTTTTCTATGAAGTGTAAGGTGTAGTTTTATGTCTTTTAATTCTATGATCTTTACAGTACCTCTCGAAATCATCAAAACAAAATTCACCGCCATTATCAGTTCTTAAAATTTTTATTTTTCTTCCATTCTGATTTTCTACAAGGTTCTTAAATTCCTTAAACCGACTGAACACTTATGATTTACTTTTCAAAAAATAAACAAATGTTCTTCTCGAATAATCATCAATGAACGATACATAGTACCTTGACTTAGACAAAGAAGGAACATTCACTAGACCAAATACATCAAAAGGAATATAATCTAGCAAACCAAAAGATTTATGAGAACTAGAATAAAATGAAACACGGTGTTGTTTACCATATATACAATGTTCACAGAATTCAAATTCGAGGTTACAATCTTCAAGCCCCTCAACCAGGTTTTTATTTTTCACTTGAGGTTTTTAACCCTTTCTCACCAATGTGGCCAAGCCTATGATGCCAGAGCATAGTCTTTTCTACTGGAAGTTTAACTTCCATAGAGTTTACAGAATCAGGAACTTTTTCCTCTTTTCCTCCATGAGTAGCTCTTTTTGACTTTGCAGAGACACTATTGCTTTGCACAACATGTGCATCAAGCTTATACAAGGTACCAACATGAGCACATCTTGCTAGCACCATAGAGCCTCTAGTCATCTTGCAGCCATTTCCAGAGAATGTGACTTGCACTCCAATATCATTGAACATACTAACAGAAAGTAAGTTTTGAGCCAGACCTGGTATATGCATTACATCATCAATTCCCTTCACTCTTCCATCAGGGAATTGAATTCTGACTCTTCCATGGACAACAATTTCCAAAGATGAATCACTTGCCAAATACACCTTCCCACCATCGTATTCTTCATACTTCATGAACCAGTCTGTATGAGATGTCATGTGGAAAGATGCTCCAGAATCAATCAGCCAGACATCATCTAATGTTTGCGTAGCCAAGGCTACAATGAAAGCGTCTGCATCACTCTGAGAAGAATCATTGTCGGAAGAATACTTCTTCTTCTCCTCTTTACAATCCTTTCGGACATGACCAGGTTGCCCACAATTCTAGCACTTCACCTTGGACTTCTTGCCAAGAGACTTTGATCTCCCTTCAAACTTGGATTTAGATTTCTTGTCCTTCTTCTTGCCTTTCTCTTTCGACCTTCCTCTAACAGCAAGGGCCTCCTTTTCCATCTTAGAAGATTTCCTTCTCATCTCTTCTGATAACAAAGAAGCAACAACATCTTCCATCTTGAATCTGGATGTTGTACTCCCAATAGCCATCACCAGGTGATCCCAAGAATCTGGCAAAGAACACAATAACAGCATACAACGATCCTCTTCATCAATCTTCACACCCACAGATGTTAACTGTTAAATCAGCATGTTGAATGCGTTCAAATGGTCAGCAACAGACCTTCCTTCCTGCATTCTCAAAGCATACAGCTTCTTCCTCAAAAACAATTTATTCACCAAGGACTTGCCCTGATAAATAGATGCCAGTCTCTTCCATAACGAAGATGCAGTCTTCTCTTCATGCACATTCAAAAGAACAAAGTCTGCCAAACGAAGCCTTATCAACCCCTTAGATTTTCTATTTGCAAGGTCTCAATCCTCTTGCTTCATGCTTGTAGGAAATTTGCTCCAGACACAACAATCCAAAGATCACGATCAACCAATAGATCTTCCATCTAAGTTTCCACAACTCAAAATTGCTGCCATTGAATTTTTCTATTTAATCTTTCTTGATGTGCTTTCCATCTTAACTTGTAATTCAAATTACCAAACTTCTACAAGACTCCCACTGAACAGAAATTGACTCAAAAAACCCAACGTACCCACAAGGATAACACAACTAGCCAGCCTCTAATACCACTTGTACGGAAAGCTAAGTGTGGAAACAACTCTCCTAACGTCAAAATCTCAGGGAAGAATGTAGAGATACTTTTAAATTTTCAATTACAGTCTAATTAAGATACACTTGAAAGCAATAGCAGAAACTGAGAATTAAACATACACACAAGAACACCAGATTTACGTGGGAAAACCCTTATGGGAGAAAAACCCACCACACCAAGAGAAGTCACTTTGTATTATAGTAATAGGAATTACATACAAAGATCAGACTTATCTTTTTGATGTCAATTTACAACATCATTTTGAATGATCAACCTTGTACAAAATATTCAACACTTAGAATTACATTCACTAATCACTCATCGAACTGATCATCAAACTTTTCATTCAACCATCCAACAATCCATCAAACTAAACATCATCTGCAACTACAGAGTATATCCATGTTGTCCCTTTTTGTTGAACTTCCCCACAGAACTGCCACAACAGACTAACTTCCAATGGTTCCCATTCATCTTCTCTGATTGGTCGAAGACTCACAACGTAGGGTAGTCATTACTCGGTCAAAGGTGTTCACAATGTATTCACATGTCAGTGAGACACTAACCATGTCTCCCCGATGCCACAAGACCTGACTGTTGATATTGCCAAGAGTCTTCACTATCGGTAGGAGGTTATACTGAGTTCACAAGCTACATCGACCTCAGTATTCCCATCAGTAAGACTATTGTCCTTCACCAAGAGATTATACTGAGCCTTCAAGTCATTATGAAATGACCAACAGTCGGCAAGACTTACCGCATCGCCAGGAGGTTACACCAATGTTCAACTATCAGCAAGACATATCGCTATCGCTGAGAGTTCTTACCGAAGTCTCCAATTTACCCCGAGACCACCAGTCGCCAGGAGTCATACCGATAACAAACTATAACATCGGCGAGACAAACACCCATCGCCAAGAGTTCTCACCGAGTGTTCAAGTCTCTCCCCGATGACCCCAAGTGTAACGCTATCAACGAGACTTTCCACATCGATAAGAATTCATCCCGAAACACATGAGTTACTCCGACGACCACAAGTGTATAACTATCGGCAAGACTTCTCTTGTCGGTATGAGACATACCGAATGTCCAAGTCTCTCCCCGAAAACTTCTTTTGCCACAAGTCTCCCCAACACGGCTTGTCGCCCAGAGTCTCCTTGATATCTGATAAGAATGCCCTGTCAGCCAGAGATCTCCACTAGGTAGAAGGTTATAGTGAACGCCACAAGTCACAATGACAACACCAGTCGGAAAGACTAAAGCAATGTCTTGGTGACATGAAACAATCAACAAGATTACTAAAATGCCAGTCGGCCAGACAATAGTAAAGTCACACCGACTTTTCTCTTTCAGAGGTTTCAGCCTATGGGATTGAGACACATATTTGCAACAGAATGTGATACCTAAATGTTGAACAACATTTCATCCTCATGAAAGAAAATGAACCATAGATAGGTGCATGATATCTCCCCATGTGAGAAGAATGGAAGTCTCTAAATTATGCACAATATCCAAAGACAATGGTGAAATCTCCAAAAAATGTTGAAACACTCCATATGAAGGCTAATGTAGAAAGGAAACCAAAGATGTAGATTTGTTAGGAGGACCACTAATATGGATATCATCAAAGGTGCCTACCAATTCTATAAAATGGGATTCATTTAACAAGGTTGATATACCATGTAAGTAATCATCCCATTAAACTGTAGCAGAAACACAACTATGAATATCTTGATGCCCTAAAACATGAGAAACCATTGATGTAAGAACACTCAATATTGAAGAAAAAAAATGTGAAGGAGATGTGATATCAATGTACGGTGAAGGAACCAATGAGAAGGATAGAAATACAAGGTTCAAATAACCAAACTATATATCCCTATGTAGGTTGAAAGTATCAATTCCATCTATACTAAACCATCATCAAAGTTGGAAAAACCAAAGGAAGAATATGAATACAATATGGAATCATGATCAACATGACCTGTGGCAATTAAGTTTTTGCTCTACAAATCTGTACTAATCATGGAATGTGGTGTGAACTCAACTATTTTTCTTATGCAACTATGTGTAATATGATAAATGGAAAGGAGATTATTAGATTAGAAAGGTACATAAAGTACATCATTGCATGTTCCTTCTCCAATCTGAATAAATCCTTTTCCAAGAGCTAACATATAGGTGTTATTCACCATCAATATCAAGGTGTGAATGAACAAGTCTCAAATGTATAAAATAGCTCCCTAGATGCAACCACGTGGTTTGATGTCACTGAATCAAAAAAATAGTTGTGTGATGTGTTGTTTACAAAATAAATGAGTGTCACACCATTATTCATACCATTTGTTGAAAATGGAGATGATGTTGATGCAGAAAGGGAAGAACCACTTGTTTTAGGTAATTGAATTTAAGTTTGGTGAAGAAGAGTCTTCAAAGCATCAATTTCCTTTTTGTAACATTGGTGTTCTTCATGCCCTAGTCTTTTACAATAATTACATTTGGGCTTATCCTTAGAAGATTTTCCTTTTGATGAGTGAGATGGATCCGATGAAGTGTTTTATTTTGATTCCTAAGCTTGATACTTAAGTTGTTTCTCTCCCTTAGATGATTGAGAAACTAATGTTTGAATTTTTGAAGAGGTACTAGCATCCATAGAGATTAATTTAGGTTGCTCTCTTGTGATTCTATCACAAAAATTTTCAAAAGAAAACATTACATGTGTTGTTCCAAGAGCATCCATTGTAGATTAGAAATAAGAAGAAAAAATTTGATAAAGACCTTTGAGATTTGATAGTTTTATCAAGAAGACACATTCCTTATTTGTTTTTGTTTTACTACAACCCTGAAGTCTAGAAAGTAAAGACTTAAACTATACTAGGAAGTATTCAATAGATGGAAATGAATCAAAAGACAATGTTATTAATTCTACATCCAATTGTAGAAGCTTGAACTCATCAAATTTACCAAAGAGATCTTTAAAATTTTCTCACGTTTGCTTAGGAATTGTACAACTAGAAATGTGAAATTGCAAATTATTAGAAACATGGAGACTAGTGATGCCCATTACCTCATCTAACTTGTTCTGATGAGTATACTACTCAAACTCTCTAGTAAATTGAATTTTTTATCCATTGATCATTTTTCTTAATCCCTTAGATTGATTTAGTTGTTGTACTTTGACTTTTCATGTGTAGAAATTATGTGGTGTTAACAAGTCAATTTTTGCATCCATGATGCAAACACAACAAGGAACTTGAAATTGTGCCTTAAATTAAACCATTCAAAATCATATTATATCTTACTGTAGACCCCCCAAAAAGATGTAAAACAAGAATTACATATTTGTGTCAAGTTTGGAAGCCAAATCGTGAAAGGTACATTGATTTTTAGAGGTTAAAAAATAGATTAAAAAAGTACAGTTTTGAAAATATCTTGACATCAAAATATCAAACTCAAAAGAACTTTTCAATCACATTTACACCTAAAAAAATGCCTCTCGTGCAAAAATAAAAGTAAAAAACCCCCTTTAAGTACTTTTAACTTAAAAGGTTCAACTATTATGGTTATTGGTTAACAAACAACTTAATACCATATAAGGCAAACAAATAAAACAAATTTCTAGCCATGATGTGGCCATTGGCTGAGATGTCGTTCCAAGTGTGGAAAAGCTTGACTTGATCCAAATGCGCCAACTTTCAGTTGGTATTGAGAAATCTTTAATGATGCGCAACAAATATACTGACTTCCTGAACACAAAGGATGCTGACATGGTCTTTGCATAACAGTTGGAGGAGTGATATAATGTGGAAGCCGCCTGGGACTTCTGGGGTTGGCAGTTGTTTGCAGATGTGGAGATTGTCCTGTGAGGAGTCTTGAATGTTGATGACACCTCAAAGGTCTGTAGGCCGCATGGAGATTTATTTCGTCAAAGAGAAAACTAACAATCAACTTCCTTTACATGGGGTTTTGACCAAGCTGTATACATGAGATTGGAAGAGATGGCACATAGGCATTAGACCTGGTATGTAGGTGTTGTTGTTGAATGCTAGTGGGAAGGTCATGCTTTGAAATCTCTAGATTACATATTTGTGCCTAAGTCGTGGGAAATTGATGGTGTGGATAGCTTTGTAAAATATTTTTTGAGCCTTCTTTATGGATGAAGTGGCAACTATGAAGAGTGATGGAGCCACTCCCTTAGTAGGCCACATAGGAGAAAACCCCTTACATCATGGAAAGGGTCCCAGGTCATACCAATTTTGGAGGTTGAAAGATGATTAACGAGGGCATTGACTGTAGGAGGTAGCTAATGCAAAACTGTAGTTGTTCTGCTGCTCCAAAAACCTAAATTCCTACTATGTACCTTGGAATTTTACCCTACTCTAATGTGCAAAATAACTAAAAAATGCAAATGATAAAACACGAAGAACACTTCAAGATTAGCCTAAAGAGTGATAAAACAAGAAGGAAAATAGATGAAACGAGATGCAAATGATTATACCTTCCTTGTTGTTGAAGACTCCTTAGTTGGCCCTTGATTGAGACGATTTTGTGTGCTCCTTAGATGGCTTCTTGAGTGGCTAAATGCAAGGTCAACTTATGCAAAATGATTAAAATGGATGGCTAGATGATAGTGAATGAGTGAGAATGCAAATTGGCAGCATGTAGTTATAAAATGGCTAAGTGTTGAAAATGCCCTTGAGGAGGGGGTATTTATAGAAGAATTTGAATTCTCTAGAGAATTCAACGGTTGAGATTCATCCAACAAGGTCAAGATGAAGGGCTATGGTGAGTTGAGAACTCACAAGCCCTCACATCTTGACATGTGGATGGTGAAGTGGCTAAGAGGAGATGAGGTGTAAGTGAGGTGGAAGAGAAGGTACATGAGGTGGAGGAAGGACAAGTACCTTGCAAGTACATTGGGAGATGGGAAGAATCTTGGGTGAATAAAAGTGAATTTTAAATTCACAATGATTGGAAGAATCTAGTGGATAAGACAATGTTCCCAAAAGGTGGGAGTTTGTCACATGTGACTTGATGTGACAAGTCAAAAGTTCTAGAAGGTGCATGGGAAAAGGGGATTGTGGAGGAATAAAAAGGAATTAAAAATTTCTTGGGGGATGGAGAGAGTTGACCAAGGTACTAATTAGGTTAACTAATCAGTAATTAGAAGATAAATGAGGATTAGAAGCCAACTTGCAAAAGTTGGAGGATGTGACACATCCTAATCAAGGATTAGGCATGTGCACATCCTTAATGAAGAGATTAGGAAATGGATTAGGATTGATGATTAAATGACATGTGAGGAATTAAATAAATGTAATATTTATTTAATTCATTTGATGAAAAGGGGATATAAGAGTAAAGTATTTAATTATTAATTAAATACTTTAGGATTTGGCCGATTAAGGATATTAATTAAATAATAGCAAGATACTTAATTAATGAAAATAAGATGAAAGGGGATGAATTTGGATAAATTAAGTGTCCAAATTTAGATGTTCACATTTTGCCCCTCTTGAGATGGTGTTACTAAGTAGCATCATTTCAAAGATTATTAAAATATAGATCCTAGAAGAAGATGGTTAGATTGGAAAAGATGCCCCAGTCATTCAAAGAAGTGACTAGGAAGGAAGATGATGGGGGTAAAGATGAAAGTTAGGGATGAAGGATGCCCCTTGAGAGGACACATGCGGGTTGAAGAGAACACCCGTGCTCTAAACAGATGAGAGAGGGAGATGACAAGTGATGACAAGCAGAGAAGGAGAAGCCATAGAGATGGATGAAGCAATATAAGAATTTTAGGACAAAGGTGATGTTGCCCCCTACCAAGGACAAAGCCAAAATGGGTTGATGATGGATGGAGTGTTGTCAATAATGAGGGAAATGAAGGATCCTAAACAAATTTAGATAGGAAGGATGCATCCCAATCGAGTGGTATCGATGAGGAAGGATACATCCCAAAACACCACTAAAGGATAGGGAAGAATACCTCCCGATGATGATGAAAGTGTTGTTGATGAGGGAAGGATACATCCCAAAACAACACCAAAGGGATAGGGAAGGATACTAATGGATGATGATGATGATGGGTCAAGGCTGGTAATGAGACTAGGGACAAGATCAAGGGTTTGATTAGGTGATTTTTGTGAGATTGAACAAATGAGGAGAAGATTGATATGTGAGATGGAGAGAAGGATCTTAAGATTTGGTTTGATATCCAAAGATTTGGACTGCAGATGGACTAAAGCTCAGATTAGGCTTTTGGTTAAGCTTAGATCAGGATTGGATTGAAGACTAGAATTATTGAAGGATATGATTGGATTGATTCTACACCGAGTTCCGGGGTTTAAAGGGCGTAAGGTGTTGACAATCAGATTTTTCTCGATTTGGCAATTTTCAAAAATTGTCAAATTTTGCCATTTTAGGAAACCTCACGGATATACTTTTGGGAGTCCAAATTTTTTCCAAGAAATACCCAATATTGAGATAGGATAAATTGCCAACTAACATCCCAAATTCAAGATATTCATTTCGAGTTATGAGTGAAAACAATTTTTCAAAATGCTGGAAAAAAACACTAAATTGGGATTTTGAGGGTCAAGATGAAAGTTTAAGGCCTCGAAAATGTGGCAAGACGGGTTCCAACGACTTTCAAAGAATCCACTTGTTATTTCATAACACAACCACCCGTTATCTCATAATGCAACCACTTGTTGGGAATCCACTTGTTATCTCATAATGCAACCACCCGTCAAATTTCAGCTCAAACGGACACCCGAGTCAAAAGTTATGGCCTCCAGAAGTTTCGGTGTAAAAGTAAAAAATCAATTTTGAAAATTTCAACACATGGGTTTTGATGGCGGCGGGAAATTAGAAAATGGCTTGGCATTAGTTTATTTAAAAAAAGGCCAAAAATAGTGGAAAATCGGGGGGGGGAAGGAAAAATATATGGGCGAAATGCCTCTACCTAGCGCCATCGCTTTAATGGCCGAGGGCTGCACGCCCATCAGCGGCTGGCAAGGTCACGGATGAAGCGCTCGCCAGTCATGTCAGAAGGCGTCGCCCACACGGCCGGCGTCACCTTATCATGGCGGGTGGTGCTCGACCGGGCGTCACCACGCCAGCCAAGTGTCGCCTACCGGGGTGGTGCCGCCTACCGGTGGCGGGCGGTTCGGGCCTCAATCGGGTAGTGTCACCGTCAGCGGCTGGCGTGCCACCCCCTGATTGTGTTCACCACCACGGCCAAGCAGCCGCCCGGCCGGCGCTGGCGGCCACTGCATCGGGCGGTTCGCCTGAGTGGCAGAGACCAACCCAACTAGGGGGGCAAGGAAAGAAGAATACAAGGGAAAAGAAAGGGAAGAGATAGGAAAAAAGATGGAGGGATGGGGGGATTGTGAAGAAGGATGAGGGGATGGGGGATACATGCAAGATGATGAAATGAAAAATGAAATGCAATTCTAAATGCACTTTGCCATCTGTAGAGCACTGATTTTTGCTATAGCATAAGACACCAAGTGCCAAGGTATGTGGAACCAAGGCATAGTAGTGTCTAATGCATCAAACATAACAGACAAGAAGGCTATCCCAACACCCCAAAGTCACAAAGAAATACTTTCGTCTGACCAGGTATTGAGATAACCACAAGCACAAAAGGATGCCCCAACATAACACAAGACCTCGGGGATCTTGGTGGGTACTATGTGGGACAACCAAGAAGACACAATCAAACAAAAGATCAAGATATGCCCCTATGTTGACCAATCAAAACACACCATAATATGATGGATCATGGCGGCCTTGACAAGGGATGATAGGGAGCTCAAATGATAAACAAAAGCCAAAAGCATCAAAG
The DNA here is from genome assembly GCA_007258455.2 of Sequoia sempervirens. NCBI lineage: Eukaryota > Viridiplantae > Streptophyta > Pinopsida > Cupressales > Cupressaceae > Sequoia > Sequoia sempervirens. The sequence goes on along the minus strand of VDFB02047230.1, from coordinate 56,516,591 downwards.
GATCGCAATCAATTTCAAATGTCCTTTGCCATAGGATCACGGGGATGGATGGGATTGATGAGGCCTGTTAGGAAGGATGCATCCTGTTGAGACCAAAAATTATGGATACGAAACTAAAAGATTGTTATGACGTGGGAGGTTCAAAATCAATTGGATCTCATGATACAAGTGGATCTCATTTGTTAAGAACCAGCAAGATAAGGGCATAACTTGACACGACACGACACAAGGGAGATAAGACATGAGATTGACACACCCTAAAGACCTAGGGGTTCAGGGGCCGATCAAAGATTAGCCTTGCCTATGTGAAAGCACAGATCCCTCGTAGTTCGGTGAAAGGTGGATGACTGACCAAGATGGAGACCTTGATGGATGGTAAAGATAGAATGGACAAAAGGAGAAAGACCGATGATAGATGATAGAAGAGAAAAGTGGACAATGAAGATCGATGATGGAACCCCGGGGGCGGATCAAATGATCGACCTTGCCTACATGAAAGCGCAGGGGCCACGTAGTTTGACAAGACCAAAGGAAAACAATGGATAAAGGATGATAAAATGATAGGATAAGTGGATAAAAAGATGGGATCGATACGACAAGATAGGATAGACCTGTTGGATTGGATAAGATGATGACGATTACATAAAGCTCAGGGTTGGGATAGTTATCCAAATCATTAAAATGACTTGGGAGGATGATATGATAGATAGATGAGTGATGAAAAGTGATAGGGGATTGGAAATATGTGCAAGAGAAGCAAGGGTGATGACGATGAGATAAATGGCATTGGGTTGCATGGGGGGAGGCCTATAGCCAGATACCAATGACAAGGGATTGTGAGATGGGATGAGGATACAGATGAAAGAATGGATAGAGATATAGGGATGGGGGATGGGAGGGATTGTTTGGATGGATAGGAATATACAGATTAGGAGATAAAAGGGATGCTAGGATAGATGGATACAAAGATAAGGATGGGGAGATGGAAGGGATGTTGTGATAGATGGATAGGGACAGAAGGATTGGGAGATGAAAGGGATGCTAGGATAGATGGATACGAATATAAGGATGGGGAGATAGAAGGGATGCTATGATAGATGGATAGGGAGATGAAGGAATGTTATGATAGATGATGTCGCCAAGGACTATGTCACAAAGGAAGTAGATGCCCCCACTCTAGATATGTCATATATGATGAGGCATGAGGGATGGAAGACGAGTGGATGGGAAAATAAAGGAGATAACTAGATGAGGATAGGATGGGTGACTAAGGAATATGATAGAGCATGGATGAAGGGAATGTATACCAAGAGGTGTCCAAAGCATGCATAGATAGGTGCCCCTATTTTGATCAAGATCACAAGACAGATGAAGGGATGGGAGATAAATGGGATATGATGGTAGGATGCGGAAGATAGGTGGGATGGGGGGATTTATGAAAAGGATGGATAACATGAAGATGGGTGCATAGCGGATGGAGGGAATGCATATCAGGAAGTTGCCCCCAAGTGTAGATGAGGATTTACGCATGACGCCTGTTTGCCAGGTTTTCATCATGGTATTTATCCAAGGCGCTTGTTTGCCAATTTTTCACCATTGGATGGATTATTTCTCTTTACTATTTTATTATTTTATTTTTATTTTTTGGATAGTAGGGGGATGAAAATGGATAAGGATAGGGATGTGGATAAGGGAATTTAGAAGATACATGATAAGGATATGGATGAAGGACTCAAGCATCAAGTTCCATACGAGGTATTAAGAGCCCATGTTCGAACCGACTATTGGATGTTGGTACAACATTATTAGGATAAGTGGATTATGCAAGAGGATGAATTAGAGGGATTTGATGGGGGAGATATGTGGGGTAATGGGTGGGATGTTGAAAATGGTATGGATGGAATGATGGGGTGGATATGTGATGGGGAGATGTGTTCAGGACCAACATTGGCACATGTGGTGGTGGATGTGAAAAGATAATAGGATTAAGGGATGGAGAATGTGGGATAATGGAGGAGATGGAATGGTGAATTTCGGGACATAAGGACCCAAAACAGACTTAGGAGATGAAAGGGGTGTATGATTAGCTTTTGGATTAGCACTTTGGATGTTCTAACAGATTTTTCATGTGATGGCATTGCATCTTTTTTCTTTGGGATCCACATGGTTTTGATCTTTGCTTTGGTGGGCTTTGTGGCCTACAATTTGATGTAGATTTAGATTTTTCTTCTCTTCACCATGTCTTTTGAGGGATATGAGGAGCCTTAGGATTCATGTGGATGCTTGGATTTATGCATTTTTCTTTAACAACCAAAGTGCTTTTAGTAGAAATGGGATGGGTGTGAGGAGATGGATGATGTGGAGTGATGGAGGTAGGAGTATGGGGATTATGTGTAGATGGAGGATGTTTAGGTATGTGCCTTTGTTGATCCGATTAGGATGTTTATGATGGATGAGATGGATAGGTGATGAATGGATGAAAGGATGGATAGGATGAGATGGAGGAGGTGATTTTGGGATATAGGGGCCCAAAATAGACGTAGGACCTAGGGGAAACATGGGCATGGTAGATGGAGGATTGGAGATGGTAGATGGAGGGATGTAAGGACCCAAAATGGATGGAGCAGATGAAGGAGGAAGATGGACGGTTGTTTTGAGGTGATACGATAGAGGAGGGATGGACACATATGATTTGGTGGGGCGATGGGAAGAGCTGACATTTCTTTTGGAAAAGGCTCATTGAGGACGTCTAGAGGTTGTACCAACATTTTTGGATTGTGAGTCATGGGTAGTACATCCAAGACCTTGTGGATATAAATGTTCTTTAGCTTGGATGGGATCTATAATACCTTGCTCATGAAGGCCTAAACCTTTTCCTTGATAGTTCATTCTCTTGAGAATTCGATCTAGGATAGGATTTTTGTTATTCTGGAAGAATTATGCGAGTTCATTATTAGGTGGAAGAGGAGGGTTGGTGTATATGCTTTGTTTTTCTTCTATGAGGAGACCACCATGGAGGAATGTGAGAGGACCAAGGGGATATGCAAATGGTGTGGGGATAGCATTTTTAGGCGATGATGGGGGATCATGAGAAGGAGATGATGGGATAGCAACATTAGGAGAGGGAGTAGGGGCCATGATAGGATCTGGATTTGTGTAGGCTCATGCGATGGAGATGGAGATGGAGCAGTGGGAGCTTGAATGACAAGGGGATCATGGGATGGAATGGATGGGGGAATGTGATTTTGAGGTGGATTAGATGGGATGGTAGGATCTTGATCTAGAGAAGGGGATATGTTGGCATGCTTTGGATTAGACTCTTGGCATGACTCATCTTGTGTGGATGGCATGATAATGGAGTCTTGTTGGGACTCTTCAAGTGGGGAAGATGGAGGGATGGAAGATTCATGAGGTTCATTGGAATGGGTTTTGGTGCTACTAGGAGTGGGAGGAGTGGATTGGATTTGGGTATCTTCGATGGATTGGGTAGATCTAGGAGTAGAGGGAGATGTGGGTTCAATGGATTTAGTGGGTTCAATGGTTTCAATGGTTTGAGCAGTACTAGGGGTGGTAACATCAATAATAGGTGTGGTATGGAGAAGGGTCTCATTACTAGTGACCATGGATGATGGATCTAGATGGCATGGTTCCATGACTTCAAGATGTGGAGTTGGGGATGGCTTCTTTGTAATGAGTCCTTGGAGAACTTATGATATGAGAGACTTGCATATGGTTGGCTTGGCTAGGGTGGTAGAAGTGGATGAGGGATTATGGATTGGTGGACTAGGGTTAGATGGAGGAATGGGATCAAATGTAGGACTATGAGTAGATGGGGGATTAGGATTGTATGGAGGACTAGGAGTAGATGGATGAATGGGATTGGATGGAGGACTAGGAGTAGATGGAGGACTAGGATTGGATGGAGGGTTAAGGTAAGGATATTGGAGTGGTGAATTAAGATAGGGGGACATGGATTGTGGAATAGGACAAGAGGATATAGGTGGTGTAGTAGGACAAGAGGATGTGGGGGATAGATTATAATAAGGGTATTGGGATGGTGGATTACGATGAGGATGTGTGGATGTATGGATGTAGGATTAAGGTAAAAGGGTGTGGAAGTAGGATTAGTATGGGAAGATTGGGAAAGAGGATTACGATAGGGGGTCATGTATGGGGAATTGTAATAGGAATATTGTGATGGAAGATGAGGATAAGAGGATGTGGATGTTGAATAAGAGGATGATGTAGATGGGGAAGGGGAAGGTACTAGATACCCCTTGTCAAAGGTAGCATAAGGAACATGATTAGGCTTAATTGGATTTTGGAAAGTGGGTGGAGAAAGCTTACTAGAGATGATAGTGTCAAGGGGATCTATGTCGTATACCTCTTGATCAACAAGACTTTCATTATCAGTGTTGACGTAATTAGGGTTTCCCTTGACCGCTATTGATGGGGGATGAGGATTCATGATGATGATAGGATAAATAAAATGGATCAAAGATGATGGACTAAAGCTCAAATCAGGATTTAAGTCAAGCTTAGATCAGGATTGGATTAAAGTTCAGAATAGGATGATTGGATGATGCGATGGGATTGATTTTGATTTTGATGGGATCAGATTTGGATTTGGTAAGATTGGATTGGATTATTAAGATCAGTAGGATAGCATTGGTTGAACAGATGTGATTTGATTGATTGGACAATTTGATCAAATGATTGGTTTTGATAGATTTGGATTATTGGATGGGTATGATTGGATGATGGAAGATGTGAGAGAGACCTTAAGTTTGATCAAAGGAAGTTACCCTTAGTGACCTAGAGTTTTGATTGATTAAGAGGATGATTACGACACCGAACCCACCTTAAGATAGGAATGGATTGATTGGGCCGAGGATGATAAATTACGACACTGAATTCACCTCAAGATGGAAGCAAATTGATTGGGTTCGAAGTTAAAGACTAATAATCAAATTCAAGTGCTATGGTCAACTTGGGTAACCACTTTGTAATACAAGGTTAAGGCAGTTTGGTTATGAGTGGTGTTTGGTGATGTAAACGGTAAAATTATGATGTTCGCTAGGTGATGTTGTGGACTTTTGAATGGAATATGAGGAAATTAGAATGAACGGGTGGATTGAAGATGATTGTGGAGAATGAGTGGGGATTTAGAATGATTAAAAAAATATTTGGAATGATAAGATGGAGGTTTAAATTGATCAAATGGAGGTTTATGGAGGTTTAGAGTTTCAAAATAGAGGCTTAGGATGATGAGACAATGGTTGGGAATGGTTAAATGATGGTTTAAAGGCTAAACGGATCCAAATGGGACAATTTCGGGTGTTTAGGAGGGAAAATCCGCCCCTCTACAGCAAAAATTAGGGGTGTTGACAGCTTTTTGTAGTAAATCAGGGGCGCTTCTGCCTTTCTGCAACAAAATCAGGGGCGCTTCAGCCTTTCTGCAGCAAAATGGGGGCGCTTCCGCCTTTTTGCAGCAAAATAGAGGGCACCTCCACCTTTCTACAACAAAAACAGAGGCGCTTCCACCTTTCTGCAGTAAGACAGAGCTTGGTTTTGATGGCAATGGCTATGGCAAGGACTCAAAATGATAAAATAAGACCAATGTATCAAAGGTTTCATGATTTTTTCACAAGAAGACACTTCAAGCAAGCAAAATCCTATGATTAATGTTAAGGGTATGGCCAAGCAAGGTCTTAATCTAGGATGCACAAGGCTTCTAGAGAGTCCTTGATATACTCTCGATACATGAGGCACAACTGTGAACACCAGCCCGTCACAAGCGTGAGTCAAGAACCCCAGCGAGATACTGAAAGGCTCGAACCAACTCTTCACGTCTATCTAGGTATCACCCTAGCTTCGACGCTCCGCCAATTACGACGTGACTGGATTGGGGTACAACTTTCGTTCTCCCCCCTTTATATACCCCACCAGTACGCATGGTTGGAATCGTCCCTTGGGGTGATGAAATCCCCAAGTAGGTCCCACTAAAAAGAAGACACTAACCACTTCCAACTACTCCCTAGGCTCACACGAAGTGCAAGGGGAAAGTGAAAACAAATTAATGCCCCCTTGGGTAACACAAGAATAAACAATCACAACAAGCAATGAAGTTTACTCCCCCTAATTAGACTATGCTCCAAAACAACAAGGATAATTTCTGCAGATCTGATCAAATAGATGGCCGTGCAAACAAATGTTAGCTGTCTTTTTCTTCGTTCTTGGTCAATTATGCCCTGATATGCTACAAAACGTTAGCAAAAAAAACACCAATATCCTTGCCAAAACAATGTTAGAGGGTTATTACTTGAAAACATCAAAAAATGAGAGCAAAAACGAAGCTAAAATGACTGTTTTACCTTCCAAACTGTGCTGTTTTGGGGTGCTTCCGCCTTTCTACAGCAAAAACAGGAGCGCTTTCACCTTTCTGCAGCAAAATGGGGGCGCTTCTGCCTTTCTGCAGCAAAACAGGGGTACTTCCGCCTTTCTGCAGCAAGATTAGAGGGCGCTTCCACCTTTCTGCAGCTAGAGGTTAGAGGGCGCTTCCACCTTTCTGCAGGAAGAGGTTAGAGGGCGCTTCCACCTTTCTGCAGCAAGAGGTTAGAGGGAAAGAGGCTTTCAAAATGAAAGAGCATATCTGCCCCTCTGTAGGAAACTTTGTCAGATTTTAAAAAAGGAAAGTTGTACGCCCCACTACAAGAAAGTGTTAGAAAAAACCTTCTAAGTATACACCTAACTACAGGAAACTGTTAGAAGAAAATGAAATTGTCAGATATAGGGCGCTACCGCCTTTCTGCAGTAAAATAGGGGGCGCTTCTGCCTTTCTACAGTAAAGCAGAGGGCACTTCTGCCTTTTTACGGTAAAGCAGAGGGTGCTTCCACCTTTCTATGACCTTTTCCTACAAAATACTTATCAAAAGTGGAGGTTAAATGCAAGAACCCATTTGTGGGTCCCACCGAGCGTGCTAGAAATGTGTACCTTGGAATTTTACCCTACTCTAATGTGCAAAATAACTAAAAATGCAAGTGATAAAAGACTAAGGACACTTCAAGATTAGCCTAAAGAGTGATAAAACAAGAAGGAAAATAGATGAAACGAGATGCAAATGATTGTACCTTCCTTGTTGTTGAAGACTCTTTGGTTGGCCCTTGATTTGGAAGACTTTGTGTGCTCCTTAGATGGCTTCTTGAGTGGCTAAATGCAAGATCAACTTATGCAAAATGATTAAAATGGATGGCTAGATGATAGTGAATGAGTGAGAATGCAAATTGGCAGCATGTAGTTATAAAATGGCTAAGTGTTGAAAATGCCCTTGAGGAGGGGGTATTTATAAAAGAATTTGAATTCTCTAGAGAATTCAACGGTTGAGATTCATCCAACAAGGTCAAGATGAAGGGCTATGGTGAGTTGAGAACTCACAAGCCCTCACATCTTGACATGTGGATGGTGAAGTGGCTAAGAGGAGATGGGGTGTAAGTGAGGTGGAAGAGAAGGTACATGAGGTGGAGGAAGGACAAGTACCTTGCAAGTACATTGGGAGATGGGAAGAATCTTGGGTGAATAAAAGTGAATTTTAAATTCACAATGATTGGAAGAATCTAGTGGACAAGACAATGTTCCCAAAAGGTGGGAGTTTGTAACATGTGACTTGATGTGACAAGTCAAAGGTTCTAGAAGATGCATGGGAAAAGGGGATTCTTGGAGGAATAAAAAGGAATTAAAAATTCCTTGGGGAATGGAGAGAGTTGACCAAGGTACTAATTAGGTTTGACTAATCAGTAATTAGAGGATAATTAGGGGTTAATTAGGATTAAAAGCCAACTTGCAAAAGTTGGAGGATGTGACACATCCTAATCAAGGATTAGGCATGTGCACATCCTTAATGAAGAGATTAGGAAATGGATTAGGATTAGATGAAAATGACATGTGAGGAATTAAATAAATGTCATTTGATGAAAAGGGGATTAAGGAGAGTAAAGTATTTAATTATTAATTAAATACTTTAGGGATTTGGCAAAATTAAGGATATTAATTAAATAATAGCAGTATTACTTAATTAATGAAAATAAGATGAAAGGGGATGAATTTGGATAAATTAAGTGTCCAAATTTAGATGTCTACACCTTCCATGTTAGAAGTCATCTACTGCTCCAAAGCAAGTGTAACAGAGATAAAATTTAACACTTGATTTGGCCAGTGTTCGACCTACAATACAGATGCAAATTGCCTCGGCCAATGATCTAACACACTTAAAATGACAGATCCTTCACATGAGCAACACTAATATTTACAAAACTTATGAGCTATTGGCAAACAAGCTGAACAAAAGACAATTTTTTAGGAAGAAAAATATTGCCAAAAACTTTGGCAAATAGGTCGATAGGCCAAAATCCTCTATGAAAAAAACAATTGTATACCAAAAATGATAGGTTGGAAGATTGATAGAGGGCATATTGGTCCTTTGCTGAAAAAAAATATCAATTTTTTACAACTTTTGTACAATGGATACAAAGGTCTAAAAAGGGAAAAAAATTCAAAGTTACTAAATTTGACGTAACACAAGGTATTTTTCCATTTCCTTAGTCTTCTAAACGTGATGCTATTGTCTGTTTGGCTCTATGATTATCCATTGATAGGGCTATGTGTGGGAGTCACTTCGATGTAGAAAGGAACATGCTCTCATGACTTTGATACCATATTGGAGAATGCCAAGATCAAGAGCATGAAACAACTTCCAAAAGTGAATAAAATATGCACAATAATATATCTATAAAATATAAAATGAAAATTTTGTAAATATAATGATCAAGCTTTGCATATATAGGCAAGGATGAGGAGGTGAGAAGTAGGAGTCAAAATATAACTACCCCTCCAAAGATGGAACACTTCTAAGCTCACTTGATAAGTGTATGAACAAGTTTCAATAGGTGTCTCAAGTCATGAGGACACATGTCTCAATGCTATGAATTGAGACAAAAAAAAAAAAAAACTAATTAAACTTAAGCTAGATTTGAATAGGTCAATCCTATAAATGTGATTAGCTAACTAGGTATGCTAATGATTGTATTTATACTAAAAAAAACTACATATGAAATAAGGGTTTTCAAGGTCCTACCAAATATACTCTTTGTTGTGTTAATGAGGAGCGTGTCACTCATCTCTTCTCTTAGTGTCCCTTATTTCAACATCTTTGAAGGAAATGGTGGCTCATCTAGAACCATCCTCTTCTTCATACTACTTCTTTGTTTAAGGTTTGGAATATCTTGGTATGTCCTCTTACTTTATCTTTTATTCTTTTAGTGGCTAGTTATATTGGTCTATTTTTTATTCTTTTACAAATTTGGATGAAAATAAATCATCTAATCTTCCAAGGTCATGATAGTCTTCTTGAATATATTTGGTATAATAGTTTGAGCTCATTTAATGGAACATTGTTGGATAAGTGTTCTATGTTTGAAGACTTTCATCCTTTTCATACTCAAGTTATATAGCAACTTGATTTGGATCATATAATTAAATCTATTAATTTTTTTTCTACTATAAAATATTCCAATAAGGTAAATAGAGAAAGTAAATGGCCACATCCTCCTTTGGGTGTTTACAAAATTAATAATAATGGTTTTTCTCATGGTAATTTAGGTGATGCAAGAATAGGTGGAGTTTGAATGGATAGTGTTAATTTGGTTCAATTATATTTTTTACTACTATATGGATTTTGTCCTAATTTTTTGAAGGAGTCTTGGCCACTCCTTGTGGCTCTAGATAATTCTTGTGAGCTAGGATGAAAAAAAGTAATTTGTGAGATAGGTTCTCTAATATTTTCCATTATTTTTAACAATTGAATTTTTCTAGAATCTTCTGAGATGTTGGATTCTTGTGTTGATATCATTATTTTTCATTTGTGAAATTTTGAATCTACCTCTTTTGTTCATATCCCTAGAGAATGGAATTTTCCATGCACCATGTGGGAAAATAGGATTCTAATGTTAATAATACTTGGAAGATCATAGATTTGACATCCTTATCTTCTACTCAATCTTCAAAATTTCTTCATCTCTTTCATAACAAATTACTTTTATTTTTTTATATCTAATTTTATAATTTTTGATTTATTTTCTTGGTCTCATGGTTGTTGGAGATAGAGGGTTTGTGGAAAAACTCCTTGAATTTTTACTCTTTTGTATTTAGTGAGGTTTTTTGTTTGGAAATCTTTATGTGACTTTCAAAGTGTGGACACTGAAAAAGTAAACCTTTTTCCTTGCTTGATTTCAGAATAATTACTAATAAATTGGTTTTAATATCACCTTGGTCTAGTGTTGTGAGGTGTTTTACACATCCACATTAGGTCTTGGACCCTTGCAAATTGAATAAAATTCATGACTTGTAAAGGTGTTGTAAATAATTGTAAATGACTTTCACACTTTTCTTGACTTTTATTAAGCATTTAAGTATAATATTACCCCCCAACTTTTGAATTAAATATTATTTTAATTCAAAAGTTAGCTTTTCCCTTTTCTTCTATAATTAAATAATTATTTCAATTATTTAATTATTCATTAGCCTTTTCTCTCTATAATTAAATAACTGTTATATTTATTTAATTATTTATCCTTTGTTTATCTCCCCAATTAAATAATTATTTTAATTATTTAATTATCCCTTCCCTATCCCTTAAATAATTATTTTTTAATTATTTAATTATCTAAATATTTGTTCTCACCTTTCTTTTTAAATAAATAAAATTAATATTTTATTTATTTCTCCTATATTGGCCACCTAAATTAAATAATATTTATTATTTAATTTATCCTATCACCTCTTTGTCTGTTCCAATCTTATCTTCCATCTCAAGTCTTTTTCTATCCATTTCTCAATAAACCTCCAACGTTGATTAAATTATTTTCTAATTTAATCTTGGCCCTTGATCATGATCCTTATTCTATCCATTCACTTAACTCTCCTCTATAAAAGGATACCTTTAAACCCTAATTCATTATTCATTCATAATTCATTCATCTATCATTATCTCTCTTAAGTTGACCAAGCAAGCTAGGTTTTTAACATCTTAAGTCATCAAGATATTATTCAAGTTCAATTCTAGGGCATTCAAGAGCAAGATTATTCATCAATCATTGTAGCAATTCAAGAGCCATCATCATAGAAATTTTCTAATGGAATTTTTTCATATTTCATTCTTTGTTATCTTATTTCATCATTTTGGTTTAATTACCTAAAAAAGGTTTGACCAAGGCAAACCCCCAACCCTTAACAATCAACATTTTCTCTCTCTTCCTTTGTGTGATTGTAGATTTAGGTTCTTGTATGGATTGGACATGATTAAAGAATAGGTTTCAAATTTTTTGAAGTCATCTCCTTATTTGCAAGGTCAAAATATACACAAAAAGTCACTTATAGCCTCATAAATTAGGATTTCAGATCTGGGCACCTAGAGGAATAGAAAGAGCAGACTAGGAGCTACAGATTGCATTTTTTATTTTCCCAAAATTTGAAAGTGGACTAAGTTTCCATCAATGGCATATGAGTCCCACTACTAGGCCTGAAAAGGGGTTTTTGTAGTTTTGAGTACCCTTTTGTCAAAAACTTGTTCCAACAAAATTTCCCTGAAATAGAACTAAGTCATCCAGCTTGGCATAAGTTTCCCATTTGGCCTCAACAGTTATTTATGTAGGATTCCATAGCTCCTCTCCATCACTTTCTATTTTCTAGGTGTACCTCTTTAGTTTCATTAATTTTTGTTATACTTTGTTTGCATTTTTAGGTCATTTTGCATATCACATTGTTTTTCAAACATTTCATCTTTTCTTAGTTTTGCATTATTAGTTTATCTTCTTTATCAATTTCTAGCCTTACGAACAATTTTCTTTGACATATTTCAATCTTTATTGCATTAGAATCTCATAAAATTTTCCTAGAATTTGAACTTTATGAAATCAAATTTGTCTTCCTTCATTCCCCTTTTAGGTGTGAATAAGAGAAGTTGTGACTCCATTTTCCCTTGTCCACATTTTGGTGAACCTAACCTTATAACATCACATTTTCTGATCTTAGAGTCCATCATCATCCTAGAACTAGCTTGCATTAACATTGCATTGTATTTTGCATTAGTTAATCTATATTCTAGGGTTTCAAAATTTTGCGTTAGTGAAAGTGCATATATTTTGCATTTTTCTATCCCAAATCATTGAAAAATATTTGAAAACTATATTTTCATTTAATATTTAGGTCATACAAACTTAAAAGCATCAAAATCAATTCAAAATTTCTAAATAATATGAAAAAACCCTAATTGGGACTCATTTTCCATTCTAAGTGACATAGTCCCAGACCATATTTTTAAATATTTGTTATAGCACCATAAATCCTATTTTTGTGCTTCCTAAGCCTCCTAGTATCATATACTATAAATCTTGAAAGTTTTCAGAACATTTTTTTTATGCATCTAGATCAAAAACCTCAATTTAGGGTAGTCATTTTTTAAATAATTTCAATTACAAGCATCATTAGATCTGAAAATGCTCACATTTCTTAAACTTTTCATCACATGCATAAAAGTACTTTTCAATTTTTCATATACAATGTTTACATTCCTAAAACTTTGCATAAGGCTGATAAAAGTGCTTTTTATTTTGGGATATACATTGTTTTCATTCTTAAAGCTTTGCATACATTGGATAAAAGTGTTTTGCATCTTTGGATATACATTGTTTACATTGTTGAAACATTGCATGAAATGGTTACAAGTACTTTTCATTTTTGTTCAAACAATGTTCGTGTCTTACATATCTGAATATGATAAGAAAAATTTCATATCCCCTCCCTATGAGAGTGTTTTAGTGAAAGAGAATAAAACCTAGGACATTCCTAATGATCATATTGGTTGTTCTCCTAATATCCCTCCTATTGGCAAAGAAGATATTTTGGTAGAAGATTCAATTAATAAGAGTTTTGAAAATCCTATTTTTTTCTCTCCTCTTATCTCTCTTAGTGGACACAAAATTAATTCACAAGACAACATAACCATAGATAATCATGACAATAACATTTATCCTTCCTCTAGTATCTCACATAATTGTGAAGAAGTTACTTTGATGTTAGAAAACACAATCAATGAAGGTCATGAGAATCTTAGTTGTCCCCCTTCACCTAGAGAAACCCTTATTAAGCAAGAGAATTCAACCATTGATCATTCCCCTACTTGCAATGAAGTTATTTTTGGAGAACCAATCTTTGATTATCATGAACATTTGGTTTGTAGTCCTCCTAAAAACCCTCCTCCTAGGGAGGATATCATGATGCAAGACAAGGATAACATTGAAAATCATGATATTATACCCTTTGAAGAAGATAAAGAGGCAACATTAGACTCACACTCACTAAGGTATGTTAATATTATTCAACCTCAACTCATCCTTTACCCACCATCACACATACCTCAAACTCAAAATAGAACCAAAATCACCCTTTACCCATCTAATAATAATGTGTCACAACAATCGAGTCATAATGTCGTTGCTCATACATATAACACTAGATATAATCTGCAACCACAACAACCAACCCTGACGTGCCTTTACCTTTTCCTAATCCCATATTGTCTAGTCCTCCTCGTTTGTCTCCACAAAGTGGAAAGGAGTACAATCTTGTTGAACAACTAAAGAATACTCCTACTAAAATATAATTATGGGACCTTATTCAAGCCTCCCCTCATTATCACAGCATGATTTAAAAAATGTTTTACAACAAGTTCATATCCCTTATAATGTGCAACCGAATAACACAGCGGCCCTCATTCAAGGAATGAATGCTTACATTTTTTCCCCCAAAGTGAGCTCCCTCCTTTGGTAGTACAAAAATGAAATGAAGCTTTCAAAATAATATCTCAATATAAAAGAATGGGGATAAAGAGAACCCTTTTTGACAATTTCTCTGCTCTTAATGTGTGTAGTGTAAACCTTCTAGACAATCTTAGAGTGGATAAATCAAAAATCCAACCCGGTTCTTTATTTATCAAGGGATTTGACAATATAGGAAAATAACCACTTGGTGTGATTAATTTTCCTATTACAATTGGAAAGGCCACATTGGAAACAACGATCCATGTTATGCCTAATGATCTTTCATTTAAACCTCATTTTAGGAAGACCATGGATTCATGCAATGAATGGGGTACCTTCTACTCTTCATTGTGTAATGAATTATGTCTACAACAACAAATTGTACACACTCAAAGATGAACCTAACTCTGATAGTTGTTTAAACATTGAGATAAGAAAGGAAATTCCCTTGAAAAAATTAACACCAACTAAACAAATGGAACTCATGCAACACACCAACAAATAAAAACATATTGAACAAGTCATAAAGCTATTAGAAGATGATTGGGGTTCTTTATATTTCGAACATACATTCATGGGTGAATACAAGATCATAAACATAGACTCTACAAAGGAAAAATAAAACATGGAAATGCCAACACAATATTCGAATGACCCTTGCAAAGCATCCACCTCAACCAATAAACAATAAGAAGAAAATTATACAACAAAATTTGACAACACTCACTATCAACAACCACTAGATCCAAAAGCAATGAAAAAAACTTATGGAAAAGTTTATGAACATATGAAACAACTTAGCTATAGTGGAAAACGATGTGGTTCTAGAAAACAAGTTATTTTCAATCCTATAGAGCCTAGCACACAAACAACAACTCATGGTGTTGATTATTATCCTTTGATATAAATAAACAAGCCTTCACCTAACATCGATTCTTTAAAAGAAAAGAAAAAAATATTCACTTAATTTCAACGTCATCTCACAAAACAAGTTAATGATTTGAATTCATTATATTTCACATCCTCCTATAAAGGAGAGAACAAAATCTCACAATCTAAACAATCTACCATAAGTATGACATCCTTTCCACAAAGTACAAGAACACCTACCTTTGATCAAAAGGGTATCTTGTCTAGAATCCTCAAAGATCACTTGATATCTCTTTCTTCAAGAACTCGAAATAAATTCTATTAAAAGACTTCATTTTTCTCCTATCATAAAGTTCAAGGTCATTCCACTAATGAATGTAAGGATTTTAGTAGTAAAATCCAATATCTTAAGGATTTTGGTGCTCTCCCTTATGTGGGGCACCTAATTCCTCTAATTGATACTTATTTTCACTCTACCTTGCATCTTATCAATCATTTCATCTCACCCTTATCTTGCACTAAGTGAGGGCATGGGGTTAGGTAGCTTTTTCCTCGTATGTCACTTGTCATTGTCTTTTTTGACTAGTCATTAAAATTTCATGAACATATAAGAGAAAGCTTGGGATGTGGATGACATGCCTTAAGTTGACTCATATGTGATGTACTTCTTCATGATGTAGCTCAATCTGGAAACATATGACTTGGCATAGGGCTTTCGAAGTTGGCTCCCATGGCTTCTTTCATTTATCATTAGCTAATTTGAAGCAATTTCTCATAGTGATGGTGTAGCAATCACTTTAAAGTGGTGGCATGCATAGATGACATCTTTTGGAAAAAATTCCATGGCATGATTTTTCTTTTTTTTCTACGATGTGTCCTCTTCTTAGTTGTATCATTTGGTTTGATGTCATCGAAGAGTGTAAAATCTACTAACATGGCATGATGCGAATGAGGTATCCCATGGGAAAAAATATGACACTTTGACTTGTCCTCTCTTGGAGAAATTAGGCACAATGCTCCCTAAGAAAAAGACCTTACACGAACAAAGAAAAATCCCCTTTAACAAAATATTTACATGACATTCAAAAGCATTTTCATTGTGGTTCCTTATCAAAGTTATTAGGAGGTATAACTTTGGTATGGTTGAGGGGGAAGTCCATTCTGAGACGTGATTTTATCCATAGACACCTACATGTGTGTGAGTGCATACCAACCATGAGTGTATGTTTCTCACCTTTTAGGACTTCTCACCTGGTGGACATCCAAGAGTTTCGATGCCTTAGAGTGAGTATGCATTTTTTGGACAAACAACCTAGATCTGATACACATCATGTTGGAAAAATGGTTGAAGCTTGATCCACCTTTTTATTTTCACTCTTCTCTCCCTTCTAGTTATTATCATTACATGATTGTGTATCTTGTTTTGCTACAAATCATTCACTTTGTGTGTGTCCTTTTGCGTTTATGTCAGTTTGACTTAGGATCTTGGATCCTAGGGCCATGACCACTTCCTTTATCTTTGTTATCTTATACCATTCACATTGGTACGATTGGACCCCTCTTGAATGTCTACTTTAGTGTGAGTTTGAACCAAGTTCATCCTCTCATTAAAGTGGGGGCTAAATGTGGACACTAAAAAAGTACGCATTTTTCCTTCCTTGATTTGGGAATAATTAATGATAAATTGGACTTAATATTGCATTGGTCTAGTGTTGTAAGGTGTTTTACACATCCAAATTAGGCCTTGGACCCTTGCAAATTGAATAAAATGCATGACTTGTAAAGGTGTTGTAAAGAATTGTAAATGACTTTGACAATTTTCTTGATTTTTATTAAGCATTTAAGTCTAATGGTCCTTCCCCCCCTAATTTTGAATTAAATATTGTTTTAATTCAAAATTTAGATTTTCTCTTTTCTTCTATAATTAAATAATTATTTCAATTATTTAATTATTTATTCCTTTCTTATCTCCCCAATTAAATAATTATTTTAATTATTGAATGTTTAAAACTCCACCTTTCCTCTATAATTAAATAATTATTATTAATTATTTAATTATCTAAATATTTGTTCTCACCTTTCTTTTTGTAGACACGTAAAATGTACTAATTAGAATTAAACACTTGATCCTGATTAACTAACAATGTTTCCTCCTTAATCATCCCTTGGTCTAGACATTTAATCGAATACCCTTATTTGATTAAATTCATCAATTTTTCTCCCTTAATTAAATAAATCATTTATCTGATTAAGTCATTCTCTCTTTTTAGTTAAATCAATCGATCTTATCTAATTAACCCTAGCTCTTTATTTAATTAAATAAATCAATTCTATTTAATTAATCTCTAAAGTTTATCTATTAAATTAAATAAATTAAATCTTGTTTAATTTAATCTAACCAACCATCTCCTTTAGTTAAACAAAAAAAACTTTATTTAATTAAATCTAAAATCACATTCTTCTCATCTTTTGATTTAAATCAACCTATGCATCTAAGTCAAATTTGTCACATCATCTAATCCCTCATTAAATTAATCAACCCTTTATTAATTAATCAATGTCCCATCCTTTAGCTTTTGCTACTTGCACATGAAAATAGATTTAATTCATTTAATAAATCCCCATTTTCTCTCAGCATGGAATAATAGGGGAATATTCTTCCAAATTTGAAAATCCCTCCAAGTGGACTTCTGTCATTCCAACAAGACATTCATTTCTTCTTACATGTCCTTCTGCATTGAACCAAGTGGCATTTAAGTCATTCATTTTCCCTCTTACATATCATTTCACTATTTTTCAAATTCCACCTAATTGCATTTATGAGCGCATTCATCAAAATGTGCACATCCTCCATCCATTCATCTCTTGACAAGTGGCACCTTTCCATTGTTTGAAATTTAGTCCCGCATTGCTTCATTTTGGGCATTTCTCCATCTTGTCTTTCTATAAATAAGAGGCTTCTCTCCTCATTTGATCATCCACAATATGAGAAAACTTACTATACTCATTTTCATCAATTTCATCAAGGCATAGCTAGGTTATTGCAAGTTTTCTCCATGGAGTTCATTTGAATCAATCACCAAGTTGATCAATTATCACCAAATCATCAAAAGCTTGCATAGGAGTTCAGAAAGGGCCAATTTCCACATCAAATTGGCACTAAATCCCCCATAAGATCCAAAGTTTGCATGTTTTTAATAGGATTTGGTCAATTTCCTTTCATTTTCATTATTTCTTTCTTTTATTCCTATTTTGAGCATTGCTAATGGATTTTATGGGGAACTTTGATCTTGGCTTGCATTTGAATCTTCTGATGTGTTTGATTGTTGTGTTTTGCAAGTGCTAGGATCTTGGTTCTACATTTTGGTGCTAGGAGGGAAAATATCACATTTAGATCATGTTTTTATCAAAAATTACATGCTTCTTTTTGTTTGTGCATCTACATGGAAGTGCAACACTAGCAGACCAGCATCACAATATAGAACCACTAGTAGATCAGCATTGCCATATAGCACTACTTCAAACTTCAAACAGTGACACCCTGTCTTTCTTGCCCAAGATTCAAATTTCTAAACTGCACCACTGATTCCATTTTCACACACTTGAATTTTTAAATTCCAAACTACATCGTTGGTGAAAAGGGTGACATAATCACACTCTCTATTTTACTACAAAGTGATGCTTGCAGAAATAGTGGTGCCATATAGCACCGCTAGGTTTCTCAAACTACACCACTTGTGCAGACTCCACCACTAAAAGGAAGTAAAAAGTGAAGTCTCAATTTTTAATGACGTGCTTTTTTAAAATCTGGTCATCTAGGTTATTACTTACTTTCTTGGCCTCTGTTTTGTACTTCTAACTATTTTTTTTAGGTTGGTTAAATCAAAGTAAAGGAGAGAGACAAGATTGAAAGAGGAATAATGACATCACTTTCTCATGATACCAAGCGTTTTTTATCACTTTAGTGTTTTTTTAACACTCTTAGAGAATTCACAATTTCTCTTAAAAAAAATTATCTTTCATGTGCTTAGGACCTATGAAATTTCTTTTGGGCTCTAAAAAGAACATTTCAATTTTTTCTACAAATGGATTAAAAAGAAATTTAGGAAAAAGCTCACTAGATTTGGTTTGAGGATTAACAATTGAACAAGGGAATTTTCACATTTCCTTTGATGCTTACAAGGAAATAATTCTTGCTTTGTGGATTTAAAATGAACAAGTGCTTCTTTATTTTGTAATTACTGACTCAAAGTAATACCATCAAAAGGATGTATGTGCTTCTCCCGCACCTCGTAGTGATCTTGAGAATCAAAAGGCCTTTTGGTGATCTTAAGTTGGGTAAAGTAATTTCCTCCATATTTCATTTTGGGATTAAAATTGAACAAAACTTGTGAGTGTGAGTGAAGCGTATTGCTTACATTCTCTCTCTTTGTGTTGCAACAAGGATTGACCAAGTTATGGGTGTTGCTTACTCGCTTTTTTATCTTAGAGGGCCTAGCTTATGGTAAAAATTAATCACCCAAGGGAACAAGTCAACTGATAACATGCTAAAACCAAGTGTATTTCTAGCCAGTATATACTATGTGGATACTAGAACAAAGGCCAGTATCACGTAGTTGGTCCTGACAAGAAGGGAAACAATGGTCTCTCACTACATGGGTCAATCCCTACAAATGAAAAGTTTGAATCAAAACCCTTGTAACTTAGAAAAGGCCAAAATCCTTGATCTATTTTTTGTTGCAAGAACAGTCATTCTAAAGCAACCCCACACTTTTATCATGGTTTTTAGTAGAAATAGAAAGTATGCCATGGTAGTTTCATGGATGCTTATGCTTGGATGCCCCGTATAAGTGAGTGTTGTGGAGGGGATCCAGTGGGATCAAGCATCTAACCATTTACTAAAAATAAGTGTAGCTACACTTGTCCAAGTGGGGATTCAAAAAATACAATCTTCCATAGCCATAGGATTGTGCTTGTTCTTGGTTGCAAAACACTTTTCTTTCTCATAAAAATTTGGAAAAAAATATTCAAAAATTTCATCAAAACTTCAAACCCTTTAGGAGGAAAATATCTTTGACCAAATTCATGTGTTATTGCTTTTCCTTGGGATTTTATCCTTAGAGGTTTCTAAACACTTGGATTTATATCTTAATTTTCTTACTAAAGTCAACAATAGGTAACTTTTTTCTTGATTTCATCAAAGTTCCACATACTGTATTTTGTGGGATGAGAAGAAGTTAAGACATTGGACATCTAGTTTCAAAAGGTTATTCAAGAATTTTTGTGGTAAAATGAAGTAACTAATCAAAATTAAGAACAATTGAACCCCACACATGTGTCTCAAATGATTTCATGCAATATCAAAATCTAGAAACCAAAGTCAAAAGCTCTTACTCCAAAATAACATCAAAATCATCTCTCAACGCTCTATGAATTCAGACAAAGGTTACTTTCAACTTTTATAGAAAAGCTTCAAGAAACAATCCCAGTTTATACTCATTCTATTATTGTCAAAATCCAAATCATTTTCAAAAATTTGAACACCTTGTTTAGAGTAAAGCATGTTCTTCAAAATCGAGGTCTTGATAAAAAATTTATCCATCAAGTTTAAACATCAAACCAAAACCATCTCACCAACAACTCTTGAAAATCTTGAAATCATCCTTCATGCTAGACTTTTTGGCAAAAAAAAAAATCATTGAAACAAATCAAAATCCTTGAATCAAACATCAAATAATCTTGTTTAGCTAGGTATATGTAGATGCATCCTTCTTCAAATGCTTCATTAAATTATCATCAAATCATTTTGTTTAGCTAGGTATATGTAGATGCATCCTTCTCCATATGCTTAGTTAAATTATCATTTTGTTTGGTTAGGTGTGGGTAGATGCATCCTTCTCCCTGCACTTAGTTGAATTATCATCTTGTAAAAAAATATATCCCATAGATAACATCCAACATCTTGGGATCTATTTTTTCATTATCCAAAATCAAAGCAATCCAAACAAAATCAAGGTCAAATCACAAAATCCTAGACAAATCCAAGGATTCAAAAGAGTCCCAAAATGTTTAGCATCCCCTCAAGATCTTCTAAGAGTTTCACCATCCATATCATTCATATTTCACACACTTCATCATTTCACTTTTGATCCTTAAATCATCCCAAATTTTCTCTTTTGTACCTAAAGTTAGATCAATCCAAAGAATTAGAGATTCATCTCCCACATTCCTAAAAATTGATCCCTATTTTATGCTGCAAACTAGATCTCAACACAAGTGGAACATGGAAGCCAACAAAGAAACATCCACTTCAAGTGACCTAAGCCAAAAAAATTCCTAGATGAATCCTATTGGATCACATAATCCTCTAACTAACTTTCCTTCATCATCACAAAATCCTCAGAAGGAATGTCAAGTAGAGGATATCACCAATAATGCCTTCAGAATGACACAAGATGAGATCACCAAGATGGTCCAAATCTTGAGAATCGTAGAATTATCAACATCATGATGAGACTCAATCCCTCACTGTACATGGTTGAATTAGCAAAACAAGGGGCTAAACTCCCTTTTGATTTTGATGTGAGTACCATTGTGGAACCATCTTTTGGGGTCATGCCTCAAATTTCAACCACACTCCCAATCTCATCTACACCTCCATTCCAAAGCATCACTCAACCCATTGTTAATAAGGGAACTGCATTTCTAAATGCACTACAAACAAATCCCCTCATAAACAATCAAGATTTGGATCCTAAAACCATCTTGGTACAATCCATATGTCCCCCTCATCTTTCATGATCCAAATGACCCATCATCATCATTTCACACAACACCTCAAACCTCTCTCCCTATGACCTCACAAGGAGAAGGAGACTTATTTGGACTAGGGGGCATCTTTGACAATACATATTCATCATTTCCCCAAGAGAGTATGCCACTAACTTTCCCACCACTCCCACCCTTAATATCAATATCCACATCACCTCTTGGTTTAGGGCTTCCCCCTCCACAAAACATCAATAAAAAAAATTAAATCAACCCACCAATCATCAATAAAAGTATCTTACTGAATCCTCCCATCTTTCCATCGACATCATAACAACTGATGGAAACCATCTTGATAATGCAAACCACCACCATCACATCATCAACCATCCCCCAAACATCTCAAAACATGCTCTCTCAAGGACCAAGCATATCGATTGCACCATCCACCACCCAAATCCCAATCATCAACATGACAATGCCTCTCATCACCACAACAAACACCATTCCAAACCCTCCTCCTCCACCACCACCACCACCAAAATCAAACACATCAAATCAATACAACATTGCATTAAAATATTCTTAAAAATCCACCTACCAAAAGGAACTTCAACAAATCCAAAACTGGCAAGCTACACAATTAGCCGGTTAGCAAGCACAAACACAATTAGCTGCAAAACAGGAACAACAAGCAATGCAAGCCACTCAAGTAGCTCAAGCCGCACAACAAGAGCATCAAGTAGCCCAAGCCCCTCAAGCAATGTAGGTTGCACAAGTTACACAAGCTACACAGATTACATAAGCTACCCAACAAGCACAAGCCCAGGCTCAAGCACAAGTGCAAGATCAAGCCCAATACCAAGCCCAACAAGCACAAGCTTAAGAACAAGCACAAGCATAGGAACAAGAACAATATCTTGCACAACAACAAGCATATTAGCAAGCTCTGAAATAATACCAAGAACAACAAGAAGCAACCCAATTAGTAGCCCAACAACAAGTGTTTTTGGTACAATAACAACAATAGTAAGCTCAACAATAGTCACCATTAACACATCAGTAACAAGACCAACAACAAGCGTTGTTGGTACAACAATAATTGCAAGCATAGATAGTGAAACAAAATGTGCAAGCACCATTTGTCAATACACCAACCAATCCACCCATCCCACCGACAATTGAACCACCACAAAACACCTTCACTCCACCCCCTAATCCACAAAATTATGTGACAACACATAAGGTTACTCTCACAACAAGTGCTTGATATTTAGTTAGGGAGAACCACGAAGAAACCCAACAACTTGTGTCCCTATCTATTTGACAAGAGCCTTGTAATGAAACTGTTCCCAAAGGGATTTGAGATCTCCAAATTTGATAAATGTAGAGCAGAAAATGGGAAATCAAAACCTCAAAATCTACATGAATCTGATGCCTAATCATAATAAGAAAGGGAACAATAACATAGATAAGGGAAAGGGCACCTTTAAGAGTGTGAATAATGTATATGACCATGTCGTTGCATCCCTAGATGAATATTGTGCTACTATCACCATCAGAGGAGACCATGCTGATTGTGGAGTCACCACAAGAGGTAGGAAAATTACCATTGTAGGGTCATCTCAGCCAAAAATAGCACTCACTTCCAACTCAAGATCTATTCCCAATGGTTATAATGTCCTCGATCAACTGAAAAGAACCCCAACAAAAATCTCCATCATGGAGTTGCTAAAAATTTCATCCACCCACTGAAAAATCCTTGAGGAAGCATTGGATTCATCCACTGTCCCTATGGATCTTGATGTGGAACAATTCCAAGCTACGGTCAAAAACATCATTACCCCAAATCTCCCTACATTCTCTAATCAACACTTTCCTGCTCAACCATCTCACAACCGTGCACTTCATTTGGAGGACCTAGTGCATAAAAATAAAGTCAAGAGAGTCTTGGTGGATGGAGGTGTGGGCTTGAACATTTGCTCCCTCAAGCTCATAAAGAATCTAAAAATCTCAAAGGATTCCATCGACAAAGGAAACGTAATCACAATCAAGGCATATGATGATCAAGAAAGAGTGTCCCAAGGTACAATCCAACTCCCTATTCAAGTAGGGCAAACAATTATGGAAACCACTTGCCAGTTCCTTTACCTTGATCTGCCTTATAACATTCTCCTGGGGCATCTATAGTTTCATGCAATGCAATTAGTAGCATCAACATTCCATCAATGTGTCAAATTCACATATTAAGGCGAAGAGGTCACTATCCACGGGGATCACAAACCATTCTCTTACTACAAGAACCTAGAGGAAAAATATTACAAAATCCCTCAAGTGCCTAAAAATGATGAGGGTCTATCAACACCATACATTGACCCAACCACTCTCACCTCCACTTCTGCAACAAAGACACCCACCACTCCTATCATTCCTACCATCTTTGATATCAAGGTCATAATTCAAGACAATGGATGTGAGAATTACACAATTCTATAGAATTCTTTTCTGGTAGGAGAGTTACCACAATCTACTAGGTCATGAGGATGACCACAATCAAATGGTGCCTCTTCATCCCAAACATCCACTGCAGAATATTCCAACATCAAAATTTGGGGAGATCTTGGCCATGAAATAATAGAGGAGGACCCATCCCATCTTTTGTATCAAGACAATATATCAGAAGCTGATCTACCAATGGATGATAGCAATAAAGGCTTGCAAATGATGCTCGCCATGGGCTATGATAGAAACCAAAAGCTTGGAAAAAACAACAATGGGATTCTAATACCCATCATTCCTGAGATGCGTATGAGAAATCTTGGCCTTGGATGTACCCCTCTGAGTATAACCATACATGGAAAAAATCACCTGGTTAAGAATCTCAAAACTCCTCAGCAAACCACAAACTCCCTTGAATTTCCCATATCCACTGGTCTATCCTTAGGAAATTTCACCTTTGACATCACTAAGGTGTGTAGTAGTAAGGATGATGAACCCGAGAGAGGTATACCCACACTATTTGAAGACTCTAACCTCTTTATGATCAACACCCTATCCTATGGGTTTGAAAAACAATCCCATGAGATAAATCTAGTCTACCCCCAACTCATTGATCACGACTAATGAGGACCGCCAATTCTTGACACATTCAAAAAAGATGAGGCACTCTTAGAATTCATGGGTCTGCAAGATAATATTCCATGTGGGGATCACAAAGAAATATTTTTCATTGAGCTAGACACGAATGCATACTATGGGGAAATGATTGAATCCCTTAGTTGCAAAAGCGAAAAAACTGAGAATAATCTCTAGGTCCTTGAGTGAAAACCACACTATAGCACTCTCTAACCCAAAAATAGTAAAAAGAAAGGATGTATCTAATGGTGAATACCTCTTTGAGGTTCCCAGGGATGGGGGATTCAATCTTCTTCTCAGAGCTCTACATCAAGAAAAATAAGTGGTTCTAGCTAAAAAATGCAACCTAGCCAATTTGGGAATAGAGGAAACACCGCACATCACATTCTATGCAGAGTCATTACTGTCAGAAGAACAGGAGCTCCTAGCTGCCTTTTTGAAAGAATAGAAGGTCAACTTTGTATGGAGCTATGTAAACATGCCTAGGCTCGATCTAGAGATTGTGGTCCATCACCTATCAATCTACCCTAAAGCAAAGCCTATCAAACAAAAATTGAGAAAAATGCATCCTAAGATCGCCTTGCTAGTCAAAATGGAATAGAAGAAGCTACTTGATGGAGGATTCATAAGACTAATTGACTACCCCAAGTGGGTATCAAATATGGTTCCTATCTCAAATTCTAATGGGGGCATCCGAATCTGCATAGATTTAAGAGACCTAAACAAAACATGTCTGAAGGATGATTTCCCATTTCCTAATATTGGCATGATTGTAGACATGATGGAAGGACACAAAATTCTTTCTTTGATGGATGATTTCTCTAGGTACAACCAAATAATGATTTCCAAAGAAGACCAACATAAAACATTCTTCACTTTTCCATGGGGGACCTATTGCTAGAACATGATGCCATTCGACCTAAAGAATGTTGGGGATACCTATCAAAGAGACATGATGTTAATCTTTCATGACATGATCCATAAAACTATCAAATATTGTATTGATAACATTCTAGAAAAATCTAGAAAAAAAAGAGAGCACATAGCAACTTTGAGTGCTATTTTCAAGAGGCTGGAGGAATACAAGGTCCATTTAAATCTAAAGAAGTGTACATCTTCAATGTATAGTCAAGAAAGTTGTTGGGATACATAGTGTCAATGAGGGGTATTAAAATAGATCCCACCAAGGTAAAATCAATCCTTGAGATGGAGGCATCCAAAACATTGAAACAATTGAGAGGCTTCCAAGGCAGGCTTCAATCCATTCACAAATTCATAACACAAGTAGCAGAGAAGAAAAACCCTTATTCTCACCTACTTCACAAGGGAGTAGCATACAAGTGGGATGAAAAGTGTGAGGAATCCTTCAATAAAATCAAAGAATATATATTCACGCCTTCATTCCTCATGCCAACAATCCCAAGAAATCCTCTCATCCTCTATGTATCAGAAACAACAATAGCCCTTGGTGCTCTCCTAGCTCAGCCTGATGAAAATGGGATAGAAAGGTCCATCAATTACATCAACTAGGGCATGAGTTAAACTACTCATTCATCAAAAAATCATGTCTAGTAGTGGTGATCACTTCACAAAAATTCAGAAACTACATGTTGGCACACAAAATCAAACTCATTGCCAAAATTGACCCCCACAAGTACCTACTTTTAAAAGAAATGCTCACAAGAAGGATGGCCAAGTGGGTCATGATTCTCTTTGAATACAACATTGAGTACATGGAATGGAAAGCAATAAAAGGCTAGGTGATAGCATATCAGCTTGTAAAAGCACCCATATATTTAGAGAATCCACTCATATTAGAGTTTCTGGATGAATCCATCTTCAATCTCAATGTAGCCGACCACTGGAACCTCTACTTTGATGGTTCCTACACATAGCATGGATCAGGAGTTGGTGTCTTCTTCATCACCCCACAAGGGGACTGTATACCTAGATCCCATAAATTAGCATTCCCCTACACTAACAACATTGCAAAATACAAGGCTTTAACCATAAGTCTCAGAATAGTAGTGCAATGGCACATCATGGCCCTTAGAGTCTATGGAGACTCCCAGCTGATAACAAATCAAGTGAATGATGAGTACCAAACAAAGGATGATAAGTTGACTTCATACAAAAAGTTGGTAAAGAGCCTCAAAGAATCATTCATTTGTATCACATTTGAGAAAATTCACAAAGTAAACAACAAAGCGATAGAGGCCATGGCAGTGATTGGATCCCTATTGGACATTCCTCACAACATCCTAAAGCATGAATTGTTGGTAGAGTAGCTTCTTGTGCCTGTATTTGAGGTACCAAAGTTAGAATTTGTGTGCAAAATCATTTGTCTCGGTGATCCCTAGTAACATGAAATTTATACCTACTTGCAAATAGGGGTCTTACCTGTTGACTTACCCTCAAGCCTAAAAAGAACCTTTTTTCAAGAAAGCATCCTGGTTTCTCATCCTAAGAAACACCCTTTACCATAGGAGCATAAAAGGAACCTTATTATGTTTCCTAAATGATGAGGAGGCATTGACCACATTAACTGAGGTGCATAGTGGTATTTGTGGTTCACACTTGAGCAAAATGACCTTGGCCAAGAAATTGTTGAGGATGGGGTATTATTGGCCAACTATGGAAAAAGTACATGGCTACATCAAATGGTGTCTGCAATATCAGAAGCATGGGGACCTCATCCATGCTTCAGCTCAAGAGCTCCATCTGATTGTCACACCATGGCCCTTTTCATAGTGGGGGCTCGATCTCGTTGGAAAAATAACTCCCACCTCATCCAATGGTCACAAGTTTATCATAACCACCACTAAGTACTTTACAAAGTGGGTGGAAGCCATACCAATGACCTACATAATTGGGAAGTAGATATCAAAGTTCATTCTTCACTATCTCATATGTCGCTATGGTGTCCCATAAGCCATTACCTCAGATAATGGGACACCATTCAAAAATCAGGATGTTTGTGACCTATGTGAAAAATTAAAAATCCAACATCACTTTTCCACACCATACTATCCCCAAGGCAATGGCCAAGAAGAAGCCACCAATAAAACCATTCTAAAAATCCTCAAAAAGATAGTCAATGACACAAGTCATGACTAGCATCTATAGCTAAATCCCACCCTCTAGGTCTATCAAACCAACATCCACACACCCACCAATGCCACCCCATTCTCCCTAGTCTATGAATCAAAAGCCATATTTCCCATTGAGATGAAGCTCCCATCACTGAGAATATCATTACAAAATATTATCATGGATGAGGAATATAGAGTATCAAGACTCAACAAGCTAGAGCTACTAGATGAGGGATGTATGGAAGCATCAAATCATTTGCAAGTTTATCAAAATTGACTCAAGAGGAGCTATAAAAAAAAGATTAGGACTCAGACATTTTAGGTCAGAGAACTTGTCCTAAAGGAGAACTAGAAAAATGTCCCAAAAAATAAAGGAAAATTTGAACCCAGCTGGTTGGGCCCATTCATCATCACGACAAGCTATAATTCAAGGGCATATCAGTTATCAACACCCAAAGGGGAACCTCTGTAGGAGCCTATCAATAGCTCCCATCTTAAAAAACTTTATGCCTAAATCTTTCAAAGTATAGAACCAAAAATTTAAAAAATATCAGATAATGTCCTAAAAAAATAGTCACCCTAATGAAAACCTACCAAACAGGTGTCTTGGTGACAAAATAAATCAAAACAAAAAATTTCCAATTTTAAAAAAAAAAAATGATAAAAAACTATCCTCTAGTGAAAACCACTTTAGTAGTGCTTTGGGCAAGTACCTTGGTGAAAACCTAGCAAACAGGAACCTTGTGTAAATAAGCACTTTCCATCCACTAGGATCTTCATGACTCATTTTGCATGCTTCCAACATCTATCACATTCCATATCCCTGTCCATCATCTACATCATATCTTGGTCTTGTGTTCATGTCAGGTTCCCTCCTAGTACTACTTGCCCATCCTAAAGGTCAGTGTGTCCTTCCTATATTGAATTAGTCTACTACATCGCATTGGGGGCATGTTCTCATTGGATTAGATTCGTGTATGTTCTTTAGGACCCTAAAATTGAAAAATCCAAAAACATCATAAAATCAAAAAATCCAAAAATCCAAAAACATAAGAAAAACCAATAAAATCGAAAAACATCCAAATCATAGCAAAATCCAACAAGAAGTCAAAAAGTTAGTCAAAAGGTCAAAAAATAGAGTCATCTTGTTGAACTATGGGTCTCTAAGCCTTGAACACAAGAAAGGTTGATCTTTGATCATCCCTCGAGACACTTGGGTCAGTCCTTTAGGAGCTCATCATAATAAACTAGTAATCCATCTGTTCATATCTCATCAATAATTGAGTCGGTATTAGTCGAACTACATGGTCTCTACATGTATAACGTAGGCAAGGCTAATCTATTGATCATCCCCCAAGGTCCCTAGGATAGGTCTTTAGGTTAGTCTCTTGGTCAAAATTTTAGAAAATCCCAAAACATTTGGAAAATAAAAAAAACAAAACATTTGAAAAATCTCAAAAATACCAAAAATAGCCTCAAAACATTTCAAAACATCAAAAAAATCCAAATATTTGAAAAAAATCATTCATCTCATCTCGCTTTCACCCATAATAAAAACCAATCACAATAATCAATCATCATCCTCTACCTTTGGTAAAACAGTTAGAAACAAGTCTAGCTAATCAAAAGTGAAAACTCAAAATGTCAAAGTCTAAGGTCTAGGTTAGTGCATAAACAAGTTTATCAGCTCTTTGTGTTAATAGCCTATCATCCAGTTAGTCCCATATCAAATCATCTAATATCGTCATGTCCTAGGATACATCCTTCCTACAATAGACATCAACATTAGGCATCACCATAGTTTAGTCTTGACTAGTAGTATTGAACAACATTAGCTTGTTTGTTTACTTTGTCTTTGTCTTATCTTTTGCACTCATTTTGATGACCTCTCAATAATTTCCAAACAAAAGATTTTGAGAGATAGGAATGGGGCAACAATCATTATCTTTTATCTATTGTCCTTGTATATTTTTGTAATATAACCTTGGGCAAGTGTGCTTTGTTTAGGTGTAGGGAGGATATTTTAAGTATCTTGTTGACCACATGGGAAGGCTTTCTTTTCCATGTTTTATTCTGAGATGTTTGGAATATTTAAACTACATTTTGAATAAGGTTTCATATGCCAGGTGTGAACAAGAATACTCCTATCTGATTGTCAAGTCAAATTCCATCACACTAGGTACAATGCCATCTTGGTTCTTTATACCTTGATGCATCATACTTATGTGTGTAATCAAACATAAGATAATTGGCCCTTTGAAAACCCCAACTCCTCAGAAAGTAATCTTCATCATTATCATCAACTCATGTCTTGTTGGAATCTTTTTCTTTCTTCTATCTCTTGCTTTCTGCACTAACATGGTACCATGATAGTTAATCACAAATCATCATCACCATTGCACTCACCCTACATTCACAAACCATCAGCACATTGCATATCATATAGGAAACATTAAATCATATCATAACATTGCATTCTCATTCATTTTTAATATAGATTGGTTATTCAAAGCATCTCATGAATCATTACATTAACATTCATTTTCATAAACATTTCATTAATTATCTCATAAATCATATATAATTACATAAGCATCCATTACATAAACATAAAATCAATCATCCCATAGCATTATAAACATCTACAACATCATAGCATCATTCACATTCACCATATCATAAAATTTCATAATCATCCCATATCACATATAAGTATCCATTATGCCATCACATATCATATATCAAAGTATCCATGTCATAAACATCAATTGCATCCATCATATCATATCATATATATCATCATAACATTCATGAACATCATTACACATATCATTTTCATCACACAAGTGCTGTCATAAATGTACATCATACATGAATTATTACATAAATCATCATTATCATTTCATACATACATCATTTCATCATCATAACATCATGAATACATACCATCCATCATTGCATAATATATATTTGTTATTCTAAGCATTTTCACATCATAGCATTTTGCATACATCATTAAAAATGCATAAGAAAAGGAATTGAAAAAGAAATGCATCCATACTTCATCACATAGCATATTCATCACATAAACATCATAGCATCATAAGATATCATCATTGCATCACATATAAAATTAAAATACATCCATAATGCATCAAAGTAAAGATAGGACATATCACATATCATCAATTAATCATCATCTCATATATCATCAGAATAATACACTGTGATGGTACAAAAAATGGATCAATGTACATGTGTATGTCAATGAGTACAATGGCCCATGGGGTTATAAAAAATGATCCCATGGGGCACAAAAAGAATCTTGTATCAATCAAAAATAATCATAGCCCTATTGGTTGCTACCCTCACCACCTACTCTCTCTTTAGGATCCTCTATAGGTCTGTACCCTATCCTCTATGGGAATTCTGGGACTCAGACTACCCATAAAATAACCTGATGATTGTACAATATATAATAATTGGCCTCCTAGATGGCCTCCCTATATGCTTGAAGCAATATTGTGCTTGGGGAGGAGGACACAACCATGCTATCTAGCTTCTACCATCTACCCATCTCATCCGCTGCTTATAGATCTGTAGCCTATCTCTACTAGACCACCTCGTCTAGCTCTAGATGTAGCTGATCTCTCTTAGTTTTCAATTCCTGCACCTATGCCTATAACTACAAAAGTTGGCCATCTTTTGGGTCTAGCTAGAGAGGTGGTTGTATTGCCAGTTGATCCTAATCTTCATCTCTAGGTGGCGTCAGTATCCTATCCTATTGTCCTAGATCATGGTCCTATTAAGGGCCATCCTTTCTCTACTCTCCCACCTATGGATCTCAGCGTGGCTGATCCAAGGGTCCATGATCTTGAGCCTAATGAACCGATGGTGTCCCACCACTTCCTTGATCCTAATCTCAATCCCCTTGACCCTGTCCTGCTCCCCTACCTCTTGCTCTCCATTGAGTAGATGGTGTCCCTATAACTATAAGTCTCAATGGCAACTGAAACCAATCTCTATAGGCTTTCCTAGTCCCTAGATCTGCTTGTCCCTGGTCATATAGCCATGGCTTGGCCACCAACTACATGAAATTTTGAACTTCCTTGTGGGTAGGTATATAGTGGCCCCAAGAGCTTTGGCTCACATTCCTCACAAAAATGGCCATGTAATAATCATATGGCTGATCTTGTGCCCCTCCAAACTATCTTTGAACCCTTCTCGATAGGTACATATCGAGCATCATATGCTCCTTGCCCTGCATCAGTCTATCCTAGTGAGCGAAGAAAATTTGTACATCGTCAAACCATGTAGTCCATCCAAGGTATGGCCACCATGTGAACACTCACATATCATCTAGGACCCTCCTCCAATGAGGAATCTCATGCTACCTAGTGTGGGTGAAAGAAAGACGCCATCTGTATCACTAGACAACCAGATCATCGGGCTTCATCGTGACTAGAAAAACTCTTGAACAAATCACAAAGATGCATGCTCCCAAGCCCAGATATGCAAGAGTGTGACTCTTGCCCGAAGTGCTCTGTCGTCTAGATAAGAAAACTTATGTAGATCCATGTATAATGAGGCTAGAAGAACAAGCCCCAAGGAAAAAAGCGCCTATCACCAGACCATCCACTCCCAAGCGAGCCCCCATCCAAGACTGAACTATCGACCCCATTGATCTAGTGAAACGAGACCTGATATAATGGCTGCAATAACTAAGTGAAAGGGTGACAAAATGAACCTATAATTCTCTAACTCAATTTGAACCTCATAGAAAACAATATGATCAAGGCCCATGATTGCATAATAGGCTTCCCTCTTAGCATTTGTATCATATATCACCCACTCACCATGGATGGGTAATCTTAGAATCTGCCACATGTCCTCTACTGTGACTATAACCTCACTAGTCAAGAGGTGGAAAGAGGATGTCTCATTGTGCCATCTCTCAGCAAGTGCTATCATCATGCCCAGGTGTGTCTACATAGGCAGTGCATAAGTGATGTACTAATGTCCCATCTTTCCTAGGTACTCCTACTGTCAATCAGAAAAATCATCCAAAATGCTAAGAATCTATCGAGACCTATCCTCACATGAGTAGATCTCTCTCCCCTCCTCCTACATCAGGAAGGTCACCATGTTAAAATTCATCAAAAAAATCTTGATCCTAGTTTGTATCAACATCTCGAAACAACCTCAATGTCACTTCCTATAAAGACTGTTTAGTTTGCAAACTCCAAATTGTGCCGCTAGAAGCTTCAAACTCTCAAACTGTGTCACGACATTGTTGTTTACAACAGTGATTCAGTTTAAGAGGAAACCATAATTTTTAAATGGCACCACGGTGGTGCACTTTACAAAGCCACCTTAGTTTGGAATTTGAACCCAAAATCCAAACTGCACTGTGACATCACAACTCACGACAATAGTGTAGTTTGATGTCGAACGACACCATTTAAAATTTGTAGTAGTGCAATATAGAACCACTCCTAAAAGCTAAGATTCCTAAGGCATTAAATGAGCATAAAGAGCGAAATACAAGCTTGGGTCAAGTGCTAGGAAGCCTTTGATGCATCTGTACCCTATCGAAAATGTGCATGGGAAGCTATCATTGCACCATCTCGTGAAGGTGCCAAAGCTCAAAATTACAAGATCTCTAAAGGATGAATGTGAAAATGAATTGGAAGTGGCCCCTCAAATCCTATTTAAGCCTAAAAATTAGGTTTTTTGAGCCCATTTGGTTGTCCTGCTATGGTTTTGGTCCCCCAGTCATGTTTTTGTCCATCTGAGGGCCATTTTGCATCATTTTTGTGTTTATCTCATTCTTTTGACCTCCTTTTTTTTGTGAGATCACCCAAAAATTAAAAATTTTATTTGATCTCTCAAGGAGGAAATATATTGGCATGTTTTCTCTTGTCGGGACAATTGTGGGGCAAGTTTTGAAATCAAAAATTTTTGGCTTCGGATCGACACAGTTTATTCTTTGAATCAGCCTAGCAAGTGCACTTCTTCAAAGAGGGGAAAAATGTAGACACATAAAATGTATTGATTGGCATTACACACTTGATCCCAATTATCTAACACCCTTTCATCCTTAATCATCTCTCAGTCTAGCCATTTAATCAAATACTCTTATTTGATTAAATTCATCAATTTTCCTCCCTTAATTGAATAAATCATTTATCTAATTAAGTCATTCTCTCTTGTTAATTAAATCAATCAATCTTATCTAATTAACCCTAGCTCTTTATTTAGTTAAATAAATTAAACCTTGTTTAATTTAATCTAACAAACCATCTGCTTTAGTTATAAAAAACAAAAAAATTATTTAATTAAATCTAAAATCACATTCTTCTCATCTTTTGATTTAAATCAACCCATAAATCTAAGTCAATTTTTTCACATCATCTAATCCCTCATTAAATTAATCAACCCTTGATTAATTTAATCCTAATCCATGTACCATCCTATAGCTTTTGCACATGAAAATATATTTAATTCATTTAATAAATCCTTATTTTCTCTCAACATGGCATAATAGGGGAATATTCTTACAAATTTGAAAATCTCTCCAAGTGGGCTTTTCTCCTTTCAACAAGAAATTCATTTCTTCTTACATGTCCTTGTGCTTTGAGCCAAGTTGCATTTAAGTCATTTCTTTTCCCTTTTACATGTCATTTCACTATTTTTCAAATTCCACCTAATTGCATTTATGAGCACATTCATCAAAATGTGCACATCCTTCATCCATTCATCTCTCAAGACAAGTGGTACTTGGCCATTGGTTGAAAGTTAGTCCCACATTGCTTCATTTTTGGTTTTTCTCCATCTTTTGTTTCTATAAATAAGAGGCTTCTCTCATCATATGATCATCCACAATTTGAAAAAACTTACTATACTCATTTTCATTAATTTCATCAATGAATAGCTAGGATATTGTAGGTTTTCTCTATGGAGTTCATTTGAAGCAATCACCAAGTGGATCAATCATCACCAAATCATCAAAATCTTACATAGGAGTTGCGAAAGGGCCAATTTCCACATAAAATTGGCACTAACTCCCCCATCAAATCAGGAGTTTGCATTTTTTTAATAGGATTTGATCTATTTATTGCTTTTATTCCTATTTTCAACATTGCTAATGGATATTATGGAAAAATTTGATCTTGGCTTGCATTTGAATCTTCTAATGTGTTTGATTGTTGTGTTTTACAGGTGCTAGGATCTTGCTTCTACACTTTTTAAGTAAATAAAATTAATATTTTATTGATTTTTCCTATGTTGGCCACCTAAATTAAATAATATTTATTATTTAATTTCTTCTATCACTTCTTTGTCTATGCTAATCTTATCTTCCATCTTAGGTATTTATCTATCCATGGGTATGTGCAAGATCATCATGGAAAAAATAGGCCCTTAAGTGGAAAAAAATTTAGAAAAATCAGAGTTAGGCAACTTGGCGTAAAAATTTGAATAAGTTATCTATATTATTTCAAAAATATGTAAGAATAAATATGTAGAAAATTAAATTTAGTTTCTAAACTACTAGGTTTATTTAAAATTTCAATGCAGTAGTACTTAAATTTCAAGGGAAAAGTAAGAAGTAGGTGTCTGTCTGACCACCCTAACCTTAATAAAATGATAATATTATTTTTTTAATATTTTAGATATGAGTAGAAGAATCATTTTTGGATGTGATGCATTTTTTTTGTAATTTTTTCCATTTAAATAATTAATTATAATTTTTTCATTACAACTTTTAAAAAATATAAAAAATTGTATGTATGACCACCTTAGCATGGTCAAAAATTCATGAAATTCAAATCTTTTTTTTAATCCTATAGTATGCAAAGAATAGAATGTGACATATGTTTTGGATTCAAAAACTAGGATACTATTTGAAAGATATAGATGTTTTTCAATCAACCTATCAATCAGGACTTTAGTCGTAATTCAAATAGAAAATGAATAATAATTATTAATTAAATTCAAAGTAAGGGTATGTGCAGGATCATCATGGAAAAAATAGCCCCTTAAGTGGCAAAAAATTTAGAAAAATCAATGTTAGGAAACTTGACATAAAAATTTGAATAAGTTATCTATATTATTTCAAAAATATGTAAGAATAGAATTTATATAAAATTGAATGTAGTTCTAAACTACTAGGTTTATTTAAAAATAAATAAAATCTATTTGGTGAAAATTTGAAATTTCAATACAATGGTACTTAAATTTCAAGGAAAAAATAAGAAGTAGGTGTCTATTTGACCACCCTTTTTAAAAAAAAAAAGGGGTAAAAACTTTATTGAAAATCAAAAGCCAGCATTAC
Source organism: Sequoia sempervirens (assembly GCA_007258455.2). Classification (NCBI taxonomy): domain Eukaryota; kingdom Viridiplantae; phylum Streptophyta; class Pinopsida; order Cupressales; family Cupressaceae; genus Sequoia; species Sequoia sempervirens. Next base: position 56,480,519 of record VDFB02047230.1, on the reverse strand, counting down.
AACCAAATCAAGGGAAGAAGCTCGAAAAGAACAAAGACAAAAACAAAACTAAAAACCAAATCATTCAACCCCCCCACTTTCCTTAGCGAGAGCCCTCTCCAAATGCGACCTAAGCTCCTGAGGGATCTAAACCCAATCATCAAAATTCCAATCCTCTAGATGCTCTGAAGCCCACTTGGCCGGACAATCAGCAGACCTATTCCACTCACGTGGAATATGGACAAAGAACACCCTTTCCATAAGAGTACCAATCTACAAAATCTATTGCACCAGAACTACCAACTGCCAATTCACCTCTGACGTCCTCCCTTGATTGAGTAAATTAATCAAAACTTGTGAATCAGATTCATAAATAACCCTATGCAACCCTAGCTCATAGTCCTTCTCTAAGGCATAAAGAATCACCCAGCCCTCCATAAGGTTGATAGTATGCATCCCCTTATGAATGGAAAAGAGGAAAATCACTGAGCCAGAAGAATCCCTACCTACCCTGCCAACTCCAGCGGGGCCAGGATTTCCCTTAGAAGAACCATTAGTATTAACCTTCAAGGTACCCATAGGGAGAGGTTGCCAGTTCCCTTGCTGTTGGACACGTTGCCCCACCCACCTACCTTTCTGTCCACAAGACGCAGCAGGGGTCAACCCTTGGATGCCCAACTGGGCCACTAACTCTGTATCTTTCTTCTCCAGCGGCAACTCCACCTCCCCCTTGGCTTGAATAGTCTCCTGAATCATCCCAAGAACTCTAAACCACACCTGTTGAACCTGCAACAAATCCCCTCTGAAAATCCTCCTATTCCTTTCCAGCCAAATCTGCCACAACAAGAAAATAGGTCTTGCCTGCCATGCATCTTTCAAAAAGGAGGCCTTCGAGGGAGGTATGCCCAAGCTAGACTAAAAATCCACTAAGGAGGAAGCATGAACACAAGGACTATTTCAAACACTCCACCAAGAATGCCAGAGCTACAAGGCGAAAGGACGCCGAAAGAAAAGATGTGAAGAGTCCTCAACACCTTTCCCACACATCACACACTTAGATGGGCCCTAAAACCCGCACTTTTGAATATTGTCCCAAGTCAGACACTTGTTCCAAGCCAAAATCTAGGAAAAGAAGTTACACTTTGGCCAAGAAAACATATTCCATACCTTCTTCCACCAAGGAACTTCCGTCCCCACAAACCTTTGAGAAAACAATCTCTGATAACCTGACGCAACCGTGTAGTGACCCTTCGAATTAGGAGACCAAGCAAGGATATTGCTCTCCCTGAGGGGATTGCACTGTCTTCCCAGTAGAATATTATGTAGAATCCTACATTCCTCTACCAAACCAATCACTAACCACTCCTCAGGAGTCTTCGACCTAGCACCCACAAGCTAACCCTGAAGAGAAAGCACCTTAAAATCACTTACCCTCGTCCAGCCAACATCACTAAAACTCCTACTCAAGGCCCCCAAGTCAGGGAACTTAGTGAGGATGGGAGGATGACCATCCCAAGATTCATACAAAAACTAAACCTCTTTTCCTCGCCTACAGATCCAAAATAAGCCATCCTTGATGAGTGAAGCTCCCTTATTGAGAGTAGCCCAAATTGTCGAACCCTTACCAAACAAGGGGTAGCGAGGGATATCTTCCCCAGGAATACCCTAAAAGTACTTATAGGAAAGAGTCCTATCCCAAATCCTATCCTTCTTTGTGCACCATCTCCAATAAAATTTCACCGCCAATGCCATCCCTACCAGTGAGGAATGCCTCAACCCCAAACCACCAAGCTGCTTAGGACAACAAATAGTATCCCATCTAACCAGACTCCACTTGGAAGACATCAAATTGCTAGCCCATAAAAACTGTCTTGCCAAAGAGTCCAATTCCATAACAAAGCCTTTTGGGGCCACTTGAAGCATACACCGATAAATGGGAAGAGCTTGGACCACAGACTTCAGCAACTGAACTCGCCCAGCAAAAGGACAACCATCGGTTGGTCTAGTGAGTAACCTTCAATCAAAAAATTTCCAAGATAGGTAGCCACGACTCCCTCGTTAATTTTCCCACCACGACGGGAACCCCAAGGTAAGACAAAGGAAGATTCCCAATCTGAAAATGCAGAAGCTAAGCAATTCTCCTCTGGATAGGATCTAGAGTATTAAAGAAATAGATGGAAGACTTGTCCTCATTAATTGATTGACCTGAAGCCTCAAGATACATATCCAACACCCTGTGAATATTTGTTTCCTCTTGAATAGTGGCCACTCCCATCAAGGCAGTATCATCCACAAACTACAAGTGGGATTGAGGGGTTAAATCACCTCCCCACCTCCACCCCTGAATAAGGCCCAACTCCACTTGACATCTCAGAAGGTGTCCCAATCCTTCCACCAGCAGAATAAATAGGTAAGGGGAAAGAGGGTCCCTTTGCCTTATCCTGTGAGAGGCTTCAAACAACTCTAAATGCTCCCCATTAGTTAAAACAAAAAAAGAAACTAACGTGATGCAACTCATGACCCATTGAATCCAATCATCTCCAAATCCAAAAGTAGCCAGGACCTTCTAAAGAAAAGACCATCGGACTCTGTCATATACCTTTGCCATATCCAGCTTGATAAACATAGAATTTTCTCTAGAAATAGCCATAGAATGGATGGTCTCCATAGCTATAACAATACCATCCAGAATCTATCTACCTTCCACAAATCCACTTTGCTCCTCATAAATGAGTAACTGCAACCACTTTTTCAACCTATTAGCAATTAGATTCGAAATAATCTTATACACCACATTGCAAAGGGATATAGGCCAAAATCGGCTCAGCCTATCCGCCCCATCACACTTGGGAATAAGCGCCAGAAAGGTGGAATTCATGGCCTTTAACATTTGCTTATTCTGCTGTGACTCTTTGACCACCTCTAATAAATCAAGTTTGATGATGTCCCAAAACTCTTGGAAGAATTCAATCAAGAAACCATCAGGGCTGGGGGGCTTTTCCTTTCTTCATCTGAAACACTATGCCCTCCAACTCTTCAAGAGTGATCTCACCCATAAGATCCTCCCTCATCTCCCTAGACACCAGATGAGGGATGCACAAGAGGACCTAAGCTTCTGCCACCGAGTTCCCCTGCAAATCCTCCCTAAAAAGAGAAGAAAAATAATGAACAGCTTCATTGGAAATACTCTAAAAGGAGTTCAGAGTCTCTCCCCTATCCGTGATCAAAACAAGAATAGAATTACCATGCCTCTGCACCTTTACCGAATTAAAGAAGAAAGAAATTTTTTTATCCCCCTCTTGAAGCCAATCAATCCAGGATTTTTGTTTCCAAAAGATCTCCTCCCACAATTCCCATTCCTCCAAAACTTTCAAAGCCCTAGATTCCTCCTACATCAAAGATTCAGACACCCCATTCTCCCTCATCACCCTCGTAATACCATCCAGCTTAGCTTGTGCATCAAAATTGGCTTTAAAAACATTCCCAAAACATTGCTTATTCCAACACTTAAGCTTATACTTAACAAAATGAAGAAGCTTAGTAAAAACATACATTGCCCTGCCAAAAGCCAGTCTACCCTCCCACCACCACAGAGCCACATAATCATGGAGATCAGGATCACGTAACCACATAAGCTAGAATTTGAAGGAAGGCTTGTAGGGATGCCTAGCTGAAATGATAGAAAGCTTTATAGGCCAATGGTCTAAGCCCCTCCAGTCCAAAATCTCTGAGCTAGAGGACAACCTATCACCCACCCAAAAGCAAGAAACCATAAACCGATCCAGCCGCTCAACAATGCAGTTTTCACCAGTCCTCTGATTATTCCAAGTAAAAAGACCATTGACGGGCTTGATATCAACAATGTTCAAAGCAGATCTATCTAACCACCCTAACCGTGATAAAATGATAATATTTTTTTATAAGATTTTATATATAAGTAGAGGACTCATGTCCAGATGTGATGCATATTTTTTTGTAATTTTTTTCCAAGTAAATAATTAATTATGATTTTTTTATTACAACTTTTAGAAAATATAAAAAATTGTATGTCTTGACCACCTTAACTTGGTCAAAACTTCATGAAATTTATTTTTTCTTTTTCTAATCCTATAGTATGCGAAGCATACAATGTCATGTTTTGGGTTCAAAAAATGTGATACCGTTTGAAAGTTATAGATGTTTTTCAATCAACCTATCGATTAGGACTTTATTCATAATTGTAATAGAAAATGAATAATAATTATTTATTAAATTCAAATTAAAGCATAATTTATATTGGTGGAAAGCTGAGAATCTCCTCTAAAAACCCTTTTTGTTTCATCAATTTTGGGTATAAAAAAAGTCGTCAGCCACATACCCTACAAATACCCATAATATTGCCACTTTTTGGCCCATCATGATCCTACACATACTTGTAAAGTATAATTTATATTGGTGGAAAGCTGAAAATCTCCTTTAAAAGCCATTTTTCGTTTCATCAATTTTGGGTCAAAAAAAAGTTGTCACTCACATACCCATCATAACATTTTTGGCCCATCATGATCCTGCACATACCCCCATGTCTCAATTAACCTCTACCCTTCATTAAATTATTTTCTAATTTAATCTTGGCCCTTGATCATGATCCTTATTCTAGCCATTCACTTAACTCTCCTCTATAAAAGGATACCTTTAAACCATAATTCATTATTCACTCATCATTCATTATCTCTCCCAAGTCAAGCAAGCCAGAGTTTTAACATATTAAGTCATCAAGATAACATTCAAGCTCAATTCTAATGCATTCAAGAGAGATTTTTCATCAATCATTACAAAAATTTAGGAGCCATGATCATGGAAATTTTTAAATGGAATTGTTTCATATTTCATGTATTGTTATCTTATTTAATCATTTTGGTTTAACTACCTAAATGGGGGTTGACCAAGGCAAACTCCTAATCCCTAACAATCAACATTTTATCTCTCTTCCTTTGTATGATTGTAGATTTAGATGCTTGGATGGATTGGACATGATTAAATAATAGATTTCAAACTTTTTGAAGTCATCTCCTTATTGGCAAGGTCAAAATCTACACAAAAAGTCACTTATAGTCTCAAAAATTGGGGTTTTAGATCTGGGCACCTAGAGAAACAAAAAGAGCAGACTAGGAGCTATAGATTGCAATTTGTATTTTCCTAAAATCTGAAAGTTGACTATCACCATGAATGGCATATGAGTCCCACTACCAAGCTTGGAAAAGTTTTTTGCAATTTTGAGTACCCTTTTGTCATAAACCTATTTCAGAAAAAATTCCCCGAAATATGACTAAGTCGCCCAACTTGGTGTAAGTGTCCTGATTGGCTTGAATAGTGATTTCTACAAGATTGTAGAACTGCTCTCCATCACTTTCCAATTTCCAAGTATACCTCTTCAATTTCAATAATTTATGTTATAGTTTGTTCCCATTTTTAGGTCATTTTACATATCACATTATGTTTCAAACAATTTACATTTTCTTAGTTTTTCATTATTAGTTTATCTTCTTTATCAATTTCTAGCCTTAGGAACAATCTCCTTTGACTGATTTCAGTCGTTATTACATTAAATCTCATAGAATTGTTCTTGAATGTGAACTTTGTGAAATCAGATTCATCTTCCTTCATTCCTCTTTTAGGTGTGGATAAGAGAAGTTGTGATACCATTTTCTTTGTCCACAAAGATTCCTTAAATTTTTATATTTTTTTTCATATTGCATGAATATGTCGGGTATCTGTCCCCCTATAAACTACAGTGCACCTAGTAAAAAATTTTCATGTGGCTGGTGACACTAGTGTGACATGGCTCTAATACCACAAGAACAGTGGGGAGACTAGAGCTTGTAATCTCTTGTCTACAATAGGATGCTTTAGCTAGTAAATCTATTCCAACCACTTGTTCAAAGATTCTATAAAGTAATTTTTCTTTAATCATTTTTTAATTTTCGGGTTTTATATGTTTTGGGCTTCAGGATGAGTTCATTCTCAAAGAAGTGTTTTTGAAAGGCACACAATGGGAAACATGGTTACTACGTGACTTTTGATCATTTTATTCCTATCGGAAGAAGGCCAAGACACATGTTAGTTCAATAGAGTTCTTCTTAGTGGCAATTTTGTTAAACCTAAGAATCCTCGCCCACTCAACATGTCATCTTTTTGTTATAGGTAGTTTGTGATTTTAAAAGCGATCTCTTTTAGATTTTTTTGGAGCATGCTGGGTATTCCTTGTTTCTAGGATGGAAACTTCAAGTTGGTGCCACTAATCTATGTGATTTTTCAACTAGATTTCTACTAGGCTGTTTTCTAGGATCTGATTGCTTTTAGATAGTGATCTTTGATAAATATCTAAAATGACATAAATGTGGAAGTTGAGAATTAATGAGAAAATATTGTCATGACCTAACAAGAGATCTAAGATCGAATTGTGAGCTATCAAATGTTGACATCTAGCAATATTTACTTCTTGGATGTGGTGGCAATTTTGTCTCTTTTAAACTATAATGAGAGGTGGTGACCAAAGAAGGGGTTCCAGTTTCTTTTCTCAAAATAAAAAGTTATTTTAGTTTTCTCTAGAGGTAGATATATTTTTCAAAATTAATTGGTAGAACACTACTTTTCTTTGGCATATTATATTATTTTTACTCAAACTATTATCAAATTGGCATCTGACCTTTGTTTTCTAAGTTCATTTGATATTCAAGCACAAACTATTTAGAAGAAATCTTTTAGATTGTGCGCAATATTCCCTTTGTCCAATTTCCTTCTTTATGCTTTTGATCATAATTAGACATTTTGTTAAGCTTAATTCAAGTAGTTTGAGTGGTTGATTTACATTTTGTAGGCTTATCTAGTATGATAATAACTTGTTGAAACTAGATTATGTTTGTTGAATTTTTTTAGTTTTTTTAAGGGTTATTGTTTCTTCATATTATGCTATAACAAGAGGAATGGTCTATGCAATTTATAAATGTTTTTGTGTTAACCTTGGAAACTTTTTTCCTTGATTAGATCTTAATGAACACTACGTATGGGGAGATTTGAAAGACTACTTTGTGCTTGTATTTAGCCTTTGTTGTTCATTCTCTTCCCAAAAAAGAGGGGTTTTGGTGTTCAGTGCCTTATATATCATTCATAGAAAAGGAATTGAGTTTGAAATGTTGTAAAAGCTTTGGTAAATGTTTCCATTTCATGTTTTATATTTACATTTCCTTCTACCCTTTTCTCCAAAACACAAAGAAGATCCATGTTTCTATAAAAATCTTGAAGATATTCAGTGAGGTACAAATCCATCCCCCACTCACTAAATCTATCATAAGGTTGTTAAAGAGATGAAAGATTTGATGATCAACAATTCTTTTTTCTTGCACACCTGATGGGACCAATTTTTTTCTAAACACTAGATTGGAAGTCATAAATATTTCTTAAATCAAGCCAAGGAAATAAGTTGTAAGTTTCATGCCTAGAATCCAAACAAGAGCATCTTCAAGAGGTCATTTCCAGTACTTCTAGTTACCTACCTCGACATCTAGGAGAAGAAAACATGTAGGTTTTGTATCACCTATAAGGAGTAATAGAGTGAGAAGTTGAAGCCCAAAATTTAGAGCCTTATCTACCATACTTGGGGGTCGAACTTTCCAAGCAAAAATACTAGTTATCTGATTCATAGGAATCTATTCTCCATGGCTCATATAGCTACCCATGCTCATAGAAATTTTGTAACCTCGGATAGTGGTAGTCCACTACAACCACCTACACCCCCAGATGTATGGCCTGTTATACCCACTAATGACCTCAAGGCTATTCCAAAAACTTTTGGAGAAGACTTCAAAATCCCCTTTGAACACCTTCAAGATATAGAGGAGGTATACAGAGTACATAACATAGCAGAGGAAAACATTGCTCTTAGGCTATTGGATACCTCCTTTAAAGGAAAAGCGCAAGATTGGTATAGATCTTTGACTTCTTGTTCAATCTGCTCTTCGGATCAACTTGGAGAAAGGTTGTTCAAATGCTTCTTAGAGAAGATAGATCGCTCTTCATTGCTACATCAATTGATTACCATCAAAAGAGCCCCGTAAGAGGCCATGAGTGATTTCAACACAAGGTTCCAAAAAACCTAGCAAAGAATCCCTATGATTGTCTGACCTCCTAGCTATAATGGCATTCATGTTCTACCTAAAGGCCTTCAATTCGGACATTCTAGTGATGATAAATTCCATGGGAGGGGATATCTTACCCAACATATATGAGTTAGCTATGCATGTAGAAAATAGTTTCATCGATGTTGGAAAGCTTCTGCCACAACCTCTGATGCCTGTATTTGCAAAAATCTATGGTAGTCTTTGGGAAGAATCTACTCCAATCACTTCAACTACACAAGTGGTGACATCAACCATGCCATAGTCCATGTATGTGTACCCCTCCATGCAACCAAGCATGTTGATCTCTTCCTCTATAAAAGTGAGAATCAAAGATATGAAGAGTCTCATGTGGTCTTTCACTAATGAGTTGGTTCTCATCAAATGAAAACAAGTGACGCCTCCAAATAAAGTCACTTAGACCTATCAAGAGGGAAGGCCATCCTATCAACAAAACACATAGCAAGTACCCTCAAGAGGAGGAAGTCAACAAATGATGTCTGTAAACAAAATAGTCTTGGTCATTATTCTGCTACAAGTAGTCAAGGAAAACACAAGTAAAGAGTTAATCCCAAGTCAAAACAACCTGGCACGAGATGAGAATGTATGGTTCTTCCCATGTAGTGATAGTCACATGCCCTAAAATTTTATGTGGGGAAACATGCAACAAAAGTTAGTGCAATGAATAAATAAAGGCGTGCTCTTGAATGTAGAAGAATATGAGTCCCTTGAAATGGAAAATTCTCATTTAGAGTGCAAATGCAAGGAATTTCTTTAAAGCAAGAGTTGGATATTGTGCCCAAACCTAGCACTATTTTCATGGATGGAGGAAGAATTTGTATTCATGAATGAAGCTCCGATGACTAGTGCCCCACAAGTGCAATAAAACTACAACACAAGATACAAAAGAAGGATCATGGTAGAGTATGTACAACAAGCTCTACCATGTCCTCAACCATTACAACCATCACTGGAAGAAAATCAAGCTCTTTAGGCCATGGGCTTACCCACTCAACATCCGCTAACTCCACCATTACCAGAGAAGGAGATGGACAAGATACCAAGCCCATTCATGCAGGATCATTTTCCTTTGAAGATGAGAGAGATACCACCATTCAAGCCCAAAGTATAACTAGTCAGAGTGCTTTATGTGGTGGAACAATTGAAGAAGAAGCCTACTAACATATCTTTGTGGGATGTCATATCCATTCTTGAAGTAAAGACATTGCTTTGAGAAGCATTAAAGAAGGAAGAACAACTACCACAAATGGATGTGACTCCACCATGTGATCAAAGTAAAGATAGAGAACCCACATCAAAACCTCAAGCTCTAAAAGCCATAGCTTTTTTGAATGACATGAACACTATAAAAAAAAAGAGGTAAGCAAGCCAAATCCCATGCCTTTCTTTTTAACACTATTATGGGAGATAACCTTTTACATAATAATATGATTGAGTCAGGAGCTAGTACAATGGTCATGCCAAAGCAAGTGATTGATGCCCTGAAACTTAAGTATGAATCCCTTGAGAAGGGAATCATGCAATTGGACAGCAAGAAGCTTCTAACTATTGGTCACATTAAATTTTTTCTTTAAACCTCTTCTCATGTCCAATCCAAATGGTCTCACAAGAAGTAGTGGTTATAGAGATTCTCCCGGTCTTCAAGATGTGTCTCTCAAGAGATTTCACTGCAAATCTTGGAGGGTATTTCATGCTTGATTGGCCCCACTTGATATTGAGGACCAAGCATGGGGTGAAGATGGAAATCTTATCCAAATCTTTGCATCTAGAACACACAGCGGATAATGCAGTCCTATGTTTTGAAGCAGTACATACCTCCTTTTCTCAAAGAGAGAGATATTGTGTAGAGATGCTAGAAGATGAAGAAAACATGAGTGATCGTACTCCTGAAGAGGAGGTCCTCCCCAACCAATTCATTGACTCTAACCTATTTGACAACTTTCACATGACGAGACTAAGCACCTATGTGATTTTTTACGATGATCAAGCCTTTTCAAGATTGATAAAGGATCAGGAGGAATATGATGATCTAGGTGACAACCGTCTATTGACCTTATACTTTGATGGTGCACAATGCAAAGCCAGTTCTAGAGTGGGTGTCTAGTTAGTTTCCTCAAGAGGATCAAAGACCCTCAAGGATTTTCATTTTTAGTTCTCTTGCTTTAATAATGATGCATAATATGAAGCCTTGGTTCATGGTCCAATTCTTGTAAAATGAATTGGTGTAAATAGAATGCAAGCTTTCAAAGACTTTGAGTTAGTTGTGAGCTAGGTTTGTGGGCAAGTGGATGCAAAGAATATAACAATGAAGTCATATAGACATTAGATATGGGATCTGATTCAATGATTTGAATCTTTCAATATACAAGTCATTCCCTAATCTCAAGATAGTGTTGTTGATCAAATGGCTTCAATTGGTTCACAATTCGAAGTAGTTTTCAATTCAACAACAAAGCAATGTGCAATACAAATCATCGTCCAGCTAGAAATCCCTGACAATGATCAAAATTGGTAGGTATTTGAAGATGATATTTAGATTGTTTCCTTTATGTAGAAATCAAGAAGAGCTTCTAACTATTCACAACCAAGAGTAGAATCTCCTGAAGAGAAAGTTATCTAAGGTATGTGTAGTTTCATTATAGGCCAAAAAGTGGCAATAGGATGGGTATGTGGCTAACAACTTTATTTTTACCCAAAATTGTTGAAACGAAAAGGGTTTTTAAAGGAGATTCTCAACTTTCAACCAATATAAATTATGCTTTACTTTGTATTTAATATTTAGTTATTATTCATTTCTATTCAAATTATGACTAAATTCCCGATTGATAGGTTGATTGAAAAACATTTATAGCTTTCAAATGGTATTTCATTTTTTGAATCCAAAACATGCACCACATTCTATGCTTTGCATACTATAGGGTTAAAAAAATTAAAAAATGAATTTCATGAAGTTTTGACCAAGTTAAGATGGTGAGACATATGTGTTTTTATATTATTTAAATTTTTTAATAAAATAATATTATCATTTTATTGTGGTTAGGGTGGTCAAACAAACACGTACTTCTTATTTTTTCTCTAAAATTTAAGTACTATTGCATTGAAATTTCAAATTTTCACCAAATATATTTTTTTTAAACAAACCTAGTAGTTTAGAAACTACATTCAATTTGCTATAGATTCTATTCTTACATATTTTTGAAATAATATAGCTAACTTATTTAAATTTTTATGTCAAGTAGCCTAACTTTGATTTTTTAGAATTTTTTGCCACTTAAGAACCTGTGTTTTCCATGATTATCCTGCACATACCCTCTAGTTAAAATGAAATAAAGTTCCTCAAGGTTTAATCTCCCTTAATAATCTCTTTGACAGTGAGGATGTGAGAAATAGAAAAGGAGGTTCATGGAAAACATAAGGGATAATGAAGAGCTCGGTGTCAGAAGTGACAAAAAGTTGAAAGTCAGAAGGGACATTCCATGGAAAGACAAGGAAAGACTAAAAGATCTATGTTCCAAATATGATGGGGTTATAGCTTGGACCTATGATGATCTCAGAGGGTATGACCTGGGCATAATTCAACATACTATTGAATTGGAACAAGGATCAAAACCCATCTAACAAAAAAAAGGCTTGTCAATCCTAAGGTTGAAGTGTTGATGGCACAATAGCTCACCAAATTGATCATATCAAGGATCATATATCTAATTAAACATTCCACCTAAGTGTCTAATCTAGTAACAGTTTAGAAAAAGAATGGCGATATTAGGCTTTGTGTTGATTTCAAAGATTTGAATAAAGCCTCTCTCAAAGACCATTACCCTTTGTCATCAATGGAGTAGATCCTACATACCATGGCTAGATTGAAGATGTTTTCATTTCTTGATGGTTTCTTAGGTTATAACCAAATATATGTCAAAGAAAGTGACCAACATAAAACAAAATTTACCATTAAATGGGGAATGCTTGCATATTAAAAAAAAAAATCGACTTTCAAATGCCGGTGTGAATTTTCAATGAGAAATGGATATTGCTTTTAGAGGATTGATTAATCTGATTATTTGAATATATCTGGATGACCTAATGGTATTTTTAAAGTTAAAAAATTATCACTTCGATCATGTAGAGAAGGATTTCCAGAAGTTTCAATAGTTCAAGATTTCCTTAAATCCCAAAAATTATGTTTTTAGAGTTCCCCAAGATAAATTGCTTGGTTTTGTGGTATCAAAGGAGACAATAGAAATAGACCTCGAAAGGGTGAGGTCTATAATGGAGTTACCCCTACTAATGAATCGAAAAGGGTTGAAAATTTTTCTAAGGAAAATCAACTTTTTCAATAGATTCATTTCAAACTTTGCAAGCATTGCAAGACTTATCACTCTCATGCTCAAAAAGAACCTAATGTTCAAATGGACCCCCAAGGGAAAAGAAAATTTCAAGCAGATAAAGGTAGTTGTCTCTACCACTCCATTGTTTGCTAACCTGGAATTTTACAAGGATTTTATACTCTATATATGCAATGGCCAACATAGCATAGCTTTGGTACTCACTCAGAAGGACAAAGGAAGTAGCAGAGAGCATCCTATCACATTTCATTCAAAGACTCTAAATGGATAGAGGCCAAGTATAATTTTGTTGAAAATCAAGATTTTTCCATTGTTAAAAGCCTAAAGAAGTTCTGACACTTGGTGTCAGCCAATAGAATAACTATTCTTGCTGCACACCCAAGTGTGTAGGAGTACATCACCAAAGGTGAGATAACTAAGAAGAGAGAAAACTAGATCACCAAGATCCTAGAGTATGATGTGGAAATTAGACCAACCAAGCTGGTTTTGGGAAGAGGTCTGTGTGAATACCTTGCACAAGAATCAAACTCTGTAGCTAAAAAGGCAGACCGATCAAGTCTACATAAACTAGTTTGAGTTCAACAAGTCCTAGGCGGTTGATCGAATGTAGTATGTGCAAAAGGGGAAATACACAATAAAACTTATATCTCACAAGAGGCGATACTATTGACTGCAAGAAACTAGGTATGTGTTAATTGAAGGTATATTATTCAAAAGAAATTATGTTGGTGTCCTACTCCAATGCTTAGACAATCCATATGAGGAAAGATTCCTTAATGAATTCCATAGCAGTCCTTAAGGTGGACATTTCTTCGCTAAGACTACCACCTTCAAGATAATGCAAGCAAGATATTATTGGACCTCTATGTTTTTTGAAGTGCACCATTTGGTGCAAAATTGTACTCAATGCCAATATTTTGTTGGTGAAAGAAAGAATTCCACCTTGCCTTTGAGCCCAATTGTAACTGAAGAACACTTTGCTCAATGGGGTTTGGATTTCATCAAAATGATAAACCCTATTTCTAGTGTTGGCCTTAAATGGATCCATATGGTAATTGACCCTAAAATATTCTATAGAGGGTGAGATTATCAATTTCCTTGAAGAGCTAGAAACCAAATTTGGTTCACCAAAAACCATCATATTCGACAATGGGTATGTGCAAGATCATGATGGGCAAAAAAGTGACAATATGATGGGTATGTGGCTGACAACTATTTTTTTACCCAAAATTGATGAAACAAAAAAGGGTTTTTAAAGGAGATTCTCAGCTTTCTACTGATATAAATTATTCTTTACTTTGAATTTAATAAGTAATTATTATTCATTTTCTATTCAAATTACAACTAAAGTCTTGATTGATAGGTTGATTGAAAAACACCTATAACTTTCAAACAATATCACATTTTTTGAATCCAAAACATGCATCACATTCTATGCTTTGCATACTATAGGATTAAAAAAATAAAAATTGAATTTCATGAAGTTTTGACCAAGTTAAAATGGTCAGACATATGAGTTTTTATATTTTTTAAAAAGTTGTAATAAAAAAATCATAATTAATTATTTTCTTTGAAAAAAATACAAAAAAATATGTATCACATTGAGGAATGAGTTCTCTACTTATATATAAAATATTATAAAAAAATATTATTATTTTATTGTGGTTAGGTGGTCATACATACACCTACTTCTTATTTTTTCCTAAAATTTAAGTACCTTGAATTGAAATTTCAAATTTTCACCAAATAGATTTTTATTTTTTAAACAAGCCTAGTAGTTTAGAAACTACATTCAATTTTTTATAGATTCTATTCTTACATATTTTAAAAATAATATAGATAACTTATTCAAATTTTTACGTCAAGTTTCCTAACTCTAATTTTTTTGAATTTTTTGCCACTTAAGGGCCTATTTTTTCCATGATGATCTTGCACATACCCCAATTCTCGAGCTTTTATAGGATTAAGAACTTTGTATTTTGCTATCAAACATGGGGTTTACCTTAAAACTTCATCAAACTACTACTCACAAGGAAATGGGTTAACAAAGTCGAACAACATGGTCAGTGCAGGATCATGGGGGTCCAAACTAGACCTCTAAGTGGCAATGAAAATTCAAACAATTAGATTTTTCCAACATGACATAAAATTTTGAATAGGTTATTAACATGTAATTTGAGAAATATGTAAGAACAAAAGTTGTAGCAAATTGAATGTAGTTTCTAGGCTACTAGTCCTTTTTTGGAAAAAAGTATTTTTTTTTTAGAAAATTTGATTTCAATGTAGTGGTACTAATTTTTCAGGAAAAAGATAAGTAGGTGTATGTCTAACCACCCTAAGTACAAACATTTTTTTTTCTAAATTTTTCAATATAAGTACATGACACATGCCCTAATGTGTCAGATTTTTTTGTAATTTTTTTATGTAAATAATTAGTTATGACCTTTTGATTAGTACTTTTCAAAATTATTAAAAAATTTGTGTCTAACAACCATAACTTGAACTATTCCACTCCCATTTAAATAACCTAGTTGATTACATTCAAATTACCAAAGAAGTTGAGTCAAACAACCAACTTCCTTTTCTTGACGTCCTCATCATCAAGAAAGAGGATGGTTCCTTGGCTTGTCATGTCTTTAGAAAATCCACACACGCTGACCTCTACCTTCATGCTTCTTCCCACTAGCACCCAAATCAAAAGGTTCATGTCCTCAATATTCTTACAACCCAAGCATACCGCATTTGTGATAAAGAACACATCAATTTGGAACTTTCACATCTTTGTCATGTCTTCAAACTCAATGGTATCACAATAAGAAAATCCTCAAATATTTTGAGATGGCCAAACATTGCACCAATCCTACCCCCAAGCCTCTTGGTACCAATGATTTCCATTTTCCCACCCTCCCTTATGTTGAAGGCCTCTCCAACAAGATTTCTAAAATTCTTTACAAGAAAGGTATCTTGTGTGCTTTCAAACCCATATCCACCATAAGAAATCTCATCCCATCAATAAAAGATCCCTTCCTACCTCTCCTTCGTGCTAGGGTGTACAAAATTGATCACTCCCGTGGGACTCCATATATTGGAGAAATAGGATGGTCCATCAACACTAGAATCAAAGAGCATGGCACTGACATTAAACATGATAGAATCACCAAATCAGCCCTAGTTGAGAATTCCCACCACACAAAGCATAAAATTTTCCTTGAAAACACCCAAGTGGTGATTAAGGAAGACAAAATTTTCAAGTGCAAACTTCAAGAATCCATTGCCATCAAGAACCATGTCATCAATCTCAATCGGGATGAAGGTTGGTAGTTGATTCTAGTTGTGGCACCCCCTTCTAAACTTCCTCCACTCCAACCCTTCCACCTAGTGTTTTCCCTCTCCTTTTTACCTACCCTTCTTTCCCCTTATCTTTATCTTTTTCTATTTTCTTCCCTTTGCTTCCTTCTTTTATCTATCATTTTTTATCTATTTCCTTCCTTTTGGGCCTTTCATTAAGATATTATAAACCAAGGGGTCATTGTCAACTATTTCAATTGGCCCCTTGGTTTATAATATTTTATTTTCTTACTCTTTTTAGTTATTAGGTAATAACTCATTTATTATTAAGAAACAACTTAATCGAGTTATTAAGTATTTTCTTAATAATAAATATTTATTATTATTATTGTTTAACTTATTATTAAGTTTTTTTTTTTAGTTCTTTTTAAAGTAACTTAATATTTCTTGCTTGTTATTTTTTCCCATTTTTATGATTTCTCATCCTCTTTCATTAAATTTTTGCTTCAATAAATTTTTAACTTTGTATTAAGGAGTGTTTTTAGTTTTTATTATCAATTCTAAGTTATTTATCATATTTTTTAATTGATTACTATTAATTTTTATTTATAATTTGGTTTCTCCTTATAATGTAGGTTTATAATTAATTTTTGTTCTCCTTTTCAAACTAATGTTGTTTTATCATATTTTGGTTGTCTTTTTCACACTTTTGTAGTTTTATTGTAAAATCTAATGAATAATTTTTTATTCTTTTAGTTCTTTTCAGGTTGTTTATTTTATTTTTTAATTCCTTTCTCTCATCTACCTCACCCTTTATTAGGCTAGATCTGCAGCTCAAATTCATTTTCTCTTCTTCCTAATGATGGATCACTGAATGTGATCTGAAACAATGATAAATAAAAACACAAAGTTGAATCCAAAAGCCATGCATTATAACACCATAACTTGGTCAAAAAATTATGAAATTAATTTTTTTTTATCCTATAGTATGTGAAGCATAGAATGTGGTGCATCTTGTGGATTCAAAAAATGTTTAGTTTGAAAGTTATAAAAGTTTTGCAATTAGCTTATCAATCAAGACTTTAGACATAATGTAGGTAGAAAATAATTAATAATTATTTATTAAATTCAAAATAAGGAAAAATTTATATTGGTGGAAAGCTGAATTTTTTTTCTATAAACCCTTTTCATTTGATGAAATTCAAATAAAAAAAAAGTCATCAACCACAAGGGTGAACTTCAGAAAACTAAGCAAAGTTTCAAAACATGTTTTTTGGGTTGACTTTCCAGGTCAAGCTATGTTGAACCAAATCCCAAGCCAATATCCATTTTGGTTTGGTAATACCAAAATGAAATGGATATTCATTTCAAAATGGATCTTCGTTTTGTTTTTCAAAATGAATATTCATTTTGGAAAGTGGGAACCCATTTTTTTGAAAAACAAAATGGATATCTGTTTTGAAGACCTAAAAAACCATCTTTAGTAAAATGGGCATAACTTTTTTGTTTCTCATTGAAATTTCATTTTTTATAGGTATTGGAAAGGTGATTGAGAGCCCTATGCAATGGACTAGGTGTTTTTCATATATTGTACATAAAAAATAATTATAATCATTTATACTTTATATTTCATTTTTGAAACATCAAATGCTCAATACTTTCATATGCAAAGTCTCACTTTTCTGGATTTTTGTAACACTCATCTCAAAATACTTGTGAAACATAGATTTTAGGAACCTAAAATGCTTGTTCTCTTCCTAAGTTTTTCACCTAGAAAGAGAGATTTGGGTTCACTAAAATCCTAGATGTTCATTCAAATAAGGACATGTGTGGCATGATATGATGTAAAATAACTAAACTAAATGAAAATGATTGATTAAGATGATCTAAAATGAATGCAAAGATCTAATTTATGCTATGTTTGAAAACACATTGTGATATGCAAAAACTATGAAATAGGAAGAGATAGAGAGAAATATGCCAAACAAAAAGTATAGGGTCAAATTTGAGTGCACCTAGATGATATGTGAGCTTTTTGGAATGTCTGGAATGCTGATGCAATTTTCTTATTTTTCATAGTGGGACTCATTCACCAAGCATGGTGAATCAGTCCTACTTCTACTAAAAACTTTTGGAAACCTATTTTTGATTGTCGAAAATTGAAATCTCAAAAAATAAATTTTTAGGCCTATAGGTGGGACTCATTTTACAAGGGTGGTGAATCAGTCCACCTACAAAAATCTAGAAAGTTAGGGGAAGATTTTGTGGAGTTAGATATACAATTCTACCTCCTACAGGTCTTCGCTTCTGAAACTGCCAAAATCAGGTCTGAATATGAATTTTTCTTGATGATATGAATTGAATGGAGGGAAGAAGACTTGGATTAATTTTAAATACAATATTCAATGATTCTCAAGCTTCCAAAGGACCTAAATCTACATACAAACAACACAAGAAGAGAGATTGTTGATTGTTAAGGCATGGGGGTTTGCCTTGGTCAAACCATGTTTAGGTAATTAAACCAAATTGATGAAATAAAGGAATAAGACATGAAAAAATGGAAGTTATTACCTTGAAAATGATGATTGATCTTGGATGTCTACAACAATACATGTGAAATCAACCCTTGAAAACTTTAGAATGCTAACTTGAAGACTTCTAATGGAGAAACCTTAGCTTGCTTAACTTGTAATAGAAAATAGATGGAAAATTTATAATGAGAGGTATAATAATGAGATAAGAGATGTAAAATGAAGGTAAAAATGATTATTTATAGACAAGTGTTCCTAAGTACCTTATTATACTACATCACAAGGTGACATGTAGTAAAAATAAACTTTAAATTTCACTTTTTCCTGCTCAAGGGTTAAAATGGGGGCTAGATAGGACTCATTTGCCAAGCATGGTGAATGAGTCTCACCTGGATGGGACTCATTTGCTAAGCATGATGAATGGGTCACACAAGGGCCATTCTGATACCTATGAAGCTAAGGAGATAGAAAATAAGGTTTAGAATGCTATCTTGTTAGGTGTTTGATCAATTAAACCCTCAGGATCCACAATATTGGTAAAATAGGACATGTTAGTGATGATGTAATTATTGAATAGGGCTTGGGACACATAAATCAATGCAAAAGTGTAATTAAATTCACTTTACAACACTAAAATTAGGTCCACATAGCCTAGAAAAGCACAAGAACCCATGTGAATGTATAAATCACATTACATCACTAGTTTGTCATTAAGTTCACATTAAGAATCTTCTAGATTGATGTAATAATGTTATTATAATTTTGAATTAGGGGAAAAATAAGTTAATTAAGTCTAGAAAAGAATGAAATCTTATTACAAGACTTTACAACACCTTTACAAGATGTGATTAAAAGCATATTGTTTTATTTTCAAGGGTGCAAGACCTAGTGTGGATACATAAAATGCCTCACAAGTCTAGATTAGGGCCTTATTAAGTCCATTTATTATGAATTAATCCCATGCCAAGAAAATGGTCCTATTTTCATGTCACATTAACCCACACATTAGTGAGAGAAACTTGCTTCCTCACACTAAATTAGCCTTTCAGGAGAGATCCACATGTATGCCAAGCCCCCAAGATACAAAATCGTACAAGGGAAAGGTGAAAATAGAGATGAGATGGAAAATATGTACTCACTCTAGGGCATGAGAAAACCCAAATGTACTCACTCTAGGGAATGAGAAAACCCAAAAAGAAAAGGGTGAGAAACATACACTAGTTGGTATGCACTCACAAAACACAAAAGTGGCTACAGGGAAAGTCATGCCACTAGTTGGGCTTCCCACTAAACCATGGAAAAGCTATAGTCATTTGATAACTTTAACAAGGTGCCCCAAAGCAAAATGAAATGTCAGTTTTGAGTTTCATGAGACAAGAAAAATAGGATGGCACGACAAGCATGCAAGTTGTGTTATTCAAGGTGGCTGAATGAGAATGCAATATGCAAAAATACAATATGTAATATGTTCAAATGAGTCTTGTTCAATTTATGCAAGGTCAATCACTTATGGAACATTGTGTCTAATGTCTCCAAAAGAGGACAATCAAATAATAGTAATATGCTAAGATAGATCACACTTATGAAGGACATCATGTGCAATGTCATCCACAAAGGGACAAACACATCACATAAGTGACAAGGCTTCACTAAGAATGCAAATAATGGTAGTGTATGCCCCCACTTTAATGAAATTGATACACATTATTCTGTGAGAAATTACTTGAAAGTAGAGAAGAAAATAAAAAAATGTAAAAAGAAAAGGAAGCAAGACATGAGAGCCAACTTGGAAAGCTCTACATTCCAAATCATATGTTTTAAAGTTAGGTTGCGTCATGTCAAGGAAAATGAAAACATAGGGAGTATGCCACATGCAAGTCAATCTTAACACATGTCATTCACATCTCAAGCTTTCTCTTAAATGCTTGTGAAGGGTTAACGACAAGTCAAAAGAGACAATGACAAGTAACATACAATAATAAGGCTTTCTAACCTTCCCCCCCCCCCACTTAGTGTAGAAAAAAGGTGAGCGTAAAGTGGATGATGGTATGCTTCCCCTTGTGATGGATGCAAGACATGCAATAGTGAGAATGGAATTATCCTACAACTATTACATGGCAAGAAGTAGGAACTAGGGTTATTGATGTGAATAAGAATTTTTTTTGGAAGAATCTTGTGTGATAGGATTGTTGATCTCAATTAAAAACAATAACCAAGACCATGATTTGTTTGTTGTGTGTTAAGTTCTATAGGGTTGCAGATACCTTGCTCTCAAGCACCATAGCCTTTTCCATTATACCCCAGTTGTTTCATGAAGTCATATCCTTTTCCATAATGTTTTTCCAGTGTTGTGGAATCAGGTGGTTGTTCATTGTTGTGTTCAAAAAGGGTGATTGAGAAGTGTGTGACATTGTCAAAAGTGGTTGAGGTGGATTTTTGTGAAAGGTTATCTGAATTTTGTGTTGATAGGATGGTTGGCTGTTCTTTTTTGTGAGTATGTAGTTTCCCATAAATGAGGGTGTGAAGTCTAAGAATCCCCAATGATCACCAAATAAATTAGATGGAAACTCCTCATTGTTATGTTCAATTTCTATGTTGGAAGTGGGAATCAATGTGTTTAGAGTACTTGTAACCCCTTTTTCAAGTTTCAAGTAACTTTCAAGCTCAAGATCAGCTTCAAGTTGATAAATTTTATTATTACATACATATTTCATTTTACGATGGAGAGTTGAAGGCACTGCATTCATCTCATGAATCCATGGTCTTCCTAGAAGAATATTATATGAAATTTCATAAGGCATGACATGGATAGGATTTTGTAAAGTAGCCACTCCAACCATAATAGGTAAAGTGATGACCCCTAGTGGTTTCTTTGTTATATTATCAAACCCTCGAATAGAAATGGAATTAGGTTTTATCTGTGATCTATCAACTTTTAAGTGATCAAGGAGATTCACACCACACACATTAAGAGAAGAAACATTATCTATGAGAGTGTGTTTGATTCTTGTCCATTTGTATTGAGCAATAATCATGAAAGCATCACTTTATTTTTGTAATTCAAAAGGAGGAAGCTCATGTTGATGAAAAGTAATATCAAGACTATGGTTTTGAACAAGAGCTATCACATCATTTGAAGTAGTTCTAGAAGGGATTGTTATTGTTGTAAAGTGTTTCAAACAGTGGTATTGTAACTTGGTGATATTTGAAGTAAATCCCAAAGGGAAATTTTTGCAGAATTATTCTTTAATTGTTCAATAAGATCATACTCTTTTGTGGGTGGGAGGTAATGAGGAGAACTATGTGGATTAAGTAAGGTAATTATGGTGGAATTATTTGTGGTGGTTGTGGGTTATTGTGTGTGTTATGTGTATGAGCAATAGTATCATCACTAGATTGTTGTGATACATTGGTGTTAGGCTGATTAGAGGGATGAAGCGGATGTGAGGGTGTGTAAAGAGTAATTTTAGGTTTATTGGAAGGATGAAGTGGATGTGAAGGTGGGTAAAGGATAAGTTTAGGTTGAATATTGTTAACATCCCTTATCAAATGAGATTCTTTACTGTCTTTAAAGGGGATATTATATTTATCTTGAATTATAATATCTTCCCTAGAAGGAGAGTGCATAGGAGAACAACAAACCACATGTTCATGACAAGTAAGGTTTGGTTCATCCAACATAACTTCATCACAACTAAGGGAGTTATTAATGCTTGAATTATGTGGTTCTATGATGTTTTCCCACATAATATTCTCATGATTTTCATGGATTGGATCGTGTACTATGATAATATCATCTTCACTATTAAGAGAAATATGAGGATAAGGGAAAAGTTGATTGTTTTCCATAATCTCATTGGTTTGGTTCAAATTATCTACCCTAGTAGGAGAGCTTTGAAAAAGGTGACCATTAAGAGTGGTATCAAATGTCAAAGCTTCATCAAAAATAGGGGAGCCATGAAGGGGAGGACAAATAGGATTGGCATGTTTGTTAATGATTGGAGATTCTTGTTCAAATAGAGCATTCCAATTGTTAGAAATATTAGGAAGGAGAGAAATAATGTTGTAATTCTCAATCATTGGGTTTCTTGGTATCAACATATTTTCCTCACAAATGTGTTTGTCATGATCATTCATGAAAGTATTGTCACAAATAGGGGAAGTGTTGGCAGATGAACAAAAACTATGTAAGGTGGTGGTAATACATTCATCTTGTGTGGCTATACTATCTTCCCAAGGGGAATGAGGAAAAGTACAAGCAAGATCTTCATGATGCTCAACGATTATATCTTCTTCCATTAAGATACCTTCATCACTAAAAGGAGAGATATCAAGGGAAGGGAAATTATGATTGTCATTGTTATTTATGTTTGTATGCTCTTATATCACATCATCCACACAAATAGGAGAAATAGGAGGGAGTATAAGTTTAAGGAAAGTGTCAAGATGTTCATTCTATTGTGCTAGGATACTATCATAACTAAGGAATGCATTGAATGAAGAACTTGAATGTTTGTTAACTAACTTATTCTTTGCAAATTTGGAGAGGGTTGAAAATAAAATTTTGAAATAAAAATCTATGCTAACTCAAAATGCAATGTAAAAGTTTGAAATGAAATGCAATTTTCAAATATGAAACATGGTAATTTTCTGATTACACTATGCACCAATCGAAAAATGATGCAAAGAATGTAAGTGAAAAAATGCCTTAAATGAGCTAATCAAAGAAAAATTTAACAAAATTCATCCTAAAAAAATGCTATTGTTTGATATATACATGTTAAGGCACCAATTAGAAGCCTAAAAACAAGGTTCTGAATTCTGTAAAGTGACGTTTTAAGGGTCAAAAGGGACTGATTCGTCCAGGGTGGCGAATGAGTCCCAGTCTAGACTTTTTTCAAACTTTAAAGAAATTTCAAACTAATTTTTATGTTTTTTGAGAGCCAATACACAAACCTAAATGATAAATGATAAATTTCAATGAATCTAAATGAGTTTAGATGCAACAAGTTCAACCTAAATGCACTTTTTATGAATCCAAATTTTAAAGTCTAGCATGCAAACTAATGCAAATACTAATGCAAAGTGAGTGCAAGGCTAGATATATGACACAAGACACAAAATCAGGAAATAAAAGTATTCAAAAAGTCGGGTTCACCAAAATGAAACATAATTTTAGGAACCTGAAATGCTTGCTCTGTTCCTAGGTTTTTAACCTAGAAAGAGATAGATTTGGGTTTGCTAAAATGCTAGATGTTCATTCAAACAAAGACAAGTGTGGTATGATATGATTCAAACTAACTAAACTAAATGAAAATGACTGATTAAGATTATCTAAAATGAATGCAAAAATGTGATTTATGCTATTTTTGAAAACACATTATGATATGCAAAAACTATGAAATATGAAGAGATAGAGAGAAATATGCAAAACATAAAGTACAGGGTCAAATTTGAGTGCACCAAAATGATATGTGAGATTTCTAGAGTTTCTAGAATGCTAGTGCAATTTTCTTATTTTTCATAGTGGGACGCATTTGCCAAGCATGGTGAATCAGTCCTACTACTAAAAACTTCTAGAAACCTAATTTTTACTGTCAAGAGTTGAAATCTCATAAAATAAATTTTTAGGCCTATAGGTGGGACTAATTCACCAAGGGTGGTGAATCATTCCACCTACAAAAATCTAGAAATTTAGGGGAAGATTCTATGGAGTTAGATCTACATTTTTGCCTCCTATAGGTCTTCGCTTCTGAAACTACCAGAATCAGGTCTGAATATGACCTTTTCTTGATGATTTTACTTTAATGGAGGGAAGAAGACTTGGATGACTTTTAAATTCAATATTCAATGATTCTCAAGCTTCCAAAGGACCTAAATCTACATACAAACAACACAAGAAGAGAGATTGTTGATTGTTAAGGCATGGGGATTTGTCTTGGTCAAACCCTATTTAGGTAATTAAAACAAATTGATGAAATAAAGGAATAAGACATGCAAAAATGGAAGTTATTACCTTAAGTTTTTTGTAATTTTGTTCCAAGTAAATAATTAATTATGAATTTTTTATTACAACTTTTCAAAAATATAAAAAACTCGTATGTCTGACCACCTTAACACGGTTAAAACTTCATGAAATTGATTTTTTTTTTTTTAATCCTATATTATGTGAAGCATAGAATGTGACACATGTTTTGGATTCAAAAAATGTGATACTGTTTGAAAGCTATAGATGTTTTTCAATCGGTCTATCAATCAAGACCTTAGTCGTAATTTGAATAGAAAATGAACAATAATTACTTATTAAATTTGAAGTAAAGTATAATTTATATTGGTGGAAAGATAATAATCTCCTTTAAATACCCTTTTCATTTCAAAAATTTTGGGTAGAAAAAATGTCATCAGCTACATACCCATCATATTGCCACTTCTTGGCCCATCATGATCATGCACATACCCAAGAACCCATGTGAATGTATAAATCACATTACAACACTATTTTTTCATTAAGTTCACATTAATAATCATCTATATTGTTGTAATAATGTTATTATAATGTTGAATTAGGGGAAAAGTAAGTTAGTTAAGTCTAGAAAAGCATGAAAGCTTATTACAAGACTTTACAACACCTTTACAAGACGTCATTAAAAGCATATTGTTTGATTTTCAAGGGTCCAAGACCTAGTTTGGACACATAAAATGCCTCACAAGTCTATATTAGGGCCTTATTAAGTCCATTTATTATGAATTAATCTCATTTCAAGCAAAGGGTCCTATTTTTTATGACAACTTGAAATTTTAGAAAAAGTAACAAATAATGAAATATTTATATTTTTTGTAGTAAAGAGATGAAAAATATTCATAAATCCTCATATCTTTGTATCCCTTTCTCTACCTTTCTATATATCAATGTCTCCCCTTAAACTCTGGACCTATCCCTCTCTCCTTTCTTCTCTCTTTGTCCCTCTTTATACCTATATTTCTCACTCTCTCTCTCCTTGAGCTCTATACCTATCTTTCTACCTCTATCTCCATCCTCTCCCCTATTCTCTCTCTCTCTCCCTCTTAGGTCTCTCCCACTCCCTCTCTCTCTCTCCCCCCCTCTCTCTCTTTCTCTCTCTTAGGTTTGTCCCACTTATCTTTCTACCTCTATCTCCATCCTCTCCCCTTCTCTCTCTCTCTCTCTCCCTCTTAGGTCTCTCCCACTCCCTCTCTCCCTCTCCCCCTCTCTCTCTCTTTCTCTCTCTTAGGTTTTTCCCACTTATTTTTCTACCTCTATCTCCATCCTCTCCCCTGCTCTCTCTCTCTCTCTCCCTCTTAGGTCTCTCCCTCTCTCTCTCTCCCCTCTCTCTATTTCTCTCTTGGGTTTCTCTCTCTCTCTCTCTCTCTCTCTCTCTCTCTCTCTCTCTCTCTCTCTCTCTCTCTCTCTCTCTCTCTCTCTCTCTCTCTCTCTCTCCTAGTTCCTCCTCCCACTCCCTCTCCCTCTCCCTCTCTCTCAATATCCATCTCCCTCTCTCCCTCTCTCTCCCTATTACGTCTCCCACTTCCCCTCTCTCTCTCTCACTCACTCACTTTCAACATCTCTCTTAGGTCTCTCTCTCTCCCACTCCATCTCTCTCTTAGGTGTCCCCTTCCCACCCTAACTAGACAACTCTCTCTCTCAAGTGTCTCCTTCCCACCCTAACTAGATAACTCTCTCTCCCTCTCTTTCCCCTCTCTCCCTCCCTTCCTCTCTTCCTCTCAAGTCTATCTCCCTCTCAAGTCTCTCCCTCCCTCCCTCCCTCCCTCTATCTCTCTCTCTCTCCATCAGAAGTAAGTTGAAATGGGGAGAGAGAGAGAGAGAGAGGAGAGAAAAGATACCTAAGGGGGATGTGAAGAGATAGAGAGAGTGGGATAGAGACCTAAGAGGGAGATGGAGTGTGACTAAAGAGAGATATACATGAGGAAGAGGGGGGATGGCAGAGACTGAGAGAGAGAGAGAGAAAGAAGAGGGAGAGGAAGAGAGAGAAGGAGGGAGTGGGAATATAAGAGGTAAGAGGGAGTGGAAGAGACTTAAGAGAGAGAGAGACTTAAGAAGGAGAGAGACTTCAAAGGGAGGGGGAGAGAGAGAGGGAGAGAGATTGGGAGGGAATTGACATTGAGAGAGGGAGTGTTTGTGTGTGTGAGAGAGAGAGAGACTTGAAAGGGAGAGAGATAGATAGAGGGAGGGAGGTCGAGGGAGAGGGACTTGAGATGGAGATAGCTTATAGTGAGAGAGGAAAGAGAGTGGGAGAGAGACACCTAAGATGGAGATGGAGAGAGAGAGAGAGCTAAGAGGGAGAGAAACTCCAGAGGGATGGAGAGAGAAAGAGGGAGGGAGAGAGGGATATGGAGAGTGAGAGGGAGAGGGATATGGAGAGGGGGTGATAGGGACCAAAGAGAGAGAGACCTGAGAGGGATATGGAGAGTGAGAGAGATATGGGAGAGAGAGAGAGGGATGGAGGGAGGGAGGGAGATTGGAGAGTGAGAGAGATAGGAAGAGAGAGATACTTGAGAGGGAAAGAGGTAGAGAGAGAGGGAGGGAGAGAGAGAGAGAGACATGAGTGGGAGAGAGGGAGATAGGAGGGAAAGGGAGAGAGACTTTAGAGGGAGAGAAGGAGGGAGAGAGGAAAAGAGAGAGGGAGTTGGAGAGACTTGAGAGAGAGACCTAAGAGGGAGAGAGACTTAAAAGGAAGACAAAATTCAATGGGAGGGGGAGAGAGAGAGGGATATGGGAGATAGATAGTGAGGGGGAAATGGATAAGGAGAGAGAGAGGGAGAGGGAGTGGGATGGACCAGAGAGAGAAAAGGAAGGATGGAGATAGAGGTAGAGAGATATGTCTAGAGCTCAAGGAGATAGAGTGAGAAAGAGGTATAAAGAGGGACACAGATAGAAGAAAGGAGGGAGGGATAAGTCTAGAGCTTAAGGGGAGACTTAGTGTTATATAGAGAGATAGAGAAAGGGACAAAGAGATATGATGATTTATGAAGATTTGTTCATCTCCTTGCTACAAAAAATATAAATATTTCATTATTCATTACTTTTTGTAATTTTTCAAGTATTTTGAGATGAGTGTTACAAAAAAATCATGAAAAAAAGACTTCATGTGAAAGTAGTGAGCATTTGATGATTCAAAAATGAAATATGAAGTTCAAATTATTATAATTATTTTTTGTTTAAAATATAGAAAAGCAACCTATTCAATTGTGTAGAGATCTAAATCACCTTTCCAATTCCTATAAAAAGTAAAATTTTTGATAAGAAACAAAAAATTTATGCCCATTTTACTAAAGAGGGTTTTAAAGGTCTTCAAAAGAGATATTTGTTTTGTTTATTCAAAACGGATATTCATTTCAAATGGATATCCATTTTTTTTTTCAAAAAAATGGGTTCCCACTTTCCAAAATGAATATCCAAGCCAAAATGGATATCCGTTTTGTTTTTCAAAATGGATATTCATTTTGGAAAGTGGGTATCCAAGCCAAAATGGATATCCATTTTGAAAAAAAAAAATGGATAGTTCTTTAAAAAAAAATCACAGTTATGTACCATATGTAAATTTTTTTGTAAATACATTTTAGTTTTACAGAATAAGCCAAGAGAAAACCATTAAGGAAGTTGTGTCACCCAAAAATGTATAGTTGACATTTTTACTCCCACATGAGTCTTTCTAGTGGACTTTGGCTTGATTTTTCCTAGATTTAGTGTTGTAATGTGGCCAACATGTTCACATTAGGTCTTGGAGCCTAGAGAATCATTAAGACTTCTAGGATGTCTTGAAAAAGCATTGTGAAGTGTTGTAACCTGCTTTCACACATTTCTAGGACCCTTTCATTATAATTTACTTAAATAACTCCTTTTTATCACTTACCAAGTCTTATTTCAAAGTGTTGTAAATAGTTGTAACAAACTCTCATGCTTTTCTATACTTTTCATCACTAATTCAACCCTTTCTTATGTTTAAATGGCCCCTTAATGCACTTTCCAATCCCACTTAAGTGTATTTTTTAGGATATTCTGATTAGACATTATTTAATGCACTTTAATTTCTGAAACCCAATAAAATTTCCCTGGTGGGACCAAGTCACCACCTGGGGAGACTTAGTTCCACTAGGCAAAAAAATCAAAATAATTTTAATTTCTTGGTAGGATTTTATTCTCTTACCCTAGAGGTTGGCTTGTGATGTGTTATTTTTGGGAAATAATGGAAAATCAAGTATAAATAAGGGATTTTCTCCTCATTTTTCATCTCCTACAATCTCCTAATTCATCAAGCATTCAAGCATTCACTTAATCATTTTCAAGCATGAAAGCACTCAAAGCACTATCAAGTCATCCACTAGAGCACTTCATTGCATATTTTCAAATTTCAACATCAAGGGTTTGGTGAGTTTATGACATTTCATTTTTTTCATTTATCATTCTCTTGTTATTTCATCATTTCATAGGGTTTGATTACCAAATCAGGGTTTGACCAAGGCAAACCCCTATACTCTAACCCTTAACCGTTTTCCCCCTCTTTGCAAGTCTTGTATGCAAATTTTTCAAAGAGGAAAGTGTCAAAAAGGTGTTTCAAAGTCATCAAAGGAATCAAAGTCAACATAACCCTAATTGAAGCTTGGAGATCACTTTCAACCTATTTTCTATAGAATTAGGATTAAACACCTGTTAGAAAAGGAAGTGTAGACCGAAAGTGACAAAATCCTATTTCAAAATTCTAGAAATTCCCAGGTGGACTAAGTTTCCATCTATGGAGAATTAATCCTACTGCTGGACTTGAAAATTGACTTTTACATTTCTGAGTACCCATTTGGTAGATTCCTATTCTGACAGATTCTCCCTAAAATAGGATAAGTCACACAACTTGGCGTAAGTGTCCCAGTTAATATTTCTAGTCAAATCTATAGGATTCCAGAGCCTTTCTACATCAAATTTCAGATTCTAGGTGGATCTCTCTAGTTTTTCTTAATTCTATCATCATTTACTTGCATTCTTAGGTGTTTTTGCATACGTCATTGTGTTTTCTAGCACTTTGCCTTTCTTAAGTTTTTCATAAATATTCTTATTTATTTTTCATTTTATTGCATTGAACATCATAATTAGGAATATTTCATCCATTTTACATTAATCTTGAGTGTGTACATTAGCATTTTCGGTCCACTTCTCTCCTTTTAGGTGAAAAACCTAGAAGAGTTAGAGAAACCTTTTGGGTTCCAAAATTATTGTCCACATTTTGGTAAACCTGAATTTTGAACATTTTTTCTTTTGATTTCATGTGCATCCTAGGTTTAACTTACATTAGCATTGCATTAGGTTTTGCATTGTTTAAATTGCATCTTAGGGTTTTAAACATTGCATTAGTAAAAAACTCATATAGCTTGCATTTTTGCAACATATTTCATTGAAAAACAACAATATTATGCATATTCATATTGTAGTTGCATTTGTGCATCTATAAAACATCAAATTGCATTTAAATTTTTTGAAAAATCATAAAAAATCCTCACTAGGACTAATTCGCCGCACTGGGCAACTTAGTCCTGCACATTTTGCACTATAATTTTTTACATTTTCTGGGCATTTTTTGCATTTTTTTTTTCTCTTATTGTATCTCTATTATAGTTTCCAGAATTTTTGTTATTAGCATTTTATTGCTCCTAGTTTTCATTTCATTCGCACCCACCCCACCTGTATATGAGTGTTTGGTGCGCCATTGATAATACTTTAGTGAGAAGAAGTTCATGACTCGTGTCATCCCATGATAACACACTTGTTGTGGACCTTGGGTTGTCTCGAGCTACTACTCTTGGTGTTGACAATAGTACATTAGGCATGGACCCTACCTTTAGTAATCATTTTCCTTCTAATAACATGCAAATTGACTTAGAAAACAACCATATTCCATAAGACAAAAACATCAACATTCATGAGGATTTAGCACATCTACAAGAAAACATGTGTCTTGAAAACATTTCAACTACTGCAATTCCTACTATAGAGAACATCCATAGTCTCCTTGAATGTAACGAAGGCTTAGATGTTATGAAACAAATTTCTAAGATATACCATAAACATATTCCTTCCATCTCTAGTACATCTCAAGTAGCAAACACTATGGTTAGTCAAGGAGGAACACTCCTCCTCCTTCCATAGTAGCATCAATACCTACCTACACCACTCTAGAAGTCACAACAACAATACAATATGTTAGCAATATGATTCGTTCCTCAACTATTCCTGCTAGCATTCCTAATTCTTGTGTGGCATCGAATGTTTTCTACTCTTCCACCATACCATCCACTTTCTTGCTAGCATTCCCTTCACTTTCCCTACCCCTACATACACTCTCACCACTTTCCCTTCCACCTCATACCACCTACACTAACCCTCTTGTCACACAACTCTTCCAAACGGTCTCCTCCATGCCAAAAAAAATATCCACCATCAACCAAAACTAGAATAGACCACCTACCTATTATGTCCAAAGAAACCCACTATCTTTAGAAATTCTAAGAACACTGATGCCACGAGGAATAGAAATGCCTATATTTTAGAAGTATGGAGGAAAGGGAGATCCTACTAATCAAGTTAATTCTTACATAGCCTTGTGCAATTACTTTTTCCTTGATAATAAACTATTGGTGAAATTGTTCCCTAGGACTTTAAAAGACACTACCCTAGAGTAGTTTTCATCCTTATGAAATAATTCAATTCATTCATTCAATGAACTAGTTGATGCATTCATAAGTAATTTCTAGGTGCATATGACTCCAAAAAAGACATTGGTTGATTTAATGAGATGTTGCAAACAAAATGTGGATCAAAATGTAACCAATTTCATTTCACACTATCCATCACTTTATGCTCAACTCGATGTCAAGATTCTTGATCTAAATCTCCAAAAGATGTTCATTGAATATTTACAAAGTCACATTCAGGATAGATTGACCATGATGAAATTTCCCTCCCTTATGCACGTGTGCATAGCCCTTTGTGATTATCACAATTTGGTTAGTAGTCATGATGCCAAGTCCACTTCTAGTCAAGTCAAAAAATATGAACTTATCACTTCAAACAATTCACATCCATTTCAAAAACAAAACAGAGGGTTCTTACAGCTCAATCCCCCTCAAAAACCAACTCAACCTGTCAACAACCAAGTAGTAGTTGTTAAAGCCATGATACCTTATAGTTATGGAGATCCAAAATGAAATTTTATGCCATTACTAGACACTCTTCATAACACCATGACCCAAATTATATAGCAACAAATGATTTTTTTACCTACTGTTAAACCATTAGATCCAACCAAAACTTTTCCTCCAACCTTTCAACCTAATGCTTATTTCCATTATCATAGAAAAAATGGACATGACATAGAATAGTGTGTCTTAAACACCTTGTGCAAGACCACATCGATTCTAGCTATCTGTCCATTTCAAATGTTAATGTTAAAGGAAATAAGCCTATTGCCCCACCAAATCAAAATTTACAATGTTTTACCTAACTGATTCCCAAGCACAATGTGTCATTTGTCAAAGCTAGTGAAAATCAACACAATGATGTCATGAATGTTCATACAGATGTTGCACATTTTGATCCTATTAAAGATAACACCACTATTGATCCTGTAAAGGAAATGGTAAGTGTGATAGACATCATCCCTCATAAGGGCCAACATAAGAAAAATATTCATATTACTTTTCCTTCTAAGGATATTCTTCTAAATCTTCCTAATGGTCCTCTTTACATAGTCATTTATATTTATGATAAGACCACTAATGGGATACTCATAGATCCTTCCTATGGTGAGAATGTAATCACTAGGGAATTTTTGGTATTACATTATCTTTATCAACATCATTATGAAAAAATGAGAGCATGGATCAAAACACACAATGGTTTTGTGTTCACTACAATAGGATAGATCATTCTTCCATTACAAATAGGACCTAAGACAATGGATGTTACATTCTCTATCATTCCACAACTAGATTAGTCTCATTTGTCCCTAGGTTATCCATTACTTTGCTCGATGAAAGTTATCCCTTTAGTCATACGCAAATGTTTGAAGTTTATACTTGACAATGACATATTCATTGTTCACCATAGTGGCTTTAATCCTTTGTCTTCTAAAGGAAATTTTTCCTTAGAACCCTTTTGGATCAAGCCCATGGAACCCATAACACCTCAGAAAGATTTCTTTTTTATTGTTTATCAAAAGTTTAAAGAAAAGAAAATTGTCACACTGTCTCTTCACAACATGTCCCCATCCACTTCTGACACTCCCATCCTAGATGAGACAATGCTTCAACCTGAACCTGAACCAACAACTCAAGATCAACCAACAATAACCACTTCACCTTCGTCATCCAAATTCCCAAGAGATAATGAAACCAACCCCATCATGCCTCCTCCCATAAAAATGGTTTATAAAGTAAAAGAGAAAATGATTGACCCACCTCCTATGGCTCCTTCTGTTCCTCCCCTTGGGGAAGAATAGGAACCTATGTGAATCAACCTACTCTTACACTAACACAACTTCAACCTAGAATAAAAATAAACCAAGGTGTTAGGGAATGTAGGCATTGGCGTTGCCTCCTTACTTGTCAATTTCAAACTAAATAAAACAAAGAAAATCAAAATTCACATTTGACAAAAGAAATGAATGATGACCCTCCTCCCAAATCACAATAAAATGATCCAATACAACAACCAAAACTCATAATACACTTGTCATTAGACCTTACCATATGTCCACCTTTCGTGATTAATCTGGATGATGAGGATGAGTGTATACACTCAAAATTGGTCTAGAGAATATTAATTAAATATTGATTATTTAATTAATAAATTTCTATTCCTCTACTATATAAATAAATTAAATTTATTTACATAGTTCCTTTCCTCTTAATTCTTCTATTTCAATTCACCTTTTTCATGACTTAATTAAAATGAGCAAGTCTAAATAATTTTTTTATTTTAATTAATTTCCCTCTCACTTAATTCAAATTTTTAAATTTGAATTCCATCACATTTCTACATACTTTTGTCCAACGACATTCCACCTCACCCTCCAACTCACCATGTATCACATGAAAATGATTATTATTATTTTCTAATTTGGATAATTATTCTCAACAATTTAACAACCTTGAGGACACATTGCTTCATCCTCCACATGATTCCCTCTTGCACTTGGATAAATGATTTTATGAAAGGGACCATTTACCTTGTTTTCTCCATCCTCTTCATTGTTATTCATTGGATTATCCATATTAAATCTTGATAACTCATGGCTGCCAACTCACCCAATGCCTTGGAAAATTCTATAAATTAAGCCCAATTTACAGCTTTGGGATAAGGAGAAATTGCATAATCTTATTCTGTAGAATTTCACTTGAGTTTTTAGAGTTTCATTTACATTTCAGCTTAGTATTTAGACTAGTAATAATTTTTTATTTAGATCATGGCTCCTTTAGGAATTTCCCAGTTTAATTCAGCATATAGAATCCATTCTAATATCATTAGCATTAGTATATCTTGCATTGTCTTCCACTTCATATCATTTGTATGCAGCTGTATATTTCATCATGTCCATTTATCATTTCATATAGTTGCATCTTCTAATCATATAGATGTAGGTTTATAATTTTCATTATAGGAAAGCAGGCTACTCATTTCTTAGATGACATCTCAAGGATTTTTGCAGGAATAAGATCTAAGAGCATGAATTACCAGGATGTTTAAGATTAGAGGAGGATGCGGAGTTCTTGGAGAATTATGTTGTTGGACTATGTTCGATTTAGATAGATTCTTTAATATAATACTTCCCATGTAATTGTGTTTTTTTTAGTATGATTCACACATATTTTCTAAAAGACATAAATTTGCACCCACCGTCGGGCCTAGACCCTATTATTTTAACATTTTTTAGAAGTTTTGTTTTATAGGCTCAAACGTGTAGTTTTCTGGCACAACGACATAATTTTCTAGCACTCGTGAAAGACTATCTGGCACTTTCATAGATTATTTTGATGCCTCAAACGATTTCTCTAGTTCTTTCTAGTCATTCATCTATGCTTTGACCCAATTTTGTGGTGCTTCCACTCTTTTCTATGGTAATTTTTCCAAATTATGTGGCACTTTCATTTAATTTTATTGTGCTTCTATTGTTTTGGTGCTTATTCTTTTTGTTCTAGCACTTTTAATTTGTTTCTATAATTTTCCTAAAAGTGAAAAACTAATGTTGGCTTTTCTATTTTGGAGGTTACATAAAAATCTATCAAAGATCATGTTGAAACTCTAGAATGCTTTCCAAAGATAATGTGTGAGATACTACTAATGAATTTGATGTAGGGGTAGGATTTTTATGTCTTTTCTTCTTGCTTAAATTAGGAACATACATTAATTAGTAGGAATGAACACCATGTTTATTGCTTATTTGGACGGGTAGGCATATGCTCTCCCCTTAACTAGGTGACCAAAAAGCCAAACCCCTTCCTTTTTCATTTCTTTATGGTTTGTTTTGAATGGTAGGCATATGCTCTCCCCTTAATTGGGTGACCAAAAAGCTAGACCCATTCTTTAATATGTGAGTGTGAGTAGGGAATACAATGAGGGTTCTCTCTTTATTCATGTGGAATAAAGAGGATTGAACTATGGGTATACTCTCTTTCTTTTGTTTATCCTAGAGGGTCTGCCTTGGGGAAAAATTACTCACCCAAGGGAACAACTCAACCGGTAACACTCTAAAGCCAAGAGTATTTCCAACCAAGATATAAATGTGGATATTAGAGTAAACACCAATATCATGTAGTTGGATCTAACAAGAAGGGAAGCAATGGTATCTTGCCATGTTGGGTCAACTCCTATGAATAGAAAGTCCTTACTACAACCACTGTTATAGAATTGGTCAAATTGTTTATCTATTTTCTTGGTATAGCACCAATTGGTGTGAAGGCATCCACATTTTTGTAGTATTTAGTAGAGATGATCATTCTACCATGGGATTTTCATGGAAGCTAGAAGATTGGTTGACCTGGGAAGAGAGTGCGATGTAAGGGGGAGCCCATGAGGTCAAGCTTTTGAATTCATTTGCTAAAGATAAGTGTGATTGGGGTAAAACCCACATGGAATCCAAGAGAATGTAGTCTATAATAGCCCTAGGGAATGTATGTTGTGCTTGATTATGCTTGTCAAATGGTTCTCAAAGAAAACCTCAAACAAAACATTACACACTAGAAAAACTATAGAAATTGCAATTTAGACTACATCATTCTAGAATAAACTATCCTTTTACCAACAACCAAAGAAATTAAACAAACTGGAAAAAAACTATTGCATTCACTAGTTTGGAACTTTTGCTTCTTTTTGCAGTGCTTTCACCACTTTTTCTAGTGCATTCACCCTTTGTTACAGTGGTTCCACCCTATTTTCCAACACATTTGACCTTTTCTGTGGGACTTTGACCTTACCATCATGTGGTGCATTTTCCTATTTTTTTGGTGTACCCAAGTCATTTTGTGGTGCTTTGACACTTTTTTGTGGAACTTCTAAGCCATTATGTGGTGCATCTGAGCTTTCTTGTAGTGCTTCTACCATTTTGGCACTTCCACCCACTGTAACGAAACTTTCATTGAAATCCAAAAATAAAGAGCTAAATACCATTCCCATCCATCATTTTGAAACTAGAATTCAAGTATTTTTCCAGTCCAAAGTCATTTGCAACCTTGACAAGAGTCTATTTTTTATCCAATGGCTTCATGAAAAATTAAGATTCGGAAACCAAAACCCATAACTCTTAGTCCAAAAGAACATCAATAATGTCTTTCCATGGTGTATGACTTTAGAGACAAATTTCTCTTCAATCTTCATAGAAAAGCTTCCAAGAATAACCCCAACTTGTATTCATTCTATTATTGCCAAAATCCAAGACTATTACAAAGGTTTGAACATCTTGTTTAGGAGGGAAATTCATTCACCTTTTCACAATTTCAACCAAAACTTCAAAATATCCTCAAGTTTGGAATTATCCTTTAGAGTCCAAAACTTTGTTGAAATTGACTAATCCAAGAGAAACATTTTACCTAAACTTTGATCAAACATCTAAAAGTACCCATCATCATCAACATCTCAAATTTGATAATCAATTTGAGTTTCCCCATCAAGGTTTTTATAATTCATCTTGGAAAAAATACACTATATATTGAATTTTATCACCTTGGTTACATCAATAGAATTCATCATTCTATTCAACCTGGGTATTTTTACTTTGCACTCTCAAATAACAATCAAAATTTTAGCAAGCCATCGTCACTTGCATGCCCATTTTAACAAGGTCCCAATAACAAAAACTTAAGGACAAAGAAACTGAACCTCTACATACCATGTCTAAACTAGAAGAAAATCCTTTTCATAAAACCAAAAGGAAACAAATGAGATAACAAAAGAAGATGTTGAACAAGCAAATCAAGACCCCAATTTCCATAAATTCCTAAAAAAGGTCTTTGAAAAATATGGGGAGAAATACCTTTCGATGTTAGCCAACCAAGGGGCTAAGTTACCTAATGACTTTGATGTTAACAAATTGAAGAGTATCCCAAAGAAAACTGAAATTGAAATGCTTACTGCCAATCAAATTACTACCTTGACAAATCAAATGCAAAACCTTCAACAACAACTCCAAGATATGCAAGGCGGGACTCCAAAAAGATACATTTTACAAGACATTCTTCCCTATCCCTTTTATAGTAGTTTAAACATGATGCCATTTCCTCAAAACAATGAATTTCCAAAATATGACAAATATAGTGAGAAATATGACCCTATAGACCACATGTGAGAATTTTGAACAATGAGTCTTGAATTCATCCATGAGGACACATACTTTATAAGACTCTTTCCTTGTAGTCTAGGGGTTCATTTCATGGAATAGTTCTCGAAGTTGCAACCAGGCATAAAGTCTTTCCAAGAACTTGTCAATAGATTCATTACACAATATTCCTATAGCATTGCACATGAGATAACCATGAAGGACCTTTGTAATACCAAATAAAAACAAGGATAATATTTTCTTGTATTCCTCCAAAGGTGGAGAAGGTTACTCACTCGTTATGCTCGTCCTATACCCAAACAAGAAAAGATGGAAATTTTTATGAATAACCTTAACAGTGAAATGAGATGTTATAGGTTGCAATTGTAATATCCTCCTAGCTTTGAGAAGATGGTAGAAAAAGGTGTCAAAATCAAATAATCCTTAGTCAAAAGATGGGTATTGAAAATTCACAATGAAGGATCAAACAATGATAGTTCATCTAACCATCATAACAATGAAAAAACCAAGTTTTAGACAAGGAACTAAAATTCCAATGCTAGTAATGCTAAAACACATAATTCCAAACAAATCTTCAACTTGTTGGGAACCACAACCAAGGTGGATCAAAACATCAATCAACAAACTAATAAAAATGTCAAATCATCTAACAACCAAAGTGTACACAATCAAAGTAACACCCCATCAAAATTTCCACCATATCAAACACAATCAATCCTCAAAAAATTCACTCCTTTGGGTCAATCACACGAATCTGCATTGAGAGAACTTCTTGAAAATAACCTCATAACACTACCTAACACTCGTGGATTTTAACCCAAAGTAAAATTTTCATGGTGGAATGATGCCCATTACTATGAATTTCATCGATGCAAAGGTCACCTAACAAATAGTTGCATGCAATTGAAACATAGAATACAAGACTTGATCGATGCCAAAAATCATATGAATAGAGGGACTACAAATAGATGTAGATCATCGAGAATTAAAAAATCCCTTACCAAACTATGAAAAAGGGGAATCCTCTAAGAGGAATAACATGGAAAAGAATATAAACTATATCCATGATATTGTCATAAACCATATCTCAATGGTAAAAAACCAAATGAATACCATTGAAACTCATGATAGCCAAAACATTACTGCAAATTATGGTCCGATCTATGATATTCCAATTGAACCAAAACAAGAAATTGTTATCCTTGAAAATCAAATCAATGACATCCAACCAAACATGAATACAAATGATACTCAAATCAATGTCATAAAAATAAATGGGAAACAAGACATTGTACCAGTAAATCTACCAACAAGAGCACGAGCCAAATATGTCTTAAAAGGAGGTTCATCTAAAACATTTGTAGCATCACCCAATCAATACAACATAGTGGACCAATTACAAAATATCCCTGTATAGATATCAATAGTGGAATTGCTCAAAATTTCACTTGCCCACAAAGAGATCTTGGAAAAATCCCTAGTGGACACAATGGTGCCAACAAATCTAGAAGTTTGTAAATTCCAAGCCATGGTGAGACATTTAATTGTGCCACGTTTCCAATCCTTTTCTAAAAATGATGACGCATCGATTTCTCATCCCCATAATGTTGCTCTCCATATTGAAGTCCTAATCCATAAACATCATGTCAAACACATCCTAATAGATGGAGGAGCCAACCTAAATATATGTACTTTAAAACTTTTTCATCCCTTGGGATTTTTTGAGAATGGAATTGATTCAAAGAAAAAGATTACAATAAAAACATATGGTGATGAGGAAAGAGCTTCATAGGGGTTAATCATGCTACTTATTCAAGTGGGACCAATCTAGAAAGATGTAATATTCCAAGTCTTTGACAAGGATTTGACCTACAACATACTATTGGATTGACCATGGATTCATGAGATGCAAGTGGTTCCTTCAACATATCACTAGTGTCTGAAATTTCCTTTTGGTAGCCAAGAAATTACCATTTCAACTAATTCAAATAGTCCCTAGTATTGCAATACCCTAAAATTTATCCAAGATATATTTGTGCCTCATAATAGAGAAGCTTACATTCCCACTACTTCCAATGTTCAGGGCCAGTCAATTTCCTCATCCAAACCATTGGTCATTTCCACAAATCATGACAACCAATCTAAATCCATGTATAAAAATTCTGAGAAGAAAGAAGAAGCTACTCCATCCACCTCCTCAAATCCTGAAACATGACTGAATTCCTTGTCAAAACAATTTGATGAAAAAGTCCAAATCAAAGACAAAGGTGTTGGTGAATACTTGTTTGAATGGTCCTAGTGTCTTTCACACTTTTCTTCTCCAAAATATTATGGACAACCCTCTACATCAACATAGCAGACTCAATAACAAGTTACCAAATTTGATGGATGGTTGATAAAAGAGAGCACCAGCTTTGATGAAGCAAAAGAAAAAGACATCCTAAACTGGCTTTATAAAGATGAAGAAGAATCCCAAGTAGCCACTACAACTATGCAAACAACTAAATATGGAAAAGGTTTCACTATTGGAAAAGATGGGATATGAAGGGAAAGGTCCCGTGGAAAAAATAAAAGAGGGAATCATATAACCAATTCAACCAATTTTAATCAATCCAAAAGGCAAGACTGGACTGGGTTATAAAGAGGGTGCAAAAGAAAAGATGGTTGAAAGAATCCTATAGTTACAAGCTAGTGAAGAACATGAGACTAACTCCAATGAATATGAGTGGGATTCACTATTAGAAGGTCTTGTCATGATAAGGAGATTGATGTAGTACATAAATATGCATCCCTACTCGAAGAAGGGCAAGGGTCAAGTTCTAGACCATTTGAATTTGGATCACAACACCTTGATGATTCTAGTGTAGATGGTTCAACTCTGAGTGAAACAGATAATTCAGAAGAGAGTTACCTTATAGACCTTGATTTGGCTATTGGAAAAATTGAATACATCACTATCTGAACCCTTACCATTTCCAATCTTAACCCATCTGGTGACTACTTACCTTTGGTGTATCCTGAGCTTATAGATTGGGACCTAACTGAGCCATTCACCATCTCTACATTTTTTGAATGATGATGCCATTGTCAATTTCCTATGTGCCAATGATCCCAAAAAAGATTCCACAAATGAAAATCTTAACAAGTCTTCCATATAGGAGAGTATCAAATCATCCAGCTGCAAAATGAATAATACAGGAAATAGATCTGATATTGAAAACCATTCAATGGTAGCACCAGATCTAGAAAAAATAAAAACAAAGAGTGCATCCAATGGAAAAAACCTCTCTGAGGTGTCAAAGGATGGAATATTTTATACTCTCCCAGAACATTTTTAGGAAAGGTCAAAGGTCTTGATTGAACCCACAAAATCTATGAATATCGGAAGTGAAGAGATAGTGAAGAATATCCATCTAGCAGCATCACTAATAGATCAGGAAAAGCCAAGCTTTCTCAAAATTTTCACAGAGAAGCAAATCAACTTTTCTTGGACATTTGCTAACATGTTGGGAATTGATCCAGAACTCATCATGCACCATCTATCATTACCTCCAAGAGTAAAACCAGTCAACCAAAAGTTGAGAAAGATGCATCCACATATCACCTTATTGGTAAAGGAAGAGTTGAAGAAATTGTTAGACAATGGATTCATTAGACCCATAGATTATGCTGAGTGAATCTCCTCTATAGTACCAATCTCTAAACCTGACAACAACATTCACATCTACACAGATTTATGGGATCTTAACAAATCTTGTCCTAAGGATGATTTTCCTTTACCTAATATAGATATCATAGTAGATTTGATGGCAGGACATGACATGCTATCACTGATGGATGGCTTTTTTGGATACAATCAAATCAAAATAGCTCTAGAAGATCAAGATAAAATAACTTTTACTTGTCCATGGGGAACCTTTTGTTGGAATGTTATGCCCTTCAGCTTGAAAAATGTAGGAGCTACCTACCAACATACCATGACAACAATATTTCATGATATGATGCATACTTTCATGGAAGACTATGGGGATGATTTATTTTCCAAATCATATACAGGGAAGGGAATTTGGATAACCTAGATAATATTTTCACCAGATTGGAAAAATTCAATGTGTGGCTAAATCTCAAGAAATGTGTATTTGGAGTGACATTAGCAAAACTCTTAGGTTACATAGTATCAAATAAAGGAATTGAGGTGGATCTATCCAAAGTCAAAGCCATTATGGAAATGCCACCACCAAAGAATATTAGCCAACTCCATTCTCTACAAGGGAGATTTCATTCAATCCACAAATTCATTTCATAGCTGGCAGATAAAACCCATCCATTCACTCATCTATTGCATAAAAATGTTTCTTTTTGATGGGATGAACAATGTGAAGGAGCCTTCAACCATTTGAAACAATATTTAATGAATCTACCTATCCTAGTACCACCATTAGAAGGGAAGCCACTTCTATTATATATTGCTACAATAAAGACATCATTGGGAGCCCTATTAGCACAAGAAGATTCAACAGGAAAAGAACAAGCAGTCTATTACGTCAGCAGGACATTAAATGGCTATGAAATAAACTATACTACCATTGAAAAGGCCTATCTAGGAGTAGTATTTGCTACTCTATAGCTACAACACTACATGATAACTCACACCATCAAGTTGATACTAAAAATGATCGTCTCAAATATCCCCTGAGCAAAGCAAACCTAACAGGGAGATTAGCTAAATGGGTCATGATACTTAGTGAATTTGATATCCAATATGTAGAAAGGAAAGCTATAAAAAGACAAGAAATCATTGATCAGTTAGCAGAGGCACCATTACCAGATAATAATCTTTTACACATTGAATTTCTAGATGTTGATGTTCTTACTATGGCTATAAAACAGTGGACATTATACTTTGACGGATCACACACCCAAAATAGATCAGGAGCCAGAATCTTATTTTTCACTCCATAAGGACATACCATACCAAAATCATATAGACTGATGTTCCCTTGTACCGACAACATGGCAGAGTATGAAGCATTAATCATTGGCATCAAAATAGTTGGAGAGTGGAAAGTCCTAAAATTGCAAGTGTATGGGGATTCTCAGTTGGTCATTAATCAAGTCAATGATGATTATCAAACAAGCGATGAAAAATTGATGCCTTACAAGAGAATGTTAGATGATTTCAAGAAATACTTTGTGGATATCAAATTTGAGCATATTTCAAGAGTGGACAATAAAGCCATTGATGCCATGGCTACTATTGCTTCCTTGTTACAAATTCTAGAGAAAAGAAGTTGTTACAAGTTCTTGGTGGAACAACTATTCTTCCCTGCCTATGATGCTACTGAATCACATGTCATTTGTCACCTGTTTAATACCAACACCTCAATCTATAATGATATTTACGCCTACCTAAAATATAACACTCTACCACCCGATTTATCATGAAACTAGAAACATAATCTCATTCGCCAAGCCACTTGACATACACTTATAGCAGATGCACTATACCGACAAGGTCTAGATGAAACTCTCTTATGATGTCTGGAACACCATGAGTCTAAAATGACTTTACGAGAAGTCCATGAAGGAGTCTGTAGAACACATTCAAGTGGCCTAACCTTAGCCAAGAAACTTCTTTGATTAGGATATTATTGGCCAACTATGGAAAAGGAGTCTTTTCAATTTGTGAAGAAATGTTAGAAATGTTAGATTCACGACAACCTCATCCACGTACCAACATAGGAACTTAAACCTTTTGCATCCACATGGCCATTTTTTCAATGGGGACTAGAGCTTGTTGGTAAAAATCATCCATCATCATTAAACAGACACAAGTTCATCATCATAGCTACATAATACTTCACAAAGTGGATTGAGGTTGTTCCTTTAACCACCATCACTAGAAATCAGATTTCATCATTTATCCTCAACTACATCATTTTTAGGTATGACATTCCCAAATCCATAGTCACTAACAATGGAAGACTATTCAAAAATCAATACATGCAAGAATTGTGTGAGAAGTTCAATATTCAACATCACTTCTCTACACTGTATTATCCCTAGGGGAATGGTCAAGCAGAAGCTTCCAACAAGAATACTCTAAAAAATTTGAATAAAACTATCAATGTTGTAGGACATGATTGGCATATCTAATTGAACCCTACTTTTTGGGCATACCATACTAGTATTCACACACCCATAGGAGCTACACCATATTCTTTGGTATATGGATTCGAGGCCATTGTACCTATTGAGGTCAAAATAAAATCACCCTGAGTTTCCTTAAGGGGTATAATCTTTGATGAAGATTGTTGGGTCTCTAGATTGTAAGAACTAGAACTATTAGATGAGTGACACTAGTATGTAGTTAATTACTTGAAAGCCTACCAACAATGTATGTCTAGAAGTTACAATCACAAGGTCAAACTTAGAACATTCCAAGTTGGTGACTTAGTGTTGAAGGAAACCCCCACAATCAACAAGATAGAGAAAAGAAAGGAAGGTTTGAACCAAATTGGTTGGGGCTCTTTGTCATTGTATTATCTTATGGTTTAGAAGCATATCAACTATCCATACCAAAAGGGGATCATTTTGAGGAACCCATGAAGAGTCTTCATCTTAAGAAATTATATGCATAGGCTGGTGCATTTGAAAAAATCCTAAAGAAATCCAAAAAACATTTGAAAAAGTCTTGAAGAAATCAAAAAATATTTGGAAAAGTCCCAAAGAAATCTGAAAACATCTGAAAAAGTCCTAAAGAAATCCAAAAACATCATAAAAAGTCCTAAAGAAATCCAAAAAAATTAGAAAATGTCCTGAAAAAAATGGTTACCCTAGTGAAAACCTAGCAAACAAGCATCTTGGTAACGACAAAAAAAAAATCATAAAATATAAAAAAGTGCAATAAAAGCAAGTGGTGACAACCTAGCAATGGGCGCTATTCATGACAGGATGGCTTCTTCCTCTATAGGAATGTATGTTGATCACTGGCTTGGTATCATTACCATCTCCATCCTTCATTCACACTGCATATGCATACCTTGTTGCACCGGTCATGTCTCACCTTGGCTTCTTGAACATTGTGCATATCCATAATAAAATTGGCTTGTTTCCACTAGGGGAAAAATCATAATCTCGCTAGGGGAAACAAATCTTGAGCTTAAGCAAACAGACAAATAGAAGGAAGACAAACATGACGAAAACATTGATCATAGTGAAATAAACCTAAAACATCAATCACCAGTAGAAACACATCAAACATCCTTGTCATGACAGAAAATCCAAAAATAGGTCAAATATCAAAAAATCCCTAAAAAAGGTCAAAAACCTAAAAAATCCAAAAATAAAGTCACCTTAT
The DNA here is from genome assembly GCA_007258455.2 of Sequoia sempervirens. NCBI lineage: Eukaryota > Viridiplantae > Streptophyta > Pinopsida > Cupressales > Cupressaceae > Sequoia > Sequoia sempervirens. The sequence goes on along the minus strand of VDFB02047230.1, from coordinate 56,435,990 downwards.
TGAATTACATTATCTTGGTTTGTTGTAATTAAGTGTTTGTTTGTATCCTAGTCCTATAAATTGGTCAATTTGGTCAAATTATGTGGTCTCTGTGTGTATAACATAGGAAAGGCTAATATTTGATTAGTCCCCGAAGCCCCTAGGATAGGTCTTTAGGTTAGGTTCTTGGTTGAAATCTTGGAAAATACTTAAAAATAAAAAAAATTAAAAATCCAAAAACACTGGAAAATCATGGTTACAAGGATGATGCTATTTTGAATCGTGTTATTAACACTTTCACATGAATGTTCAATTTTTTTTCTATTAGGATTGATGTTATCATTTCTTAGGAGCAATTCAAGGATGTCAAAGAACTAGAAAAGATATGATCGAGAATGATATTTTTCTTGTTTTACTACCTATGAGTTAATCATTATTACTATGGGAATTGTTGTGGGACATGCTCTACAAAGTATCACTAAAGACATTCTCAATTCACATAGGAAAATAGTTAATTCTTGTCTATTTACACAAGGGATGCTCAGGTCATCTTGGTCTAATTATACCTAGATGCTTGTGTTAACTTGCATTATCAAACATCATGGAATTAGTACTTAGGTTATCATGGTTCAATTTTACCATCGATGTTTGTACTCACTTTCAATATTTTAAAAGGCTCAATGATGATAATAAGCACAATAAATCACTGGGATGCCACTATTGCATTGTTAGGATTGCATATCTAGGTTGTATTCATGTCAATCGTTGTAATGGTAATTTATAGACTTTTCCAAGGTTGATGTTGTTTTTTATCATGAATAGATTGAGCACATTTGACATAACCAAAAAAATCATTTAAAGGCATGAGAATTAGGAAATTAATCATAGAATTATCATATCATCTAGGCATTCATTTAGGTCATTGATCATATATTTTAATCACAAAAAATCCAAAGAAAAACAAATTCATTGATCATATTATTTTCATCCATATGCATCTAGTCATACATACTAGGCATCAACATATGTAAAATAATCATTCATTCATTATGTACATGCATTAGATCATAATATTTGCATCAAAAAATACAAAACATAAGTTCCCATGCATATCATACATCCATAAGACCATATAAATTCATTTGTTATTAGAATCATTCATCTTTGCATTAACATCATCATGCATATCATACATCATACATCATTGCATTATAAAAATACAAAAAATAATAACACATAGACATTTTCATAGAACCATAGAATCATAACACATATTGCATCCATAACATATGGCATCATCATTGCATAACATACATGACATAGAAATTAAATACATCCACCATAATAAATCAACATGCATAAACACATAGGATCATCATCATCACTACATATATATTTTTTAGAAATACATCAAATGTACAAGGATATCTAAATGTTGAGAAATACAACATCAAAATGTGGTCATATCAAAAGTTAGTGTATACATCATGGCATAGCATAAAATGACTAAAACTATGTGGTGTTGCCTCCCAAAGCTATCAACATTGTTGAACTTGTACCCCCTGCTGCACTTGAGGGACCTGAACTTGGATCACTCTAATCCCCTAGTAATGGTTGTTTCATACCCACACTCACTGTTTGAGACTGAAATCTTCTAGTTCGTGATTGGGTAAAGCTCTCTCGCCGCTCAGGTGGGACCAACTCATGATATTGATCCCTATAAAACTGTACCTCTTGAGAAGTGTGGCATATCTCCCTGAAATAATCCATAGTTCTTGTGGCTATAGAAACCTACTATAATTTATTTGTAATGGCCTCTTCCTACTCTACCCATTGTCAAAAAGCATCTCTCTTTGCAGTCATTGTTGTAACCTATCCCTATATCTATTCCTATCCCTATGGCTATCCCTAGCCTTGTACCTATGCTAGTTGATGTTGGGCAACATCTCTCTCAATTGTCACTATCTGAATGTTCCTATAAGATTTGTGCCTACACCTGGGTCAACAGTTGGTTCTGTGTCTACAACTGCCCCTGTAACTATGTAAGCTATCCCTAAATAGTTTGGACCTATGTGTGTAGGGCAATGATTTGCAACTATTGTTGTTAGGAAGGCAAACATATGTGCACCTGTTGCTATGATGTTGTAACTGGGGATTGCCTCCTATGAGGCACTTTGAGATTGAAACCAATATGACCATGAGGATGACCTCCTCCACCTCCTCCATCTCCTCCACCACCATCACCACCTCCATCATCTCCTCTATCATCATCATCACCCTCATCTCCACCCTCTCCCTCATCACCCCTCCATCACCTTTACCTCATCTTTGTTTGGTTGGTTTGTCCTCATCATCCTCAAATGAAGACATGGGCGTGTCAGGCCTTGAAATCCTCATAAACGGATGTTGACCACAATATGTAGTGTACTCATCACTCTTATAACCCTCAACTATCTCTGGATGATAGTCCCAGAACACTAGTTGTAAATGCATGAACTCCTCACACGTAGCATCATAGGACAATGTCGATCCCCACTCTATGACATCCTACTACCTATGGGCATACAATGTTGATCCCTATGGCATCCCTTGCACTCGACCATACTGTCTTAGTACCCTCAATAACAAAGATCTCTCAATGATGTATTGAGTCTACCCAATCAGATATCTAGTTGTCATAAGATAAGGAAACTCCAAATGGTCCTCCACCCACTACTCACAATCAACATATGGCTGCCAAATGACTGCATCCAAATCATCAAGAACTCATCACCAATACTATAGTTTTCCTAGCTAATGTTGGAAAATTGTGTTGGAATAGTAATAAATGTATGGCCTCCTAAATGATTAGAATTTTTCAGTCTTAGAATGTGTAATTGTAATGTGCTCCCAATCCCAAATTTGGAGAAATGTGATTCCTATTAGCAAGCTACCTCCTCCTAGATATACCACTTGGTGCAAATCATGATATAGGTGAGAAATCATGCATGATCCCCAAGAAAACCGGGTCTTGAACTGAACCATCTGCTCTAGTGTGTGTCTCCAACAAATAGAAAATCCCTTTTCCCTCTTGTCAGGACTCAAAAAGCCACTGAAAAATCCTATGACAGAAGGAAAAAGTACATCACTGGCAAATATCTCTAACCATAGCATCCAACATCTAACAATATGATCATCATGAAAAAGTTGGTATAAAGCATCCATACCTCCCTGCTCAGTCGAATCATAGGTCACAATGTCACCAACCATGGGAATCCATAGAATCTTGTATACATCCTTTGATTTTGCAATTATCTCTCTAGTGGGCAGATGGAAAGTATTGTGGTCACTATGCCATCTCTCCACTAATGTTGTCAACAATACCCAGTTAATCCTAACCCAAGGCATATCAATCAATGAGGACAAACCACATTTCTCAACAATGTTTCTCTCAACATGAGACAACTATGGTATCATCTCCCATGTTATCAAAAAACACTCTCTAGATTGAAGATTATCTAAATCTGTCTCCTATCATTTTGAAAACATCACAAATCAGCATATCAATCAAATGAAAAATCAACAAATCAATCAATCTATCAATCTTATTGAGATTTTCATCAAATCTTTTCAATATTTTTTTTTATTCTTCCCTATCATGAGATCAAAATGACATCATCATTAGTGTATCTTGCCTATCATGAGGTCACTAAATTATCTGTCCTATCATCAAAAACATAATCAATGACTAAAAGCAATTAAACATCAAAATTCAGGGAGAAAATAACAAGCATCTTCATTATGTCTTGAAAGCACCAAAACAGACTGTGGAGGTGCCATTTCAGGTGAATACACCATTATATGGCTTGGAGGTGCCATTTTTGGTAGATGCATTGGAAAATCATGCTAAGGTGCCATTTCATTTGAAAGTGTCGAAGAAAGGGGAAAAAGCACCATTTCAACTGAAAGCATTAGAACAGGATGTCAGAGTGCCAAAGAAACCTAAAATGACCTATGACATACTTTGAAAGTGCTATTTAAAATGTTGGAGGTGCCAAAAATTTTGGAAAATGTGCCAAAACTATGGCAGAAGCACCAAAACTCCTAATCTAGGCACCACGAAAAACTTCAGAAGCGCTAAAAGATTTTGAAAATTTGAAATTCAACTTGAAAAATGTGCAAAAAATCATTTTAAAATCACAAGCGAGGTTTTGAAATTCTTACTAGAGGTTCGTATCCCACTGGTCGATTATGTCATCATACCCACTTGAATTGATGATGTTGCAGAGGGATCACCATCTTGCACAAAAGCTCCAAAAATGACTTCTCCCTCCAAATAATTTTTAAATGAAATTAACACAAATGAATAAATTTTCACTTTTTACCTCTTAATAAAGGTAATTAAGGGAGTGATTTTGGTGGCATTATTTTATTTTCTTTAATAGGAAATTAATTGGGGCAACTTGCAATCTTTCATATCAAGAGATAAATCGTTGGAATACCATCAAATCAAGATTTTATCATCATCACCATCATAAATCACTTGAAATTTTCAAAAATCATCAAAAATACTTTTCATAAAAAATTTCTCGATTTATCTCCCAAGGGGGCATAAAGTCATAAATCCTTTGAAAACATAGTTTAAGGCATTATTAAAATTTTAGTAGCATTGGTAAATTTATCTTTGAATTAATGCATAAACACATCACCTCAAAGAGGGGGAAAATGTATACACTCAAAATTGGTCTGGAGAATATTAATTAAATATTCATTATTTAATTAATAAATTTCTATTATATTCCTCTACTATATAAATAAATCAAATTTATTTACATAGTTCATTTCCTCTTAATTCTTCTATTCCAATTCACCTCTTTCATGATTTAATTAAAATGAGTAAGTCTAAATATTTTTTTTATTTTAATTAATTTTCCTCACCTAATTCAAATTTTTAAATTTGAATTCCATCACATTTCTACATACTTTTCTCCAACAACCTTCCACCTCACCCTCCAACTCACCATGTGTCACATGAAAATGATTATTATTATTTTCTAATTTGGATAATTATTCTCAACAATTTAGCAACCTTTAGGACACATGGCTTCATCCTCCAAATGATTCCCTCTTGCACTTGGAAAAATGGTTTTATTAAAGGGAACAATTACCTTGTTTTCTCCATCGAATTCTCTAGATTAAATCTTGTTCACTCATGGCTGCCAACTCACCCAATGCCTTGGAAAATTATATAAATTAAGCCCAATTTATAGCTTTTGGATAAGGAACAATTGCATAATCTTGTACTTTGTAGAATTTCGCTTGAGCTTTTAGAGTTTCATTTGCATTTCAGCTTAACATTTAGATTAGTAATCAATTTTGATTTAGATCATGGCTCCTTTAGGCATTTCATAGTTTAATTCAACATATAGAATCCATTCTAATCTCATTAGCATTAGTATAGCTTGCATTTTCTTCAACTTCATATCAATATGCTATTGTACATTTCATCATGTCCATTTATCATTTCATATAGTTGAATCTTCTAATCATAAAGATGTAGGTTTCTAATTTGCATTATAGGCAAGTAGGCTACTTGTTTCTTAGATGACATCTCAAGGATTTGTGCAAGAATAAGATTTGAGAGCATGAATTACCAGGACATTTAAGATTAGAAGAGGATGCTAAGCTTTTAGAGAATTATGTTGTTGGACTATTTGAGTTAGATAGATTCTTTAATATAATACTTCCCATCTAAGTGTGTTTGTTTTAGTATAATTAATGCATATTTTCGGAAACACAAAGAGATCACTCAAAGAGATGAAGAGGTGCATAATGATTTGAACACATTGTTCTCCTCTTCCATGAGCTTAAATGACAACATTCCTACATCAAGTGTAGAACCTAGTACTTCACCTAGTTCGGCCCTTACTCATGTCCCTCTAGCTAGTTGTCCACATTTTGAACATGATTGGGAGGCAAATGACTTGTAAGATTGTTTACTTGCATTCACCTTGCTATCCTTTTACATTTTTTCTTTTCTTTGTTTTTTCTTTTGTGTTTGCATGTGCATATTGTGCTCCCTCGTAACGTGACATTTGATGTTCACTCTCTTTGTACAATCCCTCTACTTGTACCTTCATTCTTATATATTTCAAACATCATTTTTGGCCTTTTTGCTTTTGTTTTATGTTTTCCTTTAGGGGATGATGCAAAGCATTGGGACACCCTAGGTCTCTTACATGTTGACCCAAAAGGCCCATTTTTTTTTTCTTTGTCTTTTTCTTTTTTCTTGTGTTTTCCTTTTGGGGATGATGCAAGGCATTGAGAATGCAATGTCTCTTTCATGATGATCTAAAATCTTTTCCATTTTCTTTCACCTTTTCATTTCATTTTGCTTGTTTTTTCCTTTTGGGGATGACACAAAGGATTGAGACACCCTATGTCTCTTCCATGTTGACTCAAACAAATATTTCTCTCTTTTTTTTTTTCTCTTTTTGTGTCATTCTTCTAGTTCTATGTGTATTTGGGGAATGATAACAGTTCTAAGCTCTTTAATCAAAAAATTGTAGCAACAAACTTATTGACCCCAAATCTATAGATCCCTTATGTGTTTGGTGTTTCTGTTTTGGGGGAAACCCCTCCTTTTTTTCCTTTTTCATTTGCATGATGAAACCTTACTCAAAAATGTATGACTTGGCATAGGAGCTTTCCAAGTTTTCTCTCATGTCGTGTTTCTTGTTTACATTTTTTATTTTCTACTTTAAAGTAATTGTTGGGTATGTGTAGGATCATCATGGAAAAAATAGGCCCTTAAGTGGCAAAAAATTTAGAAAAATCAGAGTTAGGTAACTTGGCGTAAAAATTTGAATAAGTTATCTATATTATTTCAAAACTATATAAGAATAGAATTTGTATCAAATTGAATGTCATTTCTAAGCTACTAGCTTTATTTTATTTTTTTAAAATCTATTGAGTGAAAATTTGAAATTTCAATGCAGTAATACTTAAATTTCAAGGAAAAATTAAGAAGTAGGTGTCTGTCTAACCACCCTAACCAAAATAAAATGATAATATTTTTTTATAATATTTTAGATATAAGTAGAGGACTCATGTCCCGATGTGATGCATATTTTTTTGTAATTTTTTTCCATGTAAATAATTAATTATAATTTTTTTATTACAACTTTTAAAAATATGAAAAATCGTATGTCTTACCACCTTAACTTGATAAAAACTTCATGAAATTCAATTTTTATTTTTTCAATTCTATAATATGTTAAGCATAAAATGTGACACATATTTTGGATTCAAAAAATGTAATACCATTTGAAAGCTATAACTATTTTTCAATCAGCCTATCAATTATGATTTTAGTCGTAATTCAAATAGAAAATGAATAATAATTATTTATTAAATTCCAAGTAAAGCATAATTTATATTGGTGGAAAGCTGAGAATCTCCTTTAGAAACCCTTTTTCATTTCATCAATTTTAGGTTAAAAAAAGGTCATCAACCACATACCCTACACATACCCATCATATTGCCACTTTTTGGCCCATCATGATCCTGCACATACCCTGCTCATAGAACAATGTGTAGCAATTCCTTTAAATTGGGGGCATACATTGGAATTATTCATTTTTCATTTTTCTTGGTTCTTAGTGCAACCTTGTTACTTTATACAATGAATTTGTTACTTTGTGGATGACATTGGGTGTGATGTCTTTCATGAGAGTGATCTATCTCAGCATATTACATTCCTCTTGGTGGTCTGATATGATGCACTACATCCCATATGTTGTGAATTTTCTATTCTTTGATCCATCTTATCTTGGATACATTAGACAAAGTGTTCCCTAAGTTAAATACCTTGCATGAACCAAACAAGACTCCTTTGAACATCTTTTTGTATTTTGTATTTTACATTTATATGACCACCTTGCATAACACAACTTGCATACACATGGTGCCATCACATTTGTTCATGAGTTCTAAGCATATGAAGCTTTGTTTGTCTCATGAAGCAAAAAAATGAAATTTTCCTTTGTGGCACTTTATTAAAGTTATTAGGAGGTATAACTTGGATATGGTTGAGTGAGAATTCCATTTTGAGGCAATATTTTTTCCCATGCCCACCTATTTGTGTGAGAGCATATTAGTTGTGAGTGTATGTTTCTCACCTTTTAGGCCTTCTCACCCAATGGAAAACCATGAACTTTTTCTCCCTATATTGAGTACACATTTCTTAACAAACAACCTAGATCTGATCCACAACAGGTTGGAAAAACAATCAAAGCATTATTTCATTCTTTTACATCATTCTCTTGTGTGTTCTTTTGTGCCTATGTTTGGTTTGTCATGGGATCTTGATCCT
>VDFB02047230.1:56380241-56427558 GCA_007258455.2 Sequoia sempervirens | reverse complement strand
GATGATGCAAAGTGTTGAGACCACAATTTCTCTTCCATGTTGACTCAAAATAGACTTTATTTTTCTTTTTTTTTGCTCTCTTTGTCTCATTCTTCCATTTCTATGTGCTTTGGGAAATGATGAGAGTTTTGAGCTCTTTCATAAAAATATTGCAGCAACGAACATACTGACCCCAAATCCACAAATCCCTTATGTGTTTGGTGATTTCTTTTTTGGGGGGCAACTCCCTTTCTTTTGTTTCCTTTTTCATGATGCAACCTAACATGGAAACATATGACTTTGCATAGGGGTTTTCGAAAATGGCTCTCATGTCTTTCTTTTCTTTTTTCATATTTCCTTCGCTACTTTAAATTAACTTCTCACAGAACAGTGTGTAGAAATTCCTTTAAAGTGGGGGGCATACATTGGCATCATTTCATTTTCATTCTTAGTTCTTAGTGTACCCTTGTCACTTCATACAATGTTTTTGTCACTTTTTCGATGAAATTGGGTGTGATGTCCTTCAAAAGTGTGATCTATCTTAGCATAGTACATTCCTCTTGGTGGTTTGATGTGACACACTACATCCCCTAAGTTGTGAATATTTTATTTTTTTATTGGTCCTCTCTTGGAGACATTAGACACAATGTTCCCTAAGTGACTGACCTTGAATGAACTTAACAAGACTCCTTTGAACATCTTTAACACTTTTACACTTTTAAATTTTTACATCTTTTCCACCTTGCATAACGCAACTTGCATGCCTATGGTACTATCCTCTTTGTTCATGAGTTCTAAGAATATGAATATTTTCTTGTGTCATGAAGCATGGACACATTTTCCTTTGTGGCACCTTGTTAAAGTTATCAGGAGGTATAACTTGGATATGGTTGAGCTAGAAGTCCATTCAGTGGCACGACTTTCCCCATAGTCACCTATTTATTTGTGAGTTCATACCGACTAGTCTATGTTTCTCACCTTTTGGGCCTTCTCACTCGGCGGATTGCCATGAGTTTCATCACCCCAAAGTGAGTATGCATTCCCTTTTTTTATCACAAATAGCCTAGATCTAATCCACAACTAGTTGGATAAACGATCGAAGCTTAATCCACTTCTACCTTTTCTTCACATGTGTGTTCCTTTGTTCTTATGTTTAATTTACCATGGGATCTTCATCCTGGGGGCTTAATCATCCCTCTTGATCATTGTTATTCCATCTTGCTAACATAAGTGCATTTGGATCCCTCTCAATGTGCATGGCTACTTTAGTGTGATTTTGAAGCAATTTCATCCTCTCACTAAAGCGGGGGCTAAATGTACCATAGAAAAATGGCTCTTGGACATTTTCATGGTCTTTTAGCTCTTTCTCTAATGATGCTTGATCTATTCTGCTTTGATTTAATGTTGTAATGTGACTTATAATGCATTCACATTAGCTCCTGAACATTCAAATTATGACATCTTGTGAAGGTGTTGTGAAGTGTTGTAAAAAATTTCTACACTTTTCAAGAATATTTTCATTACAATTCACCTAAAAATCACCTTTTCACCACTTATCAAGTCCTATTCTAAAGTTTTGTAAATTATTGTAATAAGATTTCATGCTTCTCTAGGATTGATTTCACTATTTACACCATTCTTATTCTTTATTTGACCCCTTTATGCACTCATAAGGCTTAATTATGTGTATTTTTTAATGTAAACCTGACAAATAACATTAAATGTGACATAATTCCCGACACCCACTTACAAGCCCAAGGTGGGACCCATTCTCCATGGGTGGTGAATGAGTCGCTCTTGGCTCCAAATTCAAAATATTTCAAATTTTATTTTGGGTTTTTATTCAAAATCACCTTATGTTGGCTTGTGATGTTGTATTATTGGGTTACTAAGGCACAAGAGTGTATAAATAAGTTTTTTTCTCCTTATTTTACATCTCCCCATTCACCCATTCATTCACTAGTTCATCCAAGCATTCAATCATCCATTCAAACACTTTGCATCATTCAATCAAGCATCAATCAAGCATCTTGGAGCAGCCATTGACATATCTTCAGATTTCTTCAACAAGGTTGTGGTGAGTTTAGGACATTTGCATGTTGTTTATTCATCTTTCCTTGTTCATTTCATTCATTTCTTCATTAAGGGTTTGATTACTAAAGTGGGATTTGACCAAGGAAAATCCCTATAACATATCCCTTAGCCATTTTTCCCCTTTTGCATGTGTGTTTGCAAACTTGTGTATGCTGATTTATCAAGCAATTAGGTGTTGAAAGGTGGTCAAGAAGTCAAAAAAGTTTTTCAAGTCAATTACATCTTATTTCAATCTTGGACACAACCTACAGTCCATTTTCTCTAGATTTGACTTCGTCAACCCAACAAGAAGACAAGTGCAGATCTGGAACTATAGAATTGGTCCCTAATTTTACCAAATTTTGGGAGAGGAATTATTTTCCATTAGTGGTGAATGAGTCCCACCTTAAGGTTGAAAAACTATATTTTTCTAGATTCCAAATCTCGACAGCCGAAAACTAGTTTTCAGGTGTTTTTGTCAATAGCAGGACTGATTCACCATCAGTAGCGAATGAATCCCACTAGTGATTTTTATTCATTTTTGTCAGCATTTAGGACATTCCAAATTCATCATTCATTGTCCAAGTGCACTCTGTTTAGCCTTGTTTAATTCTGTTTACATTAGTATACCTCTTCATTGCATTTTCTGCATATCACATTGTGTTTTCAAACATTGCATATTTCTTAGGTTTTACATTCATAATCAATCAATTAGTTCATCTAGTTGCATTTAGATCATCTCATTTAGACTTAATCACATAATACATTTCCTAATTTGAGTGAACCACATTGATTTTGTGGGTCTATCTCTCTCCTTTTAGGTGAAAGATCCTAATAGTGCAAGAGAAGCCTATAGACCCCATTCGAAAATATATGGTTGAAGGCTAGGGTTTAAATAGGGTTAGGTTCAAGATTCAATTAGAGTGAGGATTCAATTAGGGTTTAAGGTTAACATCATGGTTCAATTAGGATTTTATGATAAAGCTTAGGGTTATAGTTAGAATTAGAGTTATTAATGTCATTATAATTAGGGTTTGAGAATAAATCTTAGAGTTACAATTACAACTAGGATTAGAGTTCTAATGAAGGTTATGGTCTAGGTTATAGTTAGCATTTGCATTAGGGTTCTAGCTCTAAGGTTATAATTACGATTTTAATTAGATAAGATTATAAATATAGTTAGAGTTAGGGTTCCATTAGGATTATGGTAAGCTTAAGCTAACCATAATTATAAGTATAATCCTAACCCTAATTCTATCTCTAACCAAAACTATATCCTTAATCTTAACCCTAAAACTAACCCTAACTCCAAACTTAGCATCAAAACACTTAAGATACATATTGCACTTTTATAAGATATATATTGCACTTTTTATGTGACTAATTGATAATATTAAATGACAACTTAAAAATATTATACCAACTATGTATGTCTAATATCGAGATCCCCGCTATCAAACCATTGCAATGGAACATATTTATTTAACATATTAAAAAATGTTTTCACTAAAAAAATAAAAGGTATAATCCTATGTTAAAATTCACAAATCTGATTATTAAGTAAATAAAAAGTACTAACATATCAATTTAGGAATCTATCTTTAAAATATTTTTTAGTTGTCACTTAATATTATACTAAGTCTAATTATAATTCTACCAATAACTCTAAAATTAACCCTAATCCTAACCCAAATCCTCATACCAATTCAATCTATAAACCTAACCCTAACCCACATTCCAATAGTAAAATTAATCTCAGCCTTAACCCTACCCTTGATCCTAATTATTTCTCTATTCTTAACTCTAACCCTAATTATGATAATAACTCCACTTGAAATTCTAATTCTATGTCTAATTGTAACCCTAATTCTAACTCAAACCATAATACCAATTCTATCTCTAACCCTAATCATAACCCTAAGCCTAACATTGATCCTAACTTTATCTCTAACCCTAAATCTAGCCCTATCCCTAATATTAAGCCCAAACTTAATTTCTAACCTTTACCTTCACCCTATTTCTAAACGTAACCATTTTTATATATTCTAACATTAACCCTAACCCTAATTCTCATCTTAGACATAATCCTAACCCTAATACCAATTCTATATGTGACCCTTACCCTAATCTTAATCCTAATCCTAATCCTAATATTGATAATAACCCCAATGCTAATCCTTCATCTATCTCTAACACTAACACTAATCCTTATCTCTAACCCTAACCGTAAACCCTAACTCTAACCCTAATTCTAATACTAACACTAACTCCAACCATAATGCTAATTATATGTCTAGCCCTAACCACAACTCTAATTCTTATTATAATCGTAATCATAATCCTAACCATATCCCTTATCCTAACTCTAATCCTAACACTAATATTAACACTAACACTAACCCCAACTCTAATGCTAATTGTATGCCTAACCCTAACCATATCTCTAATCCTAATCATGATCGTAGTCCTAACTGTAACCCTAATTATATCTCTAACCCTAACCCTAATGTTAATGCTAGCTCTGATAGTTTTGTCTTCGATATCACACTAAGAATGTTTTTGATAAAGGGTAAAACTGGTTTTATAGGGACCCGAAACCACAAAGTTTACAACATAAAAGAAAAGACAAAAAAGTCCAACAGAAACAACCGGCTGGACAAAAGGAAAAAACTAGAACAAGCAGTAGCCCTTTGCAAAATACCAGGAAGATCAAACAAAAAAAGCCAACAAAAAACCTACCGCAATTAACCCAGAGTCTTCAAGACAAACTCTGTCTCAGCCTCTAGGTTCTGCATATCTTGAATACCCTTCTTAAAGGTTTGAATCATTTGCGAAGTGGGGGGAGCCTTCCTCTTCAAATTGGCCCTGGTTCTCTTAGAAATGCCAGCATCCTCCTGGTTTCTTTCATTAGTTTCCTCTAGATCAACCACCAAAGACCCCTGTTGAGCTTTGTCCAATTTCTCAGTCATGGCATTGCTAATGATGGCGTTGTGTCTGGCCATACGATTATTTTTCTTAGCAATAATTTTGACAGTATTTTTCATTTTCTCCACCTCAATTTCAACATTTTTGTTCTTGCCAACTTGGTACTAGGTATCTTTGTTGAGACCGTGATCTCTTCTTTCCACTTCTTTCTTATCAAGCGCCACTACCTTGGCTCCCAAATCTTCCAGTTTACTTTGAAGGGCCCAATTTTTTATCTTTAGCTCGTTAATTTCATGAAAAGTACATTTCAAAAGTTTGAAATGGATGTTAGCATTGTTTCTAACTAAATTCAAAACATCGACAATGGGATCCCTATCAGTGTTGAAACAAGTATTAGCAAAGTCAGGAGTAACATGGGAGGTAGTTCTAGCATTTTAATCTAGCAACGGGTCAGCAGAGGGCTCAGTATTGTTAGCGCTAGATGCCTCAGAGCCAGGGGAATCTTCAGAGTACGAGACAAGATATTTAGCCCAAGGATTCTTATCAATATATCTGGTTTTAAGGGAAGGGCTTCCCGGCTCAGGCACAACATGAACTTTCACAGTAAGGGGGTTAGGTTTTTTCTTACTAGATTGGACAGTGGGCAGGCTAAGGACCGTTCTGGACAGACTTAAATTGGGCAAAAACCCCGAGCAGCTGGGTTCAGTATAATCTTCCTCAGAATTAGGGGAGGCTTCCAAAATAGCAGGGATGGAAAATTTTTGGTAATGTTCAACAATTAATCTAATCAGGCCAGTATGCAAAATGGGGAATCTTCTTGGGTTTTTCTTGTGGTCATCCAAAAAATTTCTCAAAGAATAGAGAAGATAGTAGGGGAAAGAAACCTTGACCTTGTAGCGGAAATGGTTGAGCAGGGGAAAGTGATAACCATAGACCCTGGTGAAACGACCATCCACCATTATGTACTCCATGATAACACGAAGAATTTTTCTCCATAGGGATTTTATGGTGTCGGCTTCAAAGTAGTTGTTAGCAATTTTTACCAATTTTAGTCGTTCCTTCTCTTTTTTCAGAAATCTGATGACGACTTCATCAGAAAAAACCCTGTCCTTGAAAAAAAAGTTTCCCATTAGTAGAAATTCCTGTCACTTCAACTATGAGGTTTTCGTTGAGCTCAACTTTCCTACTAAAAAGGGTAAGATCCCCATTATCCCTATTTTTCTCCAAAAGATCCATAGCCTCCTGATTGGAACCATGGAGTTTCTCCAGGAAAGGAAGTAACCCCCTGCTTTTAACTTTATTCTAAGCCTTAGCATTTCTCGTGTGCATCTCATAGTTGTCTGACTCAGTTTTTTTCCTATCTCCACCCATCTTGGAAAGCACAGTGGGGTAGACAAAGACGAAATCTTTACTAGAACTGGTCCTGCCAAATCTAAGAACCCACAAAGCATGCCAGGCCACCTTGCAGACTAAGCAACTAAGCTCGGTCCCATACAATATAATGATTGTGATGTGATAACTCCATCATGTCCTCATTAAATAAACGGCACGCCTCTTGCCCATGTGATTCATCATAACTCAATAAAGCACAGAAATTAACACTTAAATCGCTAAAATTTAGCCAAGTGCTATGATCATTACTCCTAACCCTTTCATTAGCAAAAAAATATGCTACAACATTAGCTTCTCTATAGGCATGAGAAATCTTTATATTGTCAAACTTAGCAAGAATCGAGATGGCATCATCAATCCATTACTTTATTGTCCATGAGGGGGGGGACTTCCCAAGAAGACAATTAATAATATTTTTGGAATCACCTTCAAGCCAAAGGTTTTTAAAATTAAGACTTTGGGCCAACTTTATTATATATAATAGTTCCTTGGCAACAATAAGATCATAGGATGAATGAGCTGCTTTCTCGTAATTGCTAACCTTCTAAGAAATAGAATTGACATTTTCTTTCAAAAATCTGATTATTTTATCAAAAACAATATCCACCGGTGCTTCTTTATCTCTATAAATTATGTTGTTACGTTCTTTCCAGAGACCCCAAAGCAACATGAGGGAAAGAGAAATCCCATAAAAACCTAAGAACATAATTGTGAGTCGGAGCTTTCCATTGAAGGAAGAAGTATTCAATAGACGAGGGAAAAACCCAAGAAAGATGCCAAAAACTAATTGTTTTTTCCCATATTGAGGCAGTAAAAGGAGAATGAAGGAACATATGACGCCTTGACTCTACCTCAATCTTACAAGAGAGAAACATCTATTAGGTATTGAAAGTTACGATTTGCAAAGATTATCAATGGTAGGCTTTTATTTTGGAAGGATCCGAGGAAAAATGTTGATTTTAGGGACCAAATGTTTGACCCAAGCCTTTGACCAGAAGGCAGGAGGACTCTGGGAAGAAGTAATCCTAGCAAAGGTAGACGAAACATAATAGTTGCCCGAGGGTTCATCAGTCCAGACAAGACGATCTTCCAATTGATTAGAGTAAAGTCTAACAGCCAACAAAGAAGACTGAATAGGAGCAAGAGCCTGACTGACAAGACACAGATCCACCCATTTTCCATTCACTCTATAGTCTTTCACGTAAGAACCGAAGCAAGCTTTGCAATTCTCAGCCCATCCACTAAAGGGGTCAATTTTTATAAGGGGCTCCTTGAAAAGCCATTTATCCTCCCAGAATCTAGTTTGGTTTCTGCTTCTAACTTGCCAACCAGTTCCAAAGTCAACAATATTTTTCCCATTGATCAGGTTATTCCAGCAAGTTGAAACTCTAGGAAGAAGATGGGATTCCTTAAGTATTATAAGAGAACAATTGCTCTCTAAATATTTGCTAGCTAGGATATCAGTCCATTCGCCTGAAGATGAGAAAATTCTCCATATTTGTTTTGCTAGAAGGTTCTTATTAACCGTTCTGATTCTTCTAAGACCTAATCCTCCGGCCTTTTTTGGTCTGCACACCAAATCCCATCACACTAAGAATGTTACTAGCTTATATATTTTATTTATTAAGAATATTTATAAAAGCGCCAAGAGATATCCTTGTGGAGGCATCTATTTTTATCAATTACTCAAGAAAAGTGCAATAGATGCCTCAAGAAGGATATCTCTTGACGTTTTTATAAATATTATTAATAAATAATATATATGTGCTAGTATATTATTTTATAATAATTGTTATATATATATATATATATATATATATATATATATATATATATAATTTTAGAATATATTCAAATTTAGAATATAAACATATTTTTAGAATTTTTAAAATTTATTAATTTATTACATATTATATATTTAGTATGGGCTTAAATAATTCATGTTCTCCTACCATTATGTCATTAAAATATTTTTGTGACACTAAATTTTTTACTTTTATTTGTATTTGTAGTCATCATTAGGATCTCAATTTCTATATTTAAAACAATTTATGTAGGTATCTAGACTTTTCAACATTTATCAATTTACTGTCAATTGAACTAAGCCCTTTAATTTGTCCCTTATATTTATTAAAAAAATATAACATATCACAAGATAATTTGTAACACAAAAATTATCTCTATAATTTACTATTAAATAATTTATAATATCATAATAATTTATACTTTTTAACAATCTATTCATTGAAAGTCTGCTTATTTTAATCCTTGTGAATTGAAAAGCAATTACATGACCAAACCATCAAAAACTTTATCTTTTCCCATATAAGCCTAGCCTTAGCCCATTCCCTAACCCACAAAGTAATAGAGAAGCTCGTTCCATATATCAGGCACCCCTGGTGAACACCAATGACTACAATCTCCATTACCGCTTGGTTTAGGTGAATCATACTTTGAGGGATGTGCATCCTTCCGTAGCTGGCACATGCCTGTGATGTCCAGCAAAGCAACTGGAAATTTTGTTAGAGTAAGAACATGTTTTAGTATTGGCACTTGAGGAGGTAATGGAGGGTTGTTCGCAGATGTGTTCTGAGCAGGCTCCGTCTCGTTCTCGCAACTGTATTATCATCATGCTCATTATATTAACTTCAGTACAAGTGAAAATGGTGAATACAGTAAGACTATAATATCCCTAAGCAGTTTTAGTGTGATTTTCTGTTTTCCAAAATTTGCTAACATACAGTAGAACTAATATATCAGGCAAGATAACCTATCAATCGCTAACAAATTTTTTACTAATTATTTAAGTTGATAGAGTTAAATATCATATAACATGACCTACCTTGAATGGAAAGGTGTCATGGTTCTGAAAAATACCATAGTTTTTTGGAAATTTATTTGTGAATTTGCCCAGTTTGCCCAAGTACTCAGCGCCTTCCTGTAAGCAACCATATGATCTATATTGCTATACGTCTTATTGCCTTCCATGATTATGTCCCATCTGTTGATACGCACAATTACTCTTTAGTTTATATCCCTACATGCCAATCAAGATCAGTTCATTAAATTTTAAAAAAAATCTGAAAAATCTTACGTTTGTCCACTCCTGCCACCAGTATGATCCCACCAGTGGGATGACTCAAAAACCATGATATCAGCCCCCTTCCAATACATTCCATATTCTTTTATGGAATCTATGTGGAGAATCGTTTTCCCCTCTTTATTGGTCTCTAGCTCAACCAAAAAAGGAGCCCAAAAGAATTTTACAGTAGCATTATAATCCTGCAAGCATGCAGTCAAATGTTTGAAACCACAAAACTGCCCTGCAAAGCAAACAGACAAGATTTAAGTGAACACCTCCTGCAACTTACCAGGGCTTTGAATGTTGTGAGATTAGTCCCATAAACCATAGATTTCTTGTTGCTTGGAATTCCTCCCTGAAGAAGGCAGACCATGGACTCAAACTGCTCTCTGCTTATGCTATCCCCAACAAAGATCAATCTCTTTCCTCTGAGCCTGTCTAGCATATCATTACTATTGAACCTGATATAAGGATTTATTAAAAGCAAAAAAGAAATTATAAATCATTCAGCATTCACAAGAAACTGAACTGAAATTACAGCGAGCGCGGAAAATGAATTATGTAATTTAACCTGGGAATGGTACAACCATCTGGCTGCCATTTCCATTTCTCGTAATCCGAATCTGGTCTCCCATCTGCTCTGCAGTTAAATTGGGTACTTATGTACGGGCAATCTGCAGCAATATAAAGTGGATAGGAGACATCATGAATCCACTTCCCCGAAAACAAATTGCATTTTGGTGTCACAGCAATATTGTCTCTATAACAAACATGGCCGCTGGGACATAATTCGATGTGTTTACAATAACATGAATCCACTTCCCCGAAAACACTCAGACATACAATAACAAAAGCATATCCATTAATGAATTTTTTCCTACTTTGGAGAGCGCGCTGTTGTAACATACAAGCGGTTGAATAATGAGTTGGGTGTGCTCCATAACTTTGCGAGAGAGAATCTAAGTACGAACAGAGAGAACAAAAGAGTTGATGGGTATTCCATTAACTATGCGACACTTGTGGCGATGAAAGAAATATATCCCTGAGCATGAGCTATTTTTTTGCTTTATTATCCCCAGTTTTATGCATAATAAAAACTGCTTAAACAACAACAGAGTTCAGTTTTATGCATAATATTACTAAGTTTTTGGTCCACTTAAGCATTCCTTATTCAAATTTGACCCATTGTGACATTTTCATTTCTATCCAAATTTAACTTTCATATAATGCTAGTTTCCACGTTTTTAAAAATAGATTGAATGTGATTTAATTGATTGCTATTTTTGACTTTCATACAATGTAATATTCCACTATTTTCAATCGTTCCCATGGACTTTAATGTATATCCAATGTCATTTTCTATTCTTTAGGCTGAGAGGCATATATAGTGACATCCAAAATTTGTGTGAAGATTTTGAAGTTGCATTTAAAATGACAGGAGGGTGGAAGTCATGTGCAATTATAATAGGTTTGATAAAAAAAATCAAATACAAGAGATTTGATGAACAAAAAAATCAAATAAAAGAGATTTGATGAAACAAAAAAATCAAATCAAAGAGATTTGATGAAACAAAAAAATCAAATCAAAGAGATTTGATAAAACAAAAATAACAAATAAATAAATAAATAATATTTTTGATGGCAAAGAGAAATCAAAGATTTGATCACAAAGATAAATCAATCAAAAAAGAAACTTAGAGAATGATAACTCTCAGCATATTTTATATAGATATTAATATTTAGTAAATGTATGCTACTTAAAGTATCAAATTACACTAATTCTAAGATAGGAAGGTATATTTTAAAGTCTTATTGTTATATTTATTTGTTTAAGGTAAAGATTTTATGTTTCCTTTTTTTATTATTATTTTGAATTTATTTCAAATGTAATAATAAATGTATAAGTCACATATTTTTATGTGAGTTTCACTCCTAAGTTTAGATAGAATATTCAAAGATTTCATAAAACATTTCTATCAAAGTTTGAAAGATATTTGCTTTCAAAACTCTTAAAGAGATATCATCATATTGAATTAGTCTAGAAAGATTGTGATATTTTGGTAGAGAAACAGTCATATATTGTAATATATATCAACTAATCTAGATTATTAGTACTATTGATTCTGGTGTCATGAGATATAAAATATAAATAACACTCTTGACAATTATAGTGCTGAATGTCAAATTTAGTCTTTCGTATTAAAACATGCGCAAAATGTAACAAGAAATGAAATTAGTATATAAATTTGAGGGCACCAATCAAACCAAGGATTGTCTAAATATCTACAAATCTCTAAACAACTAATTAATGGTGATTCATCACTCATTAATAAAGATTTGTGTACAGAATGATGGGTAAGAGTGCTATTTGTAATCTTACACTTCATGACACCCACCCAATAAAGATGATAGATCAATATACAGTAGAGAGTAGGGAGACAACTATTTTGGCTTCTCAAGATTTAACGCTATATAAATCATTCAAATGACTTATCTCAATAGTTTTCATAACAAAATCAAACTTAATATAATTTTTCTTTAAATATATGGCAACTCCAGAATTTTCCATCTAAAACCTAATACTAGGTAGTATGTTAATTTATAAAATCTTCCAAGCTCTCAACTCTTAAATACTATCATAGAATGTGGTGGCATACAAAATGCTACAAAAATATCGATTGCTTCAACATTACAGGTGTCAGAGTACTATTTTCTAATAAATGCATCTAATGGCACCAAATTGATATGCTAACACATCTAGATGAGCTAATATATACTATTTCTTATATTTTTTTGTCTACCCAAGAATCAAGATCCTCTAGGCTAAACCAATATTTCAATGTTCTTAAAATTCCCAAGAGAAAATAAGCATCAAACTTTGAAGGAAAAAAAGTGCTTGAAATCCATGGAACATTTAAAGTTCTATTTAAACATATGAAATAAATTCATGTAAAAACAAGTCATTTATGTAATCTCTATATTTCAAAACACATAGCTATTATAATTTTCACCATGACAAATGATCTATGTAAGAAGGAATTTTTATAAGCCTCTAAAATATACCTTCCTGGCTTAGAATTAATGTGATTAAATACTTTAAATTATGGAAAATGACATTGTATATAAGTTAAAGCGTGAAAACTTTGATTAGAGCAGAATATGACATTGTATTCAAGTCAAAAATAGTAATCAATTAAACCACATTTCATCATTTTTTTAGAATTGAACCATAGATTTTGATGGTTAAGAATGCTATGTCTCTTTTGCTCAATTAGGGTCTTTCACCTAAAGGGAAGAGATAGATCAGACCACACCAAAAATCTAGGTGGTTCACTCAAACTAATGTATGTATGATGAAATTGTGCCTCAATGCAATGATCTAGATGTAGTAAACTAATAAATTGATTGATCATGTATTCAAAACTAATGGAATATGAAGTGTTTGAAAACATAGTGTGATATGCATAAATGAACTAGAAACATGCACAAATGAACTCAGAACTTAATGAAACTAAACAGAGTGCACCTAAGGATGAAATTATGATGTAGGAAGGTTCTGGAATCTGATAGAAAATACTGTTGATGACTAGTGGGACTCATTCTCCACTAATGGTGAATCAGTTATGCTTTTGGCAAACTTTCTTGAAACTGGTTTCTGACTATTGGGAATTGAATTATGATGAAATCAAATTTTATAACCTGGCAGTGGGACTCATTTTCCACTAATGGAAAATTAGTCCTTCTCAAAAAATCTACAAATTTAGGGGTCAACTTTGTGGGTCCAAATCTACACTTGTCTTCTTGTCGAGTTGACGGAATCAAATTTGCAAAAAAAGGGTTGAATGTTGTCTCCAAGCTTGAATTAGGGTTTGGTGGAATTGAATAGCTTTGATGAATTGTTGACTACTTTTCAACATCTATTTATTTGAAAAATCTTCCTACAAGACAAAATCATTGTTATTAAAATGTGAAGATATGTCAATGGCTACTCGAAGATGCTTGATAATTGCTTGATTGAATGCAAGAATGCTAATTGATGATGAATGAGTGAATGAGATGAATGGGGGTTAAAATGGATGGAAAAACACTTATTTATACACACTTATTCCCTAATTACCCAAAAATACATCATAGGCCGACATAAGGTCTTAATGAATAAAAACCCAAAAGAAATTTGAATTTATTTTGAATTTTATGCCAAGAGGGACTCATTGGCCAACCATGGTGAATGGGTCCCACTCTAGGCTTGCAAATGGGTGTCAAAAATTAAGTTGCTTTTAATGTTGTTTTTTGGGTTTGTATTCAAAAACACACTCCTACTCAAGGCCTATAAGCAAAATGTGCCAAATAAAGCATGTAACGTAAAGGTGTAATTAGTGGTGACAAGCCTAGAAAAGTGTGAAAGCTTGTTACGAGACTTTACAAAACTTTAAAATAGGACATGATAAGGGATAAAAAGGTGATATTTAGATGAATTATAATAAGGAGAGTGTACAAAAGTGTAGAAATTTGTTACAAAACTTCAAAACACCTTCACAGGACATTATAATTTGAATATTCAGGACCAAATGTGAATACATAATTTTCATTACAACATTAAATCAAAGAAAAATAGGTTAAGCATCACAAGAGAAAGACCTAAATGTCAAAGATCCATTTTTCTATGGTACATTTAGCCACCACTTTAGTGAGAGAGGATGAACTTGTTTCCAAACTAACACTAAAAGTAGCCACACATATCGAGATTTCCAAATGCACTTATGCTAGCAAGATGAGATAACAATTATCAAGAGGATGATAGAAAAAATAAAACGATAGAACAAAGGAATACATGTGAAAAGAAAAGAGGAAGGAAGAGGAAAAGAAAAAGGATCAAGCTTCGATTATTTGTCCAATTATTATAGATGACAAGGAGAAGGCCCAAAAGGTGAGAAACATACACTCTGCTTAGTGCATGTACCACAAACACATAGGTGGCTATGGGGAAAGCCATGCCACAAAATGGCTTTCCTAATTTCAACCATATCAAAGAGACTCCTTATATTAACAAGGTGCCACAAACGAAAATGTCAGCTCATGCTTCATGAGACAAGAAAAGCTTCATATGCTTATAACTCATGAACAAATAGGATGGTACCATAGGCATGCAAGTTGTGTTATGAAAGGTGGAAAATATGTAAAATGTAAAATGTAAAATGAAAAAGATGTTCAAGGAAGTATTTTTAAGTTCATGCAAGGTTTTATCGCTAGGAAAATTGTGTCTAATATCTCCAAGCTCGAGGACCAATCAAAGAATAGAATATTCACAACTTAGGGGATGTAGTGAATCGCATCAAACCACTAAGAGGAATGTAATATTCTAATGTAGATCATGCTTATGAAATAAATCACACCCAATATTATCCAGAAACTGACAAATGCATCATATGAAGTAACAAGGCTGCACTAAGAACCAAGAATGCAAATGAATAATGACAATGTATGCCCCGATTTTAAAGGAATTGCTACACAACGTACTATGAGCAATTACTTTAAAGTAGCAAATGAAAATGCAAAAAAAGAAAACAAGACATGAGAGCCAACTTGGAAAGCCCCTATGCCAAGTGATTCATTTCCATGTAAGGATTTTCCATGTAAATGAAAAAGAAACAAAAAGAAGAGGGGTTTCCCCAAAAAAGGAACACACCAAACACATAAGGGATCTATCGATATGGGGTCAGTATGTTCATTGCTGCAATGTTTTGATTAAAGAGCTCATAACTAGAAGAATGACACAAAGATCATGAAAACAAAAGAAAAATAAGGTCCATTTTGGGTCAACATGGAAGAGACATTGTAGTCTCAATGCTTTACATTGTCCCCAAAAGGAGAAACACAAGTGAAAACAAAACAAAAAGATGAAAGAAAATAAAAGGCTTGTGGGTCAACATGAATGAGATATTTTGGTCTCAATGCCTTGCATCATCCCCAAAAGGAAAACATAAGAAAAAGATAAAGTAAAAAGAAAAAGGGACCATTTGGGTCAACATGGAAGAGACATAGGGTGTCCCAATGCTTTGTGTCATCCCCAAAAGGAGAACAAAAAACAAAATTTTAAAAGAAAGGTAAAAGGTATGACATATAGAAGAATAGAGGTACAAATAGAGGAAGTGCACAAAGAGAAAGAGAACATAAAACACACATTATAGGGGAACACAATATGCATGTACAATCACGCCAAAGTAAAGAAAAAGAAAAAGAAAAAAAAATGTAAAAAGGGCTAGTAAAAGAAAATGCAAGTCAACCATCTAACAATTCATCTACCTCTCAATCATGTTCAATGTATTGTGAGGACAGTTGACTGTCCAAAGGGAGAATTGCAAGTGCTGAATTAGCAGAAGTGCTAGGTTCTTCACTTGGTGTAGGAGATTTATCATTTAAGCTCATGGAAGATGAAAATAAAGAATTTAGATCATTATGCACCCCTTCATCTATTTTAGAGATCTCATGATCATCATCATCATCAGGATTAATCATGATGGGAGGATGCACCAATCAAGGATGTATCAAGAGTTGTGGTTGTTGTATCAGATCGTTTTATATTGTGATGGTTGTAAGAATTTATCTTGAGGTAGGTTAGGAGGAGGAGGGTGATCAGGTATTGCTTTTGTCAAAGGTGGAGGTCAATTTTCTTTGTTTTCTTCTGTTTGTGACTGACGAGCAAGGAGACGATGATGACACCTAAGCTCCCTAGTACCACAGTTTCTTGTAATTCTATTTTTATGTGTAAGAGCAGTTTCATCCACCATATGATCCTTTTCTTCCCAAGGAGGAGGAATGGAAGGAATAAAAGGAGATGGGTCAATCACTTTCTCTTTGGCTTTATAAACATGTTTAATGTGAGGAGGCATGATGAGGTTGCTTTCATTATCTCATCGTTGTTTAGACAATGAAGGTGAAGTGTTTATTGTTGGTTGCTCATGAGGTTGCATTGTTTGTTCAGGTTTGGATTTAGGTTGAAGCATTGTCTCATCTAGGATAGGAGTAGTGGAAGTGGACGAGCACATGTGGTGAAGAGACAATTCATCTATTTGTTTGGCTTTGAAATTTTGATAGGAAATGAAACAAAAATCTTTGCGAGGGGTTATGGGTTCCATAGGTTCAGGCAAAAAGGATTCTAAGGAAAAATTACCTTTAAAAGACAATGGATTAAAAATACTATGGTGTATAGTAAATATCTCATTTTCAAGCGGAAACTTCAAACATTTGTGAAAAACTGAAGGGAAAAGTTTCATTGAGTGAAGCCAAGGGTGACCTAGCCATAGAAAAAACCAATCCAATTGTGGAATGATAGAAAATGTTACATCCAATGTTTTAGGTCCTATCTGTAATGGGAGTACAATTGATTTGACCGTAGGGCACACAAAACAAGTATGTGTTTTAATCCATGTTATTGGTTTGTCATAATCATCTTGATAAAGATCATGTAATACTAAAAATTCTTCCATGATCACATTCTCTCCATAGGTAGGATCTATTAATATCCCATTGGTGGGCTTATCATAGATGCAACTGGCTATGTAAAGAGAACCATTAGGAAGTTTTTTAAGTATATTGTGAGAAGAAAAATTAATATCAAGAGATTTGTTAGTTGGGCCCTTATGAGGGATAATGTTTATCGTACCCTTGAGTTCATCCATAGGATTAACATGGGTAACATTTGGAGTAAGATTATGTTGAACTCATTATTTGTATCAACATTCATCACATCAGTGTTTGAAGGTTCACTAGCTTTGACAAATGAAATATTGTGTTTAGGCATGGGGTTGGTAAAAATTTGTATGTTCTGATTGGGGCGTGCAATAGACTTAATGCCCTGATCATTGACACCTCCAATGGATAGACGACCAAAATCAATGGGTTCTTGCACTAAGTGTTTGAGATGCTTACATTGTTTTGTGTCATGTCCACTTTGATGATGAAAATGACAAGAAGCATTTTGTTTATAGGTGGAGGGTAAAGGATTTGTAGTATCAAGTGGTTTAACTGTAGGAAAAGTTATCATCTATTATTGTAGCAATTTATTCATTATGTTATGGAGAGTATTAGGTAAGGGGGTAAATTGTCTCTTTAGATCCCCATAGGTAAAGGGAACCACTACTTTAACAACTGCCACTTGATTATGAACGGGTTGGATTTTTTGTGGAGGAGGGGGATTGAACTGTTAGATGGGTTTGTTTGGTTTTCTAAATTTTTGTGCATTGTTTTGGTTGCTTTGTTCAAAATTCTCAGCTCAGCTAGAAGTGGACTTTGAATCATGACTAGTAACCAAGTTGTGATAGTCACAAAGGGTTGTGCATAAATGCATGAAAGAAGGAAATTTCATCATGGTTAATTTATCCTGAATGTGAGTTTGTAAGTTTTAGATGAACATATTTTGGAGATCTGAATCAGGAATCTTAACATCTACTTGAGCATACAATGACTGATAGCATGAAATGAAATCAGTTACTTTTTCATCTTCATTTTGTTTACATCACATTAAATTAGCCATTGTCTTTTTGGGAGTCATATGGACTTGGAAATGATTTATAAAGGCATCAACAAGTTCATTAAATGATTGAATTGAATGATTGAGTAAGTTTGAAAACCACTCTAAGGTAGTGTCCTTTAAGGTCCTAGGAAATAGTTTAGCTAATAGTTTATCTTCAAGGACAAAGTTATTTTTTATTTTTTTTTGTTTTGACAATCTTCTAATTTTCCACATGTGCAAAACAGAGAGTTTTATTGTTGGTGAAAAACCTACATTCACGAGAAATAAAAATTAAATATAATAATTAAATTAAATTTATTTCAAATTATACTTTTTGGGAAGCTTATAATAAGGATTACATACTTACAAAAAATAAATTTTAAATGAACTCATTTGATCCCTCAAAAGGTAAATAAAAAAGTTGTGTTTTATCAGCATTTTGATAGGTGTAAAGGAGACTTCGTTATAGGTATGGTTTAAAACTAGCAGGGTCCTATCCAAGGGGGTTTGATCAAAGATAGTTTTATCAAACCCTCTTTAATTAGAATGCTTTAAATGAAACTCTTAAAGGCTTAAATCATTATATTTTCTAAAAGTATGTGATTTCAGCAAATATCAAAATCTCCTAGAAATTGTAAACCAACTTTGTGGGATCACCCAAAAGCAGACATCTTATTGAACATCGCTTATTCTCAGTATTATAGATGAAAGATGAAGAAAGGAGATTAATAGATTTGTTAGATTAAAGGCTTCAAGATGAAGCAGATGTTAAAGGAGGCAGCAACCAAAATTTTACGAGTGGGGATGGTGTGTATACAGGATGATTTTATGAGCAGGCCAGTGATGCCAATTGTAGTAAGGGCATTGAAGGGTCTGACAAAGTTGGGAAGTTTCCCATATTCTTCCTCCACTGCTTTAGACTACTCAGTCCCTCTCTTATTCGAACCTCAAAATTCAAAACTCTCGTACACCCCGGAGTCTTCCATATTAGGTGGAAGATGATTCTATTTTCTCATTCATTGTACTATTGCATTTTGATTGATTTGATTTTAAACATTTTGTTCAGGATTAGTAAAAGCTCTCTTCAATTATTGTAAGTTTGATTATCATTTATAATTATATGAAGATACTAATAATAATTTGATTTGAAGAAAGGGAGAGAGCACTCTTATAGGAGTTGATCTCATATCATTAATCAATTAAAATTCAACTTTTGTCTACATAACAAATAAATATGAATCAAACAATGTACATATCATATTTGTTCTATACTATGTTAATATTTGTCTAAAAATGAAATATTTCGTAAGTCTTACAAGTTAGAGAATATTAATAAATTTTTTGACACAATCCATTGTGAATCGATGGTGTTCAGATAAGCAACATTGCATTTAATTTTGCACCCATGTATATAACAATAACATTGCTTTCTTTTGAAGAACGGGCCGATGGGTTGTTTGATGAGGAATATATCCAAACACAAGAGGAGACTTTAAATATTAGTAAAAAATAATTGGAAGTTGTGTCAAGAGACGACCTAGGTGATGACACGACTAGTATGGAAGAGGATAATTTTAATGAGCAAGAGGAGGTTAAGGACTATGAGGAAGATTAAGAGGATGTCAAAACCTTCTTCATCACAATGATCATGGTGTTTCAAATATTAAAATGAAAAGAACATATATAAGTGAACACTATCCGTATATATTTTTACAACTTTCTGTACATTAAACTGTGGTTACCCTACGTACTAGTAGTTACCCTTCCTATAATGGTAGAAAATGTGGTTTATATGGCTCTGTAACTTTTGTTAGTGGAGCTTTGTTCCAGATCTGTAGTGGGTTGTTGGTCCTATCAAAACCAATGAGTGTTAGACTCTTGTAGTTTTCTAGTTCTTGTTTGGGTTGCCCGCTAGCTTTTGGTTGGGTGTTGGCTTACTGTCCTGTGGTGCTGCTGGTTGTTTTTGTTCCTATCTTTTAGGCAGCTTGTTTTTCTTGGTGTGGGTTTTGGGTCCCCTTAAAACCTTAAGGTTTTGGGTCATGTCAAAACCTGTTGTAAATGGTTTCAGGTCCATTCAAAACTTTTTTTTCCTATTATCAAAAAAATTGCATATGTTTGCATGTTTTTGTTTCCTCTTTGTTCTAAATTATTTTATCACACCATGTTCTCTCCTCTCAATATATAATATTTATACATACATATATGTATGTATATAGCCTATATATTCTACTAATTATCTCTTAGAAATCTATATATGATTGGCACAAAATGAAAGAATGCAAGAAAAACATTCTCATCAAAATGAGATGAAACGTAAATAATAGCATGCAAGGAAAGATGAAACTAACAAACGAAGATGTGAAGCCAGTCAAATTCTTGTTGCTAGAGCCTCAACATCTACAATCTCTCCTCCTATTACCATACCCAACCTACAAAGAATTGTACATCCCCCACAAAATATAGTTCATCCGTACCCAACTATTGAAATGCACCCTTCACCATTTTTTCCACATGAGTTTTTCTCTACTAGAAATAACCTCTGCTCAAAGTTAATAGCCTATCAAGAATGTCGAATTGCATGGTTTGCATGGAGAGATATCTAGGAATCAAAACTAGATAGTTCAATGGAATCCCTACTTGTTATAGATGCACATTTGAAAAGAATGACCATCGCTTATCAAACTAGAACAACATGGACCCTTGTGAGCAACCTATATGTTTAAAAATTCTATCCCAAGTTGAGGAGATGTTAATAGCTAGGGTTAGACCAATACTTCAAGTTACCTATGCAAGGGGGAAACTAAAATACAGTGGCCACACTATTTTCTTTCCTCGAGATATATTTGCAATTGCATCCTACTTGCCTAAGCATATTAATGATCTTGATATACTAATAATTAAAAAAGAAGAAATCGGCCAACAACCATATAGCTTCCATGTTAGTAAAGGACGTGTGGACATGAGGCACTTAAATATAGGATTTGCAACAACCCATACTACAAGAATGTCCATATAGATGAGCTTGTATTATCCACTTTGCCAGAGTCTTCTACTGATGTCTCAAACCCTATTTATGTAACATCTTCAAATCCTACTACCACAAATACATGCTTCGAGGAAACAAGTGACATAGAATACAACCCCAATGAACATAGCTTGTTGCCAACAACATCCTTTGTGTCAAATCTCCCGCAAGCACATACAGAGGTCGAAGAAGTGTCCTCTTTGCTACAACTAGGTGTGGAACGACCAACACAAATCATTGCATGGCCACCCATTTCTCCATCTCCTATAAATGAATACACCACTGAAAGATTATTTTCTATGGCATTCCCCACTTTTTTTCCAAAAGGAAAAGCTGCATTGAAGCAACAATGTATCAAAGAAATTAAACTACATGAATATGCTCTCTGTCTCCTAAGCTACCATGATAATTGGTTTGGCTAGCACCCCAGATTTAGGTACTTCATACTAAATATTCTCATGTGTCATCATAGCCAAGCAACCTCCTCTGTATATTTCAACAAAAATCTTGATGGTTACCTGCCCTCGATAGTCTCTGACCTGCGTGAAAGATTGAAGGACATGCCAAATGACAAACTTGCAGATTAGCTCATGTGATTTAGTTCATCAATTTGTGGAACTTATCCATTGTGGACCCAACATTGAGGGGAACTTTTTGACATGGTCATTCAAATTGGTTGCCCCTCACTCTTCTTCATCATTAGTGCAATAGATACAAAATGGCTAGACTTGCATATTGTCATGCCTACCAAGTCTCCTATAAATCCTTTTATGGCTTCTAGATGGAGGATCCAAAACATTGTACAGAATCCACACCTTACTGTAGTATACATACACCATAGGTTTACTAAATTTTCAGAAAGAGGTCTTGGAAAAAATTCTCGGTGCATCAGAATATTGGTATAGGTAAAACCTTTCTTTTTCATTTTCACACAATACACTCCTACTTTCATTGTTTACTAGAAATCATCACTTCATTTTTTACAATAAACTAGATTACCTTGATAGTTTGCTAAATATCATCTTTTCATAGGTATGAAGGGAAACACAAAGGATATTCACACATCCATGGTTTTCTATGGCTCAAAAAAGCATCTAATATTAGTAGATTAGAATGGAATAACATTCAATATGTACATAATGCACTTGATTGCCTAGATAGATATGTCTCAGCTTAGAACCATTGCATCCTCCATTTGAGAAGCCAAAAATTTCACCGTTTTGTTCTTGATGATCCTTGTTTGCTTGATAAAACAAGGATCTTGTCATGTGACCCTTCAACTGACTATTGTAAATTGGTCAACTGAGTTGAACAACACAAAAAGTGTAGTTTGCTAAGATTCTTTAGGAGGAAAGGGCCATCTATTGTATGTCACTATAAAGCACCATGGTTCATGCAAGATAATTCAAGTCTTTCAAATGACAAGATCGATTGCCCTACGCACACACAAACTCACAATGATGATCGCTTGAACCTTCACAAACCATCTATCCTATCTATCTAGAGGGCTAATGTAGATCACCAACCTGTATTGTCAATTGATGTTGTCCTCAAATATATTGTAAAATATGTAGCAAAATTTGAAACCTATCATGCCATGTTATCTCCCATCTCAACCAATTTAGAATAAAAAATTCCTGCCCCAATAGCTTTTTGAAAATTTCTTACTGATAGCTTTGTCGATCATGATATTAGTGCCCAAGAAACTTGCCACTTTTTACTAAAATTACCTCTCTCCATATCCAGTAGGAAATTTGTCTCTTTAAATGTTAATCACCATAAATTTCAATGTGTATCAATCTCACCCACATCGGTTACCACATCACCTACATACATTGATGCCTACATGGTCTCCCCATTCAGCTAGAGTCAATGCCCCTCATTGAACTGACCTAAAAATGAACCTTTAAAGCATCCCAAAAAAGTGAACAATGGAAGCAACACCATAGCAAAGCAATTGTCTACATCTCGCCTAGGTTCACAAGCATCCCTGCAAGAGATGAAAAAATATTTCATGAATTTTGGAGTGAACTAAAACATAGATTTTAGGACCCAATGGACTCTCTAACTCTTATAGGGTTTTTCACGCAAAAGGAGAGAGATTAGATCCTAAAATGCTTATGTGACATTCAAATTAGGACATATGTGATGTGATATGATGTAAACTAACTAAACTAAATGCAATTGACTGACACCAAAATGAAACATAGATTTTAGGACCCAATGGACTCTCTAACTCTTATAGGGCTTTTCACCCAAAAGGAGAGAGATTAGATCCTAAAATTCTTATGTGACATTCAAATTAGAACATATGTGATGTGATATGATGTAAACTAACTAAACTAAATGCAATTGACTGATTAAAATGATCTAAAATGAATGCAAAGATGTAATTTATGCTATGTTTGAAAACACACTGTGATATGCAAACAACTATGAAATATGAAGAAATAGAAATAAATATCCGAAACAAAAAGTGCAAGGTCAAATATGAGTGCACCTAGATGATGTGTGAGCTTTCTGAAATGTCTAGAATGTTGATGAATTTTTTTAATTTTTCATAGTGGGACTCATTCAGCAAGGGTGGCGAATCAGTCCTCTTAATGTTGAAAAAGTGTTGGGAACTGATTTCTGACAGCCGAGGGTTGATTTTTGACAAAATGAATATTTCCAAATTTCAAGTGGGACTCATTCACCAGGGGTGGTGAATCAGTCCTCCCAAATATTTCTAAAAATGCAAGGGTCAACACTACTACTCCAGATCTGGTAATGACTGAATGTATGGTTACCGGTGTCAATTCTGTAGAAAACAGGCTAAAATTCACTCAAATTGCTTGAATAGATGATGAGTTGATTTGAAGAGCCTAGTTGACTTGAAATCCAATTTTCAACACCTTTAAACCTATCAAATCTGCAAAACAAAGCTGCAAATACACATGCACAAAGGGGAAAAATGTTACAGGGTGAGATAATAGGGGTTTGCCTTGGTCAAACCCTACTTTAGTAATTAAACACAATAGAAATAAATGAAATGCAAAGGAAATGATAAATGAATAACATGAAAGTATTACAAACTTACCACATCCTTGAATTTGCAAATCTGAAGTGATGTCAATGGCTACTCCAAAGTGCTTGAAAGTGCTTGAATTGAAGATGCAAAATGCTTGAGTGCTTGAATGTGTTAGGAGATTGAATGCTTGAATGAATGGGTAAGTGTAGGAGATGTAGGGAGATATAAAATGAGGTTAAAATCACATATTTATACAAATATTGTGCCTCAATATTCGTTCATACCTCATCATAGGCCGACATGAAGTGAATTTGAGTGAAATCCTTAAAGAAATTTTGAAATATTTTGAATTTGGGGCCAAGGGGGACTGATTCACCACCCTTGGAGAATGAGACCCACCTGGGACCCAAAACCAAGTGTCAAAAAAATGTTATGTTTAATGTTGTTTGTCGGGACACAACCCAAAAATACACTTAATATAAGCATATGAGGCCATAAAGAGACAAAATAAAGCATGAGAAGAGGATAAATAGTGAAGATGTACCTAGAAAAGCGTGAAATCTTGTTACAATACTTTGCAACACTTCAATATAGGACTTGTTGATGTATGAAAAAGTGATTTTTAGGTGAATTGTATTAAAGAGTCTAGAAGAATGTACAAATGTCTTACAACAATTCACAACACCTTCACAAGACATCGTTCTTTGAATTTAGCACCAAAATAAGCACATTCAAGCCAAGATACATAATAAAATTAAAGCAACATAGCTCCAACACTATGAAACAAGACCTAAAAGACCATGAAAATGGGAAGGGTCCATTTTTCAACGATACATGAACTAATTCTATACCACCCATTCCAAAACATTGACATTGAATTTGGTCCCTTTGAACATCAAATTATATCATAATGGGAAAGGTTCTCTTCTACATACAAGCTATGGCATGTATGTACCACACACATCCAAGTCCAACCGAAGCATCAGATGCTAGTAGCAACTCAAGTGTTGAACATGTGTTGCAAGGACACAAACTTGAAGAATGGAAGGTTCTCTCAAGTTTGCACCCAAACCTTCCTATACAACTTGATGCACTAGACATGCTTTGCCGACGTTACATTGACATGCACCATGAATGGAAACATACCACCCTCACCCCACTACAAATGCATTTTTCTACTATTTTCATAGACTCCAATCGACCAACCTTTCAAGTGCACCATGTTCTCAATGAACACACTCATACTATTTTTTCTACTCATCAGCAGAAATCGTTTGATATAATTTGGTCCCATATAAACAATCTTCCATTGCAACCACCACTAAAGCTAATTGTTCAAGGAACTACAAAAACTAGAAAGTCACACCTCATAAAAATAATAATGTTTTCACTCATGAACTCAGCTCTGATTCACCAATCACCATTACTACTTCTTGCACCTACAAGTGTTGTTGCATTCAACATTCAAGCATCAACAATTGATTTTTCTCTTCGCATTCCAATAAAAGAAATTCCCCCCTACAAGGGCAAACACTTGCGACCTTCCAAGAAAGCATGTACTTTATTAGGTACATTTTAATAGACGAGATGAGCTTCATCGGTCCAAAGTTTCTAGAGCATATTGACATGAGACTACGAGAAGCATTCCCTGTCCACAACCACTTTCCCTTTGGAGGGTGTTCAATTATTCTCTTTGGTGACTTGCGCCAACTGCCACCAGTTAAATATATCCCCATGTATGCTTCTACCTCCTATGGTGGGACTCTATGGCATAGCTTCACAATAGTGGTAACTTTGACCAAAATATTTCAACAAATTAGTGATGATCCTTCCCAAATTGTTTTTCGTGCACTTCTCTCCAGTAAACGGAATGCAAAGCCTACACAAGAAGACTAGAAAGTTCTAATGTCACGCTCAAGTTGGACTTTCTTACTTCTATAGAAAACTTTGTTTTCTTATCTACCATACATCTTTTTGCAACAAACAAATTGGTGTTACTACACAACAAACGTATGGTGTTGTCTTTGGAAACACTAGTTGCACTTTCCACTATAGAGCAACTTAGGGGGTCAACATACACAAATCCAAATGAAGAACAAATACAAGCTTAGATTTTTTATCTATTGGCCAAGAGGTCATGTTATGTTCAAATATATGGGTCAAAACAGGGCTCGTGAATGGTGCATTTGGTCAAGTAAAAGCAATTGTATACAATGAAGGTGAAAACCCACCTCAACTACCCTTGTTTGTTGTTGTTCATTTCAAGCATTACATTTGACCACCTTGGGTCCATAACAATCCAAATAATGGCCCAATAACCTTGCTAAACCAAGGGATTCTCCATCAAATTCCACTGAAAATAACATGTGCATTGACAATACACAAGTCACAAGGACTAACACTTCCAAGGGCCACAATCAACATTGGAAACATAGACCAGCAAGACCTAACATTCACAGCTATTTCAAGAATTCCTAATCTACGAAGCCTTTGCATAAACCCAACCTTCATATTCCAACGATATGCACACATGCAACAAATCCCATATGTTGCTCACTAGAAAAATGAAGAGAATCAGTTGAAAGCAATGTCAAATTCAAACTCATTAGACACTTAATGTGCATTTGAACTACTACAGGTATGTCACTTTCTTATTTACTTCACTTCCAATATTTATATAGTTTATTTCTTGTAAATTATATCTCTTTTTTTTGCTTTACTCCAGGCTCCTCTCATTGCTCATTTTTGTTATGTTCTCATTGTCTAAGACCTACAAACTACTCAACCAAAGGTAACTAATATTTTTTATTGAATTTCAACTTCAACATTCTCATTTCTATTAGTTGTTTTTCAAATAATAAATATATCTTTTGTTTATTACAGATATATTGGAGTTCAATGTGACCGTGTTACAATTTTGCTATACCATTGTATTCAATTGCATACATTCTTGTAATGCAAATTAAACATTCTATAAAATCACTTTATTTTCATCATTGTATATATATCTTTATTCTACATTTTTCAATCATATAAATTTAAGTTCCTCTTTTTTTGTATACTATTTCCATTTGAGTTTTTTGACGTGTTGTTTTAATATGTTACATACATATTGTTCTATTTCAACCAATATGTCTACACAAAATCAAAAAAGACAAATAATAGTTTGCATTTAATTTATTTCATTTGTTGTCTTTTTAGATTATCTAAACTGTTTTCTATTTCAACCAATATGTCTACATAAAATAAAATACTACCATACTATTCTTTGATGTAACCCATTACACACCTAAAGTGCAATAGCTAGTTTATAAACTTTTAAACTCCAGAAGTCAACCGTAAAGTCATTGGACGCCATAACAACAGTCTCCACCGAGTTTTTCAATTAGTTAGACGATATTTTCCCTGTGGTTTTGAAACCAGGAACTCGTAGAGTCTGCCGCCGGGGAAAAAAGTTGACAGACGGGAGAGAAAAATAAATAACAGATGCACGAAAAATGCCTGCTATTTCCGATTGCTTTTTCTCCTCTACGGATTGGATTCGATTGATTCGCAGGTTTGCAAGGTTCCGCCCGCTACAGATGTTCCGCTACTTCTACCAACAATGGCGTGTCTCCTACTGCAAAGAATATATGCTCTGAATTTTTTGACGACCATGTTAATCATTACAATCTCAATGTGGAAAAGTTATTTTTGTCGTATGTATCTCATTTAATCTCGTTCTAGAAAATCTGCAGCTTCACTTGTTGCGAATGCTTTCTTTTGCAATCAAAAATTTCTAGAACAATTCAAATCCTTCCCGTTTTCTACATTCTGCTTCAATATTTTACTAGTATTTCTAACTGGAGGTGGGGCTACGCCATTATCTATTTTAAGTCTTTCCATGGATTTGTGGATGGTTTTACTCAGAATTTGATTATTCGAATGTCATTATGAAATAAGAAAGTGGAAACATTAAAAAAAAAAAAAAATGCAACTTTTTATTTAAACAAATAAAAAATAAAAAATCGTTGGTGGATTAATTATTTGTCTTTTAAACAGGATAAAGAAGTGTCTACGGTCAGAAATGGGATATTTTTATTTTTTAATGGTGTTCAGAATCCAGGAATGTTTTTGGACTTGAACTGAATATTTTGAAAAAAAATTAATAGTGTTCAGGATTAGGACTGTTTTTGGACTTTTAACTGGATGAAAAAATTAACATCTAGAAGCTAAAAATCTACAGATACAAAATCTAGAAACAATTGACAATTACAAATGTCGAAATAGTTAAAATAATAAAAAATAATTACTCTCCATGAAACAAATAAAAAATAAAAAATTGACTTTATCTTCCAATCAACTATAACAAATAATGATAAATAATTAATATCCTCAAAATAAAGTAAATGTGGACTGAATTATTATGGACTAGTCTGTGCCGTAAGAAATGCAATTGTTGGATGTATATATAAGGGCCGCAGTAAACACAGGTTGAGTACCTTTCTTCCATGGGAAATATTATTCCTTCCGATTCTTCGCCCCCGCTATCTCAATCCAATCCTTTCTGTCATTATCTTGTTCCCAAATCTGCATATCAGGTTTTCATTAGTCACCGCGGGAAGGATACAAAACAAACTCTGGCTAGTTTCGTATATGATAGTCTTCAGAATAGAGGATTTAAAGCTTTTTTGGACAAAAAATCTATACGAGTGGGGCAATATATACCAGCAGCTATAAGTTGTGCATTACGCACAGCCTCTGTTCATGTTGTAATCCTTTCTCCCAATTTTGCAGAATCGGAATGGTGTTTGGATGAGCTCCATTTGATCATCGAAAGCGGGACTCCAATCGTCCCCGTGTTTTGGGGGATTCGACCCTCTGAAGTTCGAATGGAGGACAGGAATGGTGTGTACGCGAAAGCTTTCATAAAGCACAAGCACGCTGGAAAATTCAGTACTGCAACACTGGAGAAATGGAAAAATGCTCTGTGCAGGGTTTCTCTCATTGAAGGCTTTATCAGTGAAGGGTAAAATTCTTTGTAAGCTTTACTTTTTATTTTATTTTATTTGTGTTCATTTCTATAAAGTACAATTCCGTTACTGTTTCAGTGAGCAAGGGGAGATGGTGGAGAAAATTACAGCGTGTGTGGGTGAATATATTGAAATGGCGAAATGCCAAGGCAATGCGTTTGGAAGGGCTGCTTAAAATGCGAAAGGCGTTAGAAGAGTTGATAGCTTATCACAGCAGAGCCGATCAGATAAAAAATCTCTTCCAGCTTGTATGGCGATTTTATTTGCAAATGGCTGCTACCTTTTACTTTTATATTACTACAAAATTTCTATAAAATGTACGTTCTTGTGTTGTCTTAACTTGTTTTTATAATTATACATTCTGAATTGTGTCTATGCTTGCTTACGTGGAACAAATTTCCTTGTGATTATTAATTGCCTCCTCGAAGACAAATTTGAATAAACTTCATTTAATTGCAAACGAGGACTTGTTTGACTAGATATGATTGCATTTGACGTCGTTCGTAAGGTTATTTACATAGCAATTTTCTCGAAGGTAAAGGGAATTAAAACCTACTTCACAAAGTATGTTGGAATTTGTGTATATATAGAGGGAGTGAGAGAGAATAAATTTGTGGGTCATGAGTACCAGAATTATATAAGAACTGTGATAAAAGGGAAAAGCAGTCGGGAAACAAATTGGATTAAATAGGTCTTTTTACATAAAAAGAATAGCTATCGTATGTATCGATCTATCAGATAGTTGGTCGTTTGGCCTCCAACTTGTTGCGTTTAGGCTATTGTATATTTTATTAATTCATGCATCCTAGGAAAAAAAAACACTTTGTTATTCAGAATTCCAAACAATTTGTTTTGATAGAAGGGATTGTTGGAGCAAGGGGATAAAAGAGGTTAGTTGTTGCTAATGCTTCTTGTTTTTTGGTTTTTATAATTTTTAAATTATATGATGGTGGTGGATGGACTTAAACAAATTCATAATTGTTATCATAAACACATAATCCTCAATAAATACTCTTTTATTAAACTTGATCAAAAACTACTTACAAATCTATAGCTCTTGAATGCTACAACATTCTCATGATCACTTGATCATACAAATACTTTGATATTACATCTTGATACCTTGATCAGATAAACACCTTGAAACCTTGATCAACTAAACACCTAATGATTAAACCATTACAGATGTCTCATTATGTAGAGTTCTTAGAGATCACAAAGATCATTTTTAGATCATAGGCCAACTTAACAAACATTTAATATGTTTTTCTTTTATCCTTATCCTCCCCACATTTATTTAATATGTTCTTTCTCATTTCATGATTGGTGGTCATTGGGGTGGGAGAAATTACAATATTCCAACATTAGATATTATATTTGTAATAGCATTTTTTATATCTTTTAAATTTATTGTAGGGCATTTTAAGTTTAATAGTTTTATAATAATTATTTTTTGTCTATTTAATGGTTTTGAAATATTTGTACTTTAGATGTTGGTGCCAATTTTTTTAGTTTTGGAGTGTTTGAAAACAATACCATCACCAAAAAAAAATTACAAGTTTTGTCTTAGGTTATTTCATAAGGTAAGTTCTAATTCACATTCAAATGTGATTCTACCTATATCATACTTTAATAAGACATGAAATTGTTGTTTTTTGTTACTTTAATAGTTTATCTCATGAATAGAATTCCATTTGAAAGAAAAATCAATAATTGGGTTAATTATGCTTGGATATCCCTAGGGTTAGGCTATACACTATGCATAATCTATCCAAAAAAATTCCCTTCCATGTTTTAAAATCGAATCATACAAACACCATACTCTAGCATGCCTCGAAGCACATATTTCAAGTTCTTTATTTTTTCGTTGTGGTCATTATAAGTACCCATTTCTACATATCATTATAATGAGATGATGTAATCTTGAGTAAATGCCTTCTTGTGTATTATAAAATTAATCAATCATATTATTCCCTTAGTTTCCAACACCCATATATCACTCTCTTGATCCCCATTATTATGCCTTTAAACCTCATTTTCCTTAGTGATTTATCAAAGTTACCTTTGTCTACTTTCAAAACCTTTGGTTTTACCTAGTGCATTGTAGAAAAATGGCTCCTTGTCATTTTCATGGTCTTTTAGGCCTTTCCTCTCGATGTTTGGTCTATTTTTATTTGATCCATTGATGTAATGTGGCTTGATCATGCACATTTAAGTATTTAAAATGCAAATAATGATGTCTTGTGAAGGTGTTGTGAATTTTTGTAAAATATTTCTACACTTTTCTAGGCTCTATTCATTACAATTTACCTAAAAATCACCTTTTTATTCATCATCAAGTCCCATTTTGAAGTGTTGTAAGGTCTTGTAACAAGATTTCACACTTTTCGAGGCATAATTTCACTATTTACACCTTTCTTATGCTTTATTTGAATCCTTTATGCCCTTATAAGGCTTAATTAAGTGTATTTTTGAATGTAAACCCAACAAACAACATTAAATGTGACTTAATTTCTAACACCCACTTTCAAGTCCAAGGTGGGACCCATTCGCCATGGGTGGCAAATGGGTCCCTCTTGGCTCCAATTTCAAAATATTTCAAATTTTCTTTCGAGTTTTTATTCAAAATCTCTTGGTGTCGGCTTGTGATGAGGTATCATCGGGTTACTAAGGCACACGTGTGTATAAATATGGGTTTTTCTCCTCATTCACATCTCCTAGTTCATTCAAGCAATCTCCTACAATCTCATAACTTATTCAAGCATTTGAGAACTTTGCATCATCAAATCAAGGATTAATCAAGCATTTAAAGGTATCCATTAACATATCTTCATATTTTCTTCAACAAGAGTTTGGTAAGTTGATAGAATTTGCATGTTATTAGTTTATCTTTCTCTTTCATTTCATCATTTTATTAAGCATTTGATTACCAAAGTGGGATTTGACCAAGGAAAATCCCTTTTCCCTAACCATTAACCATTTTTCCCCTTTGTGCATGTGTTATGTATGCATATTTATCAAGAATTTAGGTGTCGAAAAGTGGAGAAGAAGTCAACAAAGTGTTTCAAGTCAACCACTTCATATTTCAAGCTTGGAGAAGACTTTTTGTCTATTTTCTGTAGGATTAACTTTGTCAACCCGACAAGTAGTCAACCTTAGATCTGGTGCTATAGAATTGGTTCTTGATTTCTCAAAATTTTGAGAGAGGATTTATTTTCCATCAGTGGCGAATGAGTCCCACCTTAAGGCTGGAAATCTAAGTTTTGTCAGATTTTGGATCCTAACACTCAGAAACCTATTCCCAACTGTTTTCATCAGAAGTAGGACTAATTCACCATCAGTGGCGAATGAGTCCCATTCGTGATTTTCTGTGATTCCAAACAACATTCAAAATATTCTAGATTCTTCAATCTCTACCTAGGTGCACTCTGATGCAACCCTTTTCTTCCTATTTTGCATTTATTCATTCATAGTCCATTGTTTTCATATCACATTGTGTTTTCCAACATTGCATTAATCTTAGGTTTTGCATTCATAATCTCTCAATTTCATAGTTCAGTTGCATTCATATAGTTCCATTTAGTCTTAATCACATCATACATTACATAATTTGAGTGAACTAGCTAGATTCTTTGGCCCTTTATTTCTCCTTTTAGGTGAAAAACGCTATAAGTGCTAGAAAGTCCTAGAGTGCCAAAAATCAAGGGTTCATTTTTGTGAACCTGCATATTGAACATATTATATTTCTAATTTCTATTGCATCTTGCATCTTAGACTTCATTTGCATTAACATTCAATTAGGATATTGTTTTTTTTTTGCATCCTAGGGTTTCTCATATTGCATTAGTGAAAGACTCATTTAGATTTCATTTTTGCATTGCATATCATTGAAAAACTAAAAAATTGCATCTCCATCCTTCATTGGCCTCTGAACAAAATTTAAATCACTTTAAATTTTCTGAAAAAACATAAAAAAATTCTCATAGTTGGACTCATTCGCCACCCTAGGTGAATCAGTCCACCTGCACATTTCATTCTACATTTTTTAGAAATTTTCTGGCATTTTCATGCATTTCTGTTAGTAGTCATGACCTATACCTATGGGGACCCGAAGAGTCAATTTATTCCCCTCCCTGATACTCTCCATAATACCATGAACCAATTGCTCCAACCAAAAATGTTCACGTTGCCTACCATTAAACCACTTGATACCACCAAGCCCTTACCACCTAACTTTAAACAAAATTCTTATTTCCATTTTCATTGCCAAAATGGCCATTAAACCGAACAATGTAACCGTCTAAAACAGTTAGTTCAAGACCTCATTGATTTGGATCGTTTGTCCATTGCAGGTGTTAATGATCACGATAATAAGTTCGTTGCACCCCCTAACCAGAATTTACAAATATTTATCAACCCTATGCCTAAACACAATATTTCATTTGTCAAGGCTAGTGAAGCTTCAAACCCTCAAGTCATGAACATTAATACAAATAATGAAAAACTTGATATAAATCCAAATGCTACCCAAGTTAATCCTATGGATGAACTTGTGGGTATGATAGATGTTATCTCGAGTCGTAAGGGCCCAACCAATAAAAATCTTGATATCACTTTTTCTTCCAAAGACATACTTAAAAAGATTCATGATGGTCCTCTTTACATAGCTGGTTGAATCTAGGATAAGCCCACCAATGGGATATTAATAGATCCCGCCTGTGGAGAGAATGTGATCACAGAAGAATTTTTGGTATTGCATGAGTTATATAAAGATAACTATAATAAACCAATTGCATGGATCAAAACACATAATGGTATTGTGTTCCCTATGATTGGATCGATCGTACTCCCATTGCAAGTAGGACCCAAAACTTTGGAAGTAACATTTTCCATCATTTCACAATCAGATCAATTTCATCTGTGGCTAGGCAACTCTTGGCTTCGCTCGATGAAAGCAGTCCCCTCGGTTGTTCACAAGTGTTTGAAGTTTCCACATGGCAATGAAATATTTACCATACACCATAGTGGCTTTAATCCCTTATCATCTAAAGGTAATTTTTCCCTAGAAGCCTTTTGGCCCGAGCCTATGGAGCCCATCACTCCTCGTAAGGATTTCTTCTTTATAGCCTATCAAAATTTCAAAGCCAAACACATAGCCAAATTGTCTCTTCCATCCCCATCCACTTCTACTCCGCCTATCCTAGATGAAACCATGCTTCAAACTGAATATGGCATTGAACAAACTGCACAACCTCATGAGAAACCAACCATAGACACTTCCCCTCCAACATTTAAATGACCACGAGAAAATGAAGTAAATCTTGTCATGCCTCCTCGCATTAAACAAGTGTATAAAGCTAAAGAGAAAGTGCTTGACCTGTCTTCTTCAGTATCTTTTGTTCTTCCCCCTTTGGAAGAAAAGGAACCTATGATGGATCAATCCACTCTAACCCCTCAACAACTCCAAAATAAAATTAAGCGAAACTGCGGTGCTAGGGAGTGTAGGCGTCATCATCATCTCCTTGCTCATCAGTCTGAAATGGTAGAAAACAACAAAACCCAACCTTCACCTTTGACAGAAGCAATAGATGATCAACCAAGTTAAGGTGGTCAGACATACAAGTTTTTAAAACTTCATGAAATTTATTTTTTTATTTTTTTAATCCTATAGTATGTGAAACATAGAATGTGACGCATGTTTTAGAATCAAAAAATGTTACACCGTTTGAAAGTTATAGATCTTTTTCAATCAGCCTATTGATCAGGACTTTAGTCGTAATTCTAATAGAAAATGAATAATAATTATTTATTAAATTCAAATTAAAGAATAATTTATATTAGTGGAAAGCTGAGAATCTCCTCTAAAAATCCTTTTCGTTTCATCAATTTTGGGTTAAAAAAAAATCGTCAGCCACATACCCTAAAAATACCCATAATATTGCCACTTTTTGGCCCATCATGATCCTGCACATACCCTTCCAAATTCTTCAATCTCTACCTAGGTGCACTCTTATTCAACCCTTTTCTTCCTGTTTTGTATTTATTCATTCATAGTCCATTGTTTGCATATCACATTTTGTTTTCCAAGATTACATTAATCTTAGGTTTTTCATTCATAATCTCTCAATTTCATAGTGTAGTTGCATTAATATCATTCCATTTAGCCTTAATGACATCATACATTACATAATTTGAGTGAACTAGCTAGATTCTTTGGCCCTTTATTTCTCCTTTTAGGTGAAAAACCCTAGAAGTGCTAGAAATTCCTAGAGTGCCAAAAATCTACGGTTCACCTAGTATAGAAAAATCATGGTGATGATTCTAGGTCCATGGTGACAAATTTTAGAATCATCAAAACTATTTTCATTTTAAAATGAAAATTTTGAAGCCAAATGTCTATTATTAAATTGTGGTTTCACTTGGCATGGGATTTTAACAAGGAATTTCAAATATCGTGGCCACCTCTTCTTATAGCTTTTAGCAATATAATTCCTATTTCCACCTTGAAGATCTTGGTAATGACTCTCCCTTTCACCCTAGCCTAAATCAGGAATGAATTTTCAAGCCTTATAAAGGACTCTCAATTCTATTTTGTAAGGAATTTTTTTTATTTATATCTTCAACATCTTCAAATTCAAGGAATCATCTACTTAGTCTACTAGACTACACTATATTCAACACTTAGTATTGGTTAGATGCCTAGCTATAAGATAGCGAGAAAATTTTGTGTGTTCCTTTTGTAGATAATTTGTTTCCTTTTCTAGGTCTAATACAACTCTATAAGTACTAATAGGTTAGATTGTTTTTTTATTTTAATTTTAATTATTTTTTTTTGTATCTTAGCTATCTCAATTTTAGAATTGTTTTCAATAGTTACTTATGTTAATTTGTATTGTGTGAAACAACCCTAGAAAATTTCACATAGAAATATGAAATAATCTAATTTTAGAATTTACAATATGCCTAATAGGATCACAAAAATAGGTTTAAAAAAAATACAATACCATTCCTTTATTTCTTTTTTAATTACAAAAGCACACATATAATAGATAAAACTATAAACTTTATCTCCTTACTAGACATACCCAACATTATCAATGACTCCTAGAGCTTTAAAAAAATATACCAATATGTTATGAGATCACCAGAATTCCTCACATTCTACT
Organism: Sequoia sempervirens; assembly: GCA_007258455.2. Taxonomy (NCBI): domain Eukaryota; kingdom Viridiplantae; phylum Streptophyta; class Pinopsida; order Cupressales; family Cupressaceae; genus Sequoia; species Sequoia sempervirens. The sequence continues at coordinate 56,391,382 of VDFB02047230.1, read as the reverse complement.
CGTAATTAGTTTTTTTGTGTAACAAGGATACATACTAGGGGTTTTCACCCTGACAATGTATTCTAGACTATACATATAGGGATTTTTTTACTAAGAACTAATTATTTATTGTAAGTTGGAAATTTCTTACCACTAGGGTTTAGGACATAGAACAACAATCTTCTACACTCCACATTCAAGGAAACCCTAGAGATCTAAATCCAAGGATGGAGTAGGGGAAAAAGATCTTGCAATAGGGGGTCATAAGGTATGAGTAATGACTAAAGAGGGGTTCACCACCAAGTTAGGGCTTGGAAATACTAATGGAATGCAAGAGCTAATGTTTAAAACTAGTGATGCATGATACTTGGATTCAAATGACCTAGAAATGCATATAAATTAGAAGAGAAAATTGGAAAAGTGTAGAGGAGCACTTGGAAACCTGTAGAGGATTGAATGAAGATCTGAAATGTTGAATAACCTAAAATTAGGGCACAATAGGACTCATATGCCAATTTGGTCGTATTAGTCCCTGGCTAGGGTTTCTGGGTTGAAACAGGTTTTTGATAGTTTTGATGCAAGATCTTTAGAAATCTTAAAATTTGTCTATATTGGGACTCATACGCCACAAGTGGTGTATCAATCCCACTCTACTTTTTCAAGGGGTTAGGATTGGATTCTTCTCTGTCGTCTCTAATCTTCCTGTCAAATTTTCATTTCTAGATCTAAAACTCTGATTTTGAACATGTAGAAGGATTTTCCTGACCTTGCAAGTGAGGAGACAACTCCAACAACTTCCTTCAAACTTGTAACCTAATCTTCAAAGATCCTTCAACCTCCAAAAAACCTAGAACTACAATCACACATGTAGAGAGGGAAAAACTTGTTGATTGTTAGGGAATAGGGCTTTGCCTTGGTGAAACTCCTTTTAAGCAACTAAACCAAATGATGAGATAATGAAATAAGGACATGAAACATGAGAAATGATACCTTGAATGATGTCTTGTAAATCTACAATCTAACATGAAAGTGGCCATGAAGAGTGTAGATCTAGATCGTGAATATGGATATGAAACAATGCTTGCAAATTGATCTTCAATGCTACATCACAACACTAGCTCAACAACATGCTTGATGCTTGATAATCTTGACATGATGATGGATCTTGAATTGTTGTAATACTTGATGAAGAAATTTGTCCTTGAACGCCTTAGAAATGCTCTTATAAACTCTCTTGATGCTCTTGTGAAGTCTTTGAATGCTTAACTCTTGATTTCTTGACTTGATATCATGAAGGCTTGGTGAAATTATAATTTGAGACCTATTTTATATAGGAAATCCATCCAAGTTACTGTTTATTAGATCCTAGAGGCCGACATTCATAAAATTTGAATTTAAAACCTTGATTTCTCACTCAAAACCATAAAAAGGGGCCAAATGGGACTCGTACACCACCTCTGGCATATGGGTCCCACCTGGGTGGGACTCATATATCCAATGTGGCATATGGGTCCCACAAGACATTTTTATAGAGAGAAACTGTTAGGGAGTTAATAAATTAAGTCTATTTGTTGATCTTGTCTAGATTTCAGTTGAAATAAGCCTCGAGATGCATAATATAGGGTCTTAGGGGCCTATTAATGATGATATAAAGGTCATAAATGTAAGATGTCCCAAAAATCAATGTGAAGTTTAAATAAATATACTTTACAACATCAAATTAAGGAAAACTTAGGTCTATTTAGCTTAAAAGGTGCCTAAATCCAAGGTGAATGTGTACAACACATTACAACACTAGATTAAGGAAAAATTAGGTCAAAGGACCACAAATTTAATGTGAAGGTGTAAATGAATACACTTTACAACATTAAATCAAGGAAAAGTTAGGCTTATTTAGCTTTAAAAGGGTCCAAGACCTAATGTGAATGTGTAAAACACATCACAACACTAGATCAAGGTAGCTTTAAGTTCATTATATCATTAATCATTGCCAAATTAAGGAAAAGGGATACTTTTTCCATTGTTACATCTAGCCCTCACTTTAATGAGAGGATGAACTTGCTTCAAACTCACACTAAAGTAGAAATTCAAGAGGGTTCCAAGTGTACCAATGCAGATGGTCTAGGACAACAAGGATCGAAGGAGGTGGTCAAGCCCCAAGATCCAAGATCCTACATCAAACTGACATAAGCACAAAAGGAGACACACAAGGTGTATGATATGCAACAAAACAAGATACACAAACATGCAATGTCAAAGACTGAAAGGAAAAAAAAAACAAAAATAGGTGGATCAAGGTTTGATCATTTGTCCAACATGATGTGGATCAGAGCTAGATTGTTTGTTTGAAAAATACATGCTCACTCTAAGGCCACGAAACTTTAGGTTGTCCACTAGGTTAGTAATCCAAAGAGGTGAGACACATATGCACACGGTCGATATGCGCTCACACACACATGCAAATGTCTATGGGAAAGTCATGCCTTAGATCAGCTTCCCATCTAACCATACCCAAGTTATACCTCCTGATAACTTTGATAAGGTTTCACACAACAATGAACTTCAAGCTTCATGAGGTAAGCAAATATTTGTATTCTTGGAACTCATGAACAAACAATATGGCACCACAAGAAATCAAAGTGTGTTATGCAAGGTGGCCATATAATAGTTATCATAAATGAAAAATAGTGTAAGGTATGTTCAAAGGGATTTTCTTAGTTCATGTAAGGTCTCTTCTTAGGGAACATTGTGCCTAATGTCTCCAAGAGAGGACAAATCAAGGAAATATCATGCTCTTGGAGGAAATCAAACCCAATGACACCACCAAGAAAAGGGTGCATCACAAGAATAAATAAAATCACAGTGAAACATGAGTGTCAATGTATGCCCCCATTTTAAAGCAGTTGATAACACCATTATTGTGAGAAATTTCTTTAAAGTAGAAGAAGACACGAGAGCTTATTCAGAAAGCCCTATGCCAAGTCATATGTTTCCAATAAGCTATGTCATGAGTAAGTATGTCACACATGAGCCAACTTAATACATGTCATTCACATCCCAAGCTTGTTGTACATGAGAAGTAATCAACTAGCCAAAAGAAACAATGACAAGTGACATATGAGGACAAGGCTAGCAAACCCCTTGCTCCCACTTAGTGCAAGACAAGGATGAGACGAGGTGATTGGTGAGAGGTTTGAAAGTTAGTATGGATTAGAGGAATTAGGTAGGTACCCCAACATAAGGAAGAGCACCACACTCCTTAAGATGTTGAATTCTATCACTTAAACCCTTGCATTCACTAGTAGAATGACCATGAACTCTATGATACACACAAAATGAACTCTTGTAGTGAAATTTATTTTGTGTTCTTGGAGGGAGGGATATCAAACGATCTTGGAGTAGTATCGACAAGATACCCTCTTGATCAATAGTAAAGGATGTTTCTTTATTTGCAAAAGTTGTCATACACACACTAAATGATAAAGCCTTAGATGAAAATGGAGATAAAGGTGGTAAACCTAAATCTTTCTTGAAATAATATGGTATATCAGTTTGCTTCATATATTCATTGCATCCATGTGTAGAAGAAAGATCATATCACATACCATAACAATATTTCAATTCAGATGAAGGGGATTTATTCTTCTAAGAAGGGGGTTTATAATTTATTTTATTGGTTTCATGGTTGTTGGAGATAGAGGGCTTGTGGTAAACCTCCTTGAATTTTTACTCTTGGGATTTAGTAATTTTTTTATTTTTTTTAAATGTTTATGTAAATTTCTAATATTTCTTAATTAATATATTTATCTTTTTACCATTTTGAAAAAACCCTTTATCAAGAAAATTAGGTATCAAGCAATAGCTAAGGAAAGTTGGCCCTTTAGTCATGGGTGATCTTGGTGAGATCTCATGTGTGTGTGTGTGTGTAACATACATACATACATATATACATACATAATTTGACTCATTATAATTAAGCTAGCCATAATAATAAACATAATTATTTTGTTGGAGACAATTAATCATCAATAATTTAATCTAGTGTTGAATGCAAACTTAGGAAAAGGTCATCTAGTTCTAATTGTGAGTGTTATTGCATTTAATTATGCATTTCAATTAGTCATGTGCTTTGATCTTTGTGTTGCACACAAGATAAAGTCACTTAACTAATTCATGCATTTTGTTATCTCACTCTTATCTCAGTTAGAACTCCACCATTCAAGGTCTCATGTTGAGTTCACCCGAGTCTATAGAAGGATATTCAATCCTTCACTGTAATCATTCAATAATTGATTCAATAATCAATAATCATTATTGTTTCACATATGTTTCTATGTAATTTCTCATTCGTGTGTGATATTTTTCTCTTCAGAATATCATCTAGTGCTTGTGGGATCTCAATCACAGATTCTTTTGACATGGTATCAGAGCTCTAGATCTAAAGATCCTTGTTCATTTGTTTGAGGATTTGAGTGCATTGAAATCTGTTTTTAGCAATATTTATCTTTGTGGCTTATCTTTCACAACCCCTTAATCTATTTTTTGGGGTTGATTCATGCCACAGACTCGCAAGAGTTGTGGCATTCTTCCCAAGCTGAAGCATCCTCTCAACCCATCTCTGCATTCATTCTACTAGGAAGAATAGCCAGAGGATGAATTTTTGGGAAAATTAGAGGTTCCACTCTGTGATTTGGTGTGAAATTTTCCAAGTGCAACCTACATAGAGGGCACCATATTCTGCCCATGTTGTACCATATAATCCTTTTTATGCTAGCGTTATCTTTGTTTTCTACTAGTGTGATCTTTGTTTCAGCTTGGAGGAATCTCTTCATTGCAGTTTGCATCAAAATATTTATTGCAATTTTTCATTGAAGGATGTGATATCTCTTGGAGGAGCCTACGATAATACCATCCAAGGGTCCAATCAACTTGTTGATGAGGTGTGAATTTATGATTTTGTGAGGCATATTCTTCACTTAGCCCATGAATTTTCTCTTAGAGGTTTGGAGTTTTTTTGCTATTTGCAACCTTTGGCCACTTGATTTTTCTTTTTTAGGCATTGACCTTTGTATTTTTTGGGACATCCTCTACAATGGTCAGCTCACTGTGAATGCTAGGTGCTATGCCAAGCATGTAGATTGCTAAGATCAATTTTTGGTAGGTCAATCTCTAAATTTGGGGGTCGATTATTCTGTTTGAGGTGTGATTATGCTCTATTAGATATCATGATTTTCCTCTGTGGAAGGTGTTTCATCAACACATTATGATCTGTAGTCATCACTTGGAGTGACTATTTCACATCTCACATCTTTGACTTAGGTTCTTTCCTCCTTCAAATTTTCCAGAGTACCTCCCACGTGGTGTTCAAAATTGTAGTTTGCCTCATCTTCAAGCAGATTTCTATGAAGATTTTCACCAAAATGGGGGTAGATGTAAACCTTTGTTTCTAGATGCTTGCATGTTTCTTTTAGCATCTAGTATAGGTTTCTTTCAATTTTCTATTGAATAAACAAACTTAGAAATTAAAAGTTGCTAATTAACTGTCAAGCTCCACACTGTTCCTCCAATTGGCAACCAAAAGTGTTCTTCTATTCTAAATTTCTATCTACATGATATTCCATAGTCACATCCTCATATGCTTCCAAAGTTTCTTTCTAGTGGGACAATATTGAGCATTGGATAAACAATGGCATCATCCCTAACGAAGGGCATCTTTGTAGTTCTTCAGTAGTTTTAGCTTTCTTCTTTAATTTGAATAAATTGTTAGGAGTTTTTCCACCTATATTTTCTCCTTTCCTCTTTGTTATCAGCCACATCATCATTGTTAGCCCACTATCTTCATCACCTTTACAACTTGTTCTCTATCAATCTTCACTGGATCTTGGATCGACATCATTGCTTTTTGACATGTGGACACGTGAACAGTTTTTCAGAGGCACACATCATCTGGATTTGGATGCCAGAATCAACCATATCTTTCGATTAGCTTCTCCAATCACCAATGGATCTATTTCTTCCTAAGGGGAGAAATGCTTTTTGCAAGAAGTGGATCATATTCTATCTTTAGGCATTCATCATTGGCATGAAAGCTCTTTCATTATGGGGGAGATTCATGTCTTCATTTTCTCTCTCATATCAGGAAGACATCTATTGTCCTTGCATTCTTTTCCTTCACCAATTCTTGCTTCTCCTCAATTTTCATTTAGGGGGGGTGTTGGAATAAATTAATCATCAATAATTTACTCTAGTGCTTAATGCAAACTTAGGAAAAGGTCATCTAGTTCTGATTATGAGTGTTATTGCATTAATTATGCATTTCAATTAGTCATGTGCTTTGATCTTTGTGTTGCACACAAGATAAAGTCACTTAACGGATTCATGCATTTTGTTATCTCACTCTTGTCTCAGTCAGAACTCCACCATTCAAGGTCTCATGTTGAGTTCACCTCAGTCTAAATAAGGATATTCAATCCTTCATTGTAATCATCCAATAATTGATTCAATAATCAATAATCATTATTGTTTCACATATTTTACTGTGTAATTTCTCATTCTTGTGTGACGGGTTTCTCTTCAGAATATCATCTAGGGCTTGTGCGATCTCAATCACAGATTCTTTCAATTTTTATAGTTAAAATGATTGAATGGCATCTAAAATCAATTTTTTTAATTATTTTCTAAAAATATATATACTTTATTTGTCAAAATAACAAATATAAATTCAAAATAGAATTTCTCCAAAATTAACCATCAAAACCCATTTTGTGAAATGGGTTGTGATAGTCAATGTTTAGCTCATTTTTTTTTCACTATCTACATGAGATACTATACTAACAATCAAATGGAAGCTTGTGCTTTTCTTGTGGCTTTGACTAAATCTTGTGAATTGGAATAGAAAAATGTTGTAATCCATGATTTTAGCAACCCTTTTGAAAAAATGGATGTTTAGTATGCTTTCCTAGCAATTGAGTTCTCTAGTTCAACAAATTTTATTTATTGTTCCTAATTTTGATTCCATATCTTTTATCTATGTTCCTAATTTTCATAGTTCAGTTAATTTATCCTTTTCAAATATTTTGTGAGTCCTCTAAATTTTTGTTGTTTCAAAGATTGTTATATTTGAAAGGGTTGTTAATCTTTTGTGAAACACCCTTCACTTTTTTTTCTTCTTACTTTATTACAACTATGACTTTCCCAAAATCTGATTTTATTTTATCAATATAATTATATTTTAAAATAATAATAATAATAATAATAAAACATCTAAAAACCTTGAAATATTGTTATTAGATTTCCAATAGGCATTTTTTATGAACTTTTAAACTCCATAAGTCAACCGTAAAGTCATTGGATGCCATATCAACAGTCTCCATCGAGTTTTTTTATTACGCCGAAGGCGTATCCAATTTGAGAAGAGGGGACCTCTCTTTGACTATCAACAACTGAAACTCCTCGAGAGATGATAAAAATTATTTCATCTGTCCAATTTTTTTGTTCATTTCGGCATCATTTTTAATTTCGCTTTCCCTTGGTATCACTACTTTTGTATTGATTATAGGCGGCACCGACATGTTCATACATTTATATCCGCCTTCTATCTCTAATGCTCTCTACTTCTCATGGCAGCCATTTCACTGCTTTTGCTACTTCTTTCTCCATCTTATTTCAACTCAAATACAATTGACGAAGAAGAATTTGAAGAATGTAACTCCCTAACTGTACTTGGTTATGGTAACACAGGAAAGCCAAATCACTGGATGATGCCACAGTATTTGAGCTTACAAATTCATTGCTCAGGGTAATGGGGAAGAAAACACACACCCTTGTAATTAGGGTTTTAGCTAAATTTGTTTATTTGTTACGCTTTTTGAGCTTTTTAAAAAATTCAAAGGAGTTTAGCTAGGTTTTCTTTTCCTTTTTCACTTATTTTATAAATAATAGATTGATGAGGGACGAAGCACAGAGGGCTCTGAAGAAGCATTTCAGAGGTGAAAGCAATGAAAAGCTATAGCATTTACCTGTGGTGGGAAGAAAACCAAATGGCTGCATGGAAATGAGGTAGGTTTAGTTCAAATTTTCTCGTAAGAAAAAATGTGCAATTGCTTGTCAAGTTTTTGGGGATTTTATACTTATTGTGTGTTGAAAGTGTGATTATTAGAGTAGCTTTCTATAAGGGTTCAACTCTTTGATCAAAATAATTAATATGTATAAATTCAAGAAAATTATCACGAAGACAAACAACTTGTTGCAATTCTGCTTGAAGTGCAATAGTAGAGCCACGAAAAATTGGAAGTATATTTGTTCATGTCTCTTTTGCCAAGAGATCAAATTTTCTTTGCTCTTAAACTTCAAATTCTAGAACTAGAACTGGGGAGCAAGTTTCTTTGTGATGTATCAAAGCTTATCAATCCTTTAATGTTTACTATTCTCCACAACATTAAGAGAGAGAAGAACAATTTTCTACAATCCTACTTGTATTGCAATGATAGAGCAACCATTGAACTAAGAAGATACAAGCTAAATCCTCCCTGCAGAGAGACACCCTTTTTTATTTTTTTAGTTGAAAAAATTATAACTAGAATGTGGGATTAGGTTTTTGTAAGTATTTAATGGGGATCAATCCTTTAACACTATCTCTTTTCATGGAATTGAATAGTGAAAAAATTGAGGGCTAAAGATTTTTCCTGTTCTGGTCAATATGTGGGAAAACAGTTATTTGCAAGTGAAAACAAGGGCTCCACTCCAATTGTTTTTTTGGTCCTGGAAGTTATGTTGATCATCAGATGCAACAACAGATACAATCTCAATCTCAAAGAAAATCACTTGCTGTCAATGGACTGCCCAAACAACCTCCTTACATGCCTCAGTGTAAGAATTTGAAAATTGAGCCTTCAACTTTGTTTAGATGTTACCATATATTTTGAAATCCCATCCCAATGCTATTGTTTTGTGGATTTTGTAGTTACTGCTTGTAATCTGGGGCAGCAAGTGGTAGGCCTAACTTTACACGAGTCTGAGAATGAACCTTCATGGAACTTACTGGCACCTAAGAAATGAACTAGAAATCAAGAGGTCCTGTAAAACTCACAGATTTCATCTATTGATATTTTGCAAACTCAAGCACTGCCTCAATCCAATGGACCAGTTCGACTGGCTTACAGTTGTCTTTTGATGATGAAATATTGAACTCTTCAAGCAATGTGTCATTGGGTGATTCAAGAATGTTGAATGGAGAATTATAGCAACAGCTTGCTCAAATGGACCAGTTTTTGAGAATCCAAGGACTTTTATTTTTTGGTGCCTCCAAATGAATTAATTTATGCATGTGTTACACTGAATTTGGAAGACAAGCGTTTAGGCAACTTGTACAACACCCCAAATGTGAACTGAAAACTACATATTCCATTATTAAGTATTTATTCAAAAATTATAAGAAAGGTGGCACCAACATGATGATTTAAAATTTAATTGAACAATTACAATGGTTCATTCATAAAATGTATTGTAAATTAAAAAGAGAGTAACAAACAAGCAGACCTGTATCTTGATACAAGATTCTTGTATCTAATCCTAATGTCTGAACTTAAAAACACCAGCCACGTATGATAAGCAATTTAGTTTCATGATTTGGTTCCCTATCCAACTATTCATTCCTTTTCGCCTCAGTTCGGTCATTTTTGGTGTGTTGCCTACTTTTTGTTTCCTAACTTGATACACATTTTCTAAATTACTTGGATGCAACTTCCCAAATATTCAGGCTTGGATTCGCAAGGCACATTGAAAAAAAACTCAAGCATCCACAAAACATTTTTTATTATTATTTAAGTGCACACAAATACAAGCTAAGATGGACATGAGTCATCTCACTCTTTTCTTCTGCACAAAACTGAATTGCTTATGAAAAGAAAATGAAACATTTCCTTGTGAATGCCACAATCCAATCAGTACTGTGAACCCATCTACAGCCCTTTCAATCAAACTCTGCTGAAAACTGTGCAAGGCGCTATTTATTGCTTTCACTTCAGCCCCTCATGATAGTTGGGACAGCTGTGAAATTTGTGATCTCATAGATGCCACTGCTTACACTTCAGATCCTCTTGGTTGCCGAGACAACTGTAACATTTGTGGTGGGCGTCATGTACGTAATTAAGATAATTTCATTTCAATCATTAATGATTAAGCTTATAGTCAGGTTTTTTGTCATCTGCATCTAAGTCCACTCCCATCATGGCTAGTGCCAGATGCCCTTTGAGGGCCTTGATGTTTTCTTTCTGGTTACCAATGGTATAGTTTCCATTGGTATTAACCATTGTGAGACTGGCATGTTCTGGAAGCCTAGTATCATCATGGCCTTGGAGGATTCTCACAACTTGACTCATGGATGGTCTCCATGACTCTGTTGTGTGAAGGAAAACTGCTGCAGCCCTAATCATATTCTGTCTACCTGCTTCATCTGCTTCGCCTTAAGGTGGTATTTCAAGCAAGGATCCACCAACTCCTCTATCAATCCTCCATTAAGTAATGGCCTTGCCTGTTAACAAAACAAAAATACCACTTATATATATTAACAAAACAGACTAATATCCAACTCCTCTATCAATCATGATATCTGAAGTGCGCTTTTACTTAAAATAAATTTATAATTACCCTTGTTGAAAGGCATTTTGCAGACCTCTTGGTGTAAATTTCTGCAAAATGGTCCTAGCAGCAAATATAGTTTTGACTTAAAAATCTCTGTGAAACATCAGAATCACTTGACCATGCACCTGGAGCACCGCGCACTTTAAACTAAAAGTAAATCTAAAAATATCAGGGTTTTAAAGCTACTAAATTCTTGAATTCGAGTTCGAGACAAGAATTTTGCAGCCCAGCGAGTTGAATCTAATCTTCCTACAGCCGCTGCTTCAATCTATTCACAATAAATTAAAAATAAATATAAAAATAATAAATACCACTACCCACATTTCTGAGAAGAATTGTTTTGGAGAGTTGTTGCTATCCACATTTCTTGCTGTAGAGATTGATGATTGCAAATTGGGGACTAAGCCTCTACAAGATTCTTCAGCTGAACTAGGCAACGGGAATAGAAGTGTGGGTAATGTGGAACAGAGCAATCACTTATAAAGAATGAGGGCACTGTAAGCTAGCAATAGTCAAAATAG
>VDFB02047230.1:56278835-56380141 GCA_007258455.2 Sequoia sempervirens | reverse complement strand
AAGAGTGATCTCCCTTTTCTGATAAGTGTTGGAACAACCTCTCTCTGAGTTGATCCTAGGAGTGGATAGAACTGGAGGCTAAAGATCGATACCAATATTGGGTCTTTCCTTTGAAAGAGGTAGCCAACAACCTAAGAGAATAAATTTCTTTCGCAATGTTATGTACCCTACATACCTTCACTATATCTTGAAGATGTTTAGAGGAGGTTTTGAAATCTTCTTCGAAAAATCTTGGAATAGCCTTGAGGGTGTTAGCAGGTATGGCAGGCCATACATCTGAGGGCATAGGTGGTTGTAGTGGACTACCACTATCCCAGGTTATGAAATTTCTAGGAGTAGGGGCATCTAAGTGAGCCATGTAGAGTAGATACTTATGAATTAGGTATACTAGTATTTTGATTTGGAAAGTTCAGCCTCTAAGTGGAGTAGATAAAGCTCTAAATTCTAGGCTCTCACTCCTTGCTCTATCACTCATTATAGGTGATACAAAACCTGTAAGTCTACTCCTAGGTACCAAGGTAGGTAACAAGGAGTACTGGAAATGGCTATTAGGAATTGTATGTAGAAAATATCAATTACATGTAAATAAAGATTAAATAGAGAAATGAAAAACATAGAAATAATAACAACAAAAGACAATATTTAATGTGGTTCACCCAAACTTGGGCTACATCCACCAACAGAGAGTCCAATATTATTATCCAGTAAATTGAACCGATTACAACTAGTAATCCTTGCAACTCAATACTGTTGCAAATACTACAATACAATGTTAATAGAAACCCAAACCCTTAGCCTTTTATCAAGACTTATGTCGGTTAAAAAATTAGGGTTTTTTATGTCAGCCAATAGAAAAAATAACACCCGACGCCTTTATAAAATAATAAAAATCATGAGAGGTTTTGGGTGCATAGCCCTTGAGCCCTGATGGGGGTGCTTCCCCTATAACCTGCCCTGTATCATGATAGGGAGCACACTAGGGGCACTGCCCCTTGACCCCGTCTTGGGGGTAGTGCCCCAAAACCCCTACAAGGGGTGCTACCCCTTGACCCCATTGAATAATTTGGGGGGAAACTGTGCTGATAAAAGTGGAGAAAATTTAACCTTCGACTCTGATTAGGCTCCATATACCAACAATTTCCCACTTGGAGACTGATCATAATACCGCTAACCATGCAGCTCCCACTGGAAATAAGCACCCTAGACCCTGTTCTATTTTTTTTGTTTTTAGCCTTGAAGATCAATTGAAGCTAAAGAGGAGCTTAGCTTCTCCCTTGGCATTTCCTTTGTAAAAATATCCGTTGGATTTTCATCTGTATATATCTTTTCCATCCTTAACTAACCATCATCCAACACTGATCAAATGAAGTGATACCTCAACTGTATGTGTTTGGTCTTTGAATGCAAGGAAGAATTATTTGTAAGATGTATGGCACTCTAACTATCTATAAAAAATAACTGGTGGCCTGTTGTTTTCCCAATTATTTCATGAAAGATTGCAGCGATATCATCTCATTGCTTGCCTCTGTTGCAGCTACATACTTTGCCTCTGTGGTGGATAAAGCAACCACCTTTTGCAACCGTGATATCAAACTTACTGTTGTCCCACCTACAGTAAAGACATAACCTATAGTACTCCATCTGGTATCAATATCCCCTTCCAAATCTGAGTCTACATAACTTGCTACATTAGTATTAGAGCCCCCAAAACATAAAAATTTATTGAATGTACATCTCAAATACCTGAGAAACCATTTTACTGCATTCCAATGCTCCAATCTAGCATTACTCATATACCTTCTTATGACTCCAACAACATGTGCAATATCTGGTCTCATGCATACCATGGCATACACTAAACTTCCTACAGTTTAAGCATATCGTACCTTGGAAATTTTATCTTCCTTCTCTTGTGTCTTTGGACACATCTCCTTAGTCAATTTCAAATGACTAGGAAAAGGTGTGCTAATAGCTTTTGTATTCTCCATGTGGAATCTCTGCAACACCTTTTCAACATAACCAACTTGAGATAGAGTCAATTTTCTATTCTTCCTATCTTACAATTTCTCATACCAAGGATTTGTTTTGCTATCCCCAAATCCTTCATAGCAAATGATTTTGCTAACTGTTGTTTTAACTCACTCATGTGATCCATGTTAGACCCCGCTATAAGCATGTCATCAACATATAAACATAAAATAATGTAGCTATCATTCTCCAACCTCTTAAAATAAACACAATGGTCAGAATTACACCTGTTGTAGCCTTGCTTAGCCATAAAAATATCAAATTTCAAGTTCCATTACCGATGTGCTTGTTTCAAGCCATATAAACTATTCTTCAATATTCACACCAATTTCTCCTTTCCTGTGACCTCAAATCCGTGGGGCTGTTCCATATATATCTCCTCCTCCAAATCACCATGAAGAAAGGAATTTTTCACATCTAGCTCTTCCAAATACAAATCTTCAACAACCACAATACTTAAAACAGTATGAATAGAAGTCATCTTAACAATTGGAGAAAAAATATCAGCAAAATAAATGCCCTTTTTTTGTGCAAATCCTTTTACAACTAACCTGGCTTTAAATATGTTCTTACCTCCATCTTCCTCTTTCATTTTGCAAACCCATTTGTTTGGTAAAGCCTTTTTACCTACAAGCAACTTACATAATTCCCAAGTCTCACTTTTTAGCAAGGAGTCCATTTATTCTTCCATTGCATGCTCCCACTAAACCTTTGTATCCACTTGCATAGCTTCATCATACCCTTCGGGTTCAACAACATCTCTTAACAAAATATAATACAAAGAGGGAGAAAATATTTCTTGAGGTCTACTTATCCTTGAAGATCATCTAACATTCACTAGAGTTTGTGGTATTTTTTGTTGATGTTGTTGCAGAGCACGAGGAACCACTGGAACATTGCTATTTGGTGTATCATCCAACACTACATAATCATTTTCTTTCTTCTCATGTTGCTGCAATTGATCTTTGTACAACACTTTCTCATTGAATATGACATCCCTGCTTCTCACAATTTTTTGATTTTCAGAATCCCAAAGCCTATAACCAAATTCATCAATTCCATATCCAACAAATATACATTTCTTTGAGTTTGCATCTAGCTTGGTTCTATTTTCATAATCTACATGTGCAAATGCTTCACAACCGCAGGTCTTGAGAAAAGAATAACTCACCTTCTTACCTGTCCATGCTTCCTTTGGAATACTACAACCCAAGGAAACTGAGGGACCTCTATTAATTAAATAAGCAATAGTATTTACAACCTTTTCCCACATGTTTGAATACAACCCAACATGCAATCTCATAGTCTATGCACACTCCATTATTGTTCTGTTCATGCGCTTAGCCACTCCATTTTCCTGTGGAGTCCTTGGAACTGTTTTCTACCTACGAATACCATTTAAAGAACAATAATCTTCAACATATTTTCTGCAATACTCACCACCATTATCAGATCTGAGACATTTTAACTTTTTACCTATCTCATTCTCGACCAAGCTTCTCCATTTCTTAAAAGTTTCAAATACATCAGATTTCTACCTAAGGAATAAATCCATACCTTCCTTGTTGCATCATCAATAAAAGTTACATAGTTTTGAGAGCCACTGAGAGAAGATACTTGAGCTAGTCCCCATACATCTGTATGCACAAGCTCCAATTTCTCATCTTTCTTTTGCTTCCCATCCTTGAGAAAACTAACTCTCTTTTATTTTTCATACACACAACTTTCATAGAAATCCATATTAACACATTTCAGACTTGGTAAAACATTCTTTGAATGTACTTTCATACCTTTTGCACTCATATGCCCAAGTCTATTATGCCACAGTGCTGATTTAGAATCCATAGCAACTGTTTGTTTTTCTTCCTACTGAACTACAACAATTGTTCCTAAACATTTATTTTTATCTGCAATAGCTAAAGTAGAAGGAATAGTATGACCTATACAAAGATATAAGGTGCCTACTTTCACACCTTTTGCTACCACTAAGGCACCTTTTGTAACCTTCCAATTTTTATCACTAAATGTAACAACACAACCTTCATCATCTAGTTGCCCTACTAAAACTAAATTTCTTTTAACTTTGGAATGTGCCTTACCTAATGTAGTAGCCAATGATTCCCATTTTGCAACTTAATCTCGATTCTTCCCTTTCCAACAATCTAATAGGGTTCGTTATTTCCCAAATAAACCAACCCAAAATCCCCTTGGACATAATCAAGAAAATAACTTCTATGGGGAGTAGCATGAAATGAAGCCCCTGAATCGAACACCCAAGAATCATTAGCATTATCAAGGGAAAAAATCAAAGCATCCTCATCAGATTTATTACTTACCACATTTTCCTCTTCATTTCCTTCCTTTTTGTCTCCTTTATTTTTTCTAAGACAAACAATCTTTCTTTAAATGACTTGGCTTACCATAGTACCAGAAATCCCTCTTGTCTCTAGATTGCAACCTTTTTTCCTTTGATTTTCCTCGTCACTTCCCATGACTTCAAAAATTGTTTCCTCTCTCTTTTGTTCTGCCCCTACTTTCTGCATTCAAAACTACCTGATGTGAATGTTCCACCTGAGCTTTCCTACGAATTTCCTCGCTCAAAATAACACCAACAACCTTATCAAATTTCAATGTATTCGAACCAAAAACATAATTACTAACAACCATGACCAAGCTATTCTAGTTTTTAGGAAAAGAACACAGAATCAAAAGAGCCCTAACTTCTTCATCAAAGTTTACATTTATAGAAGTTAATTGACTGGTAACTATACATTAAACTCATTTAACTGATAAACAACTAACCCACCTTCTACCATTTTCATATTGAATAAACGCTTCATTAGAAATACCTTATTCGAAGTGGAAGGATTTTCATATAACTTTGCCAAGGTTTCCATCAACTCTTGAGTTGTCTTTGCTATTGTAATATTGAATGCCACTGATTGTGCTAGGCATAAACAAATGGCTCTCAGTTCCTTTTTGTCTAGAAGATTCCATTCATCACTCATTCCTACCAGTTTCTTGGTTGTTCCTTCCAACAACCTCCATAAATCCTTTTGATAGAGATAATCCTCCATTTGCATCTTCCATAATTGATAGTTTTTCTCATTGAATTTATCTACCTTCAATTTACCCTCATCTGTCATTGCTCCCACTTAACCATGAGACTCTCACTCAACCATGAGAACTTCTTGCAGACAATAATTGAACACAACCTGGCTCTGATACCACTTGTTAGGAATTGTATGTAGAAAATATCAATTACATGCAAATAAAGATTAAACAATGGAATGAAAAACACAAAAGTAATAACAACAAGAGATAATATTTAATGTGGTTCACCCAAACTTGGGCTACATCTACCAACAAAGAGTCCAATATTATTATCTAGTAAATTGAACCGATTACAACCAATAATCCTTGCAACTCAATACCACTACAATTGCTACAATACAATGTCCACAGAAACCCAAACCCTTAGCCTTTTATCAAGACTTATGTTGGCTACAAAATTAGGGTTTTTTTATGTCATCCAATAGAAAAAATAACACCTGATGCCTTTATAAAATAATAAAATTGTGAGAGGTTTCGGGGGCACTGCCCCTCGACCCTACCCTATATCGTGATAGGGAGCATGCCAGGAATGTTTCCCTTGGACCCTACAAGGGCCGCTACCCCTTCACCTTGTTAAATAATTTGGGGGGAAACCACGCCGATAAAAGTGGGGAAATTTAACCTCTGAGTCTTATTGGGCTCCATATACCAACAATGGCCTCTTGAGGATGCTCTTGTTTGGACTCTAGGCATGAAACTTCCAACTTCTTTCCTTCACCTGATTTAATAAATACATTTGAATTCTAATCAGGTGTTTGAAAAACTTCAGGTCCCACTAGGTGTGCCAGAAAAAGAACTGTTGATCATCAAAGCTTGCGCCTCTTCGACAGCCTTATGGGAGATTCATCGAGTGGGGGAGCGATTTTCTCCCCACTGAATACCTCTAGGATTTTTATAGAAATTTGACTCTTCTTTGAGTTTTGGAGAAAAGGGTAGAAAGAAATGTAAATTTAAAACATAAAAAATGGCGATGCACCAAAGCTTTTACAACATTTCAAACCCAATCTTTCATATGAATAATATATTAGACACATAATGCCACAACCCTTCATTGTTGGGAAGAGAATGAACAACAAAGGCTAAATAAAAGCATAGTGCAATCTTTCAAATCTCCCCATAGGTAGTGCTCATTATGGTCCAATCAAACATAAAGATTTCTAAGGTTAACAATTTTTTTTTAAAAAATTGCAAAAAAACTCTCTTCTTACAACATAATATAACAAAACAACAACCCTTCAGAAAAATAGAGAAGTTCACAGACATAATCCAATTTTTACAAGTTATTACCCTACCATATAAGCCTACAACATGGAAATCAACTACTAAAACTATTTGAATTCAACTTAACATAGTGTTTCATTCTGAAGGAAAACATAAAGAAAGAAACTTGATAAAGGCCATAACATGCACAGTCTCAAAGATTTCTTCTAAACAATTTGTACTTGAATATAAAATGAACTAAAAAAATAGAGGTTGGATGCCAATTCGATAATATTTTTTGCTAAAACAATATAACATGCTAGAGAAAAGTAGTATTCTACAAAATAATTCTGAAAATACTTTTGTTCCTAAAGAAAAATAAAAATAAAATTTCCTCATAAAAGGAAAATGAAACTTGGAACTTTTAGAAAAACGTCTCCTTTTCTATTATCGCCTCCCATTTATAGTTAAAAGATAGAGAGAACCACCACCACATCCTAGAAGTAAATGTTGCTAGATGTTGGCATTTGATAGCTCATGATCTGATTGTAGATATTTTATTAGGTCATGACAATCTTTGCTCATTAATTCCCAACTATTGCATTAATTCCCTTTAGATATTTAGCAAAGATTGTTATTTGAAAACAATTAGATCCTAAAAATTAGCCTGGAAAAATTCTTTTTGACCAATCATGTGGCTTGATGGCACCAACTCAAAATTTCCATCCTAAAAACCAAAAGAAACTAGCATGCTTTGACAAACTCCCAAAAAAGATGGCCCCCTAAAAGTGAAAACTATTCACAGCGAAGAGATGACATGTCGAGCGAGCGGGGATTCTCAAAATTTTGAAAATAATCCTTGAGGAAATCTTCCACCGAGTTGACATGTGTCTTGGCTTTCTCTCTCAAAATGAAGACAATAGATGAAAATCATGTATCCACCACATGGTGTATTGCGCGCCTTCTCCAAACAACTTTTTCTTTGAGCATGAAAACATCTGAAGCCAATAACATATAAAAGACAAAAATAAAAAATGATTAAGGAAAAAATGCTTCACACCTAGTTCATGTGTTGTCTCAGTACAGACCTACACCATTAAAGAATTCATTTATACATAAATTCCAAATTAAGTTGATGAGAAAAGATATTTGATATCCAACTGGGAAGCCTTAACATCCAAAAATTACCAACCTAATGTTTCACAACAAGTTTCCCAACTATGACATCATCTTCCCCATTCACTTTACAAGCACCATCCAATTCAACTTTTGAAGGCACAAACACATAAGGTACTTTCTGCAACGGTAATTTTAAAACTAATGATTAATAAAAAAACTTAAGGCATCCATTAAAATTTCAAGAAAACAATCACTTGAAAAAATACATAGAAGCATCACTAAATGGTTCAAAACTCATCGTCAGTATAAGTCCAAAAATTTGATGTTCCTGTGCAAGTTAATTAGGTTTATTCTGTTACAATTCATCAAAATTAGAAAAAGGGTAGCAAGTCAGGGGATTTGATCATGGGAAAACTTTGCACTTAAAAGGGTTTTGTACTATGTCAAACATCATTTCATTAGTTTTAATCCCACCATTTTACCCATTTGATTACTACCCTATATAATAAGAATCAAACTGTGTTCATTTTATTGGTTTCGATCCCTTCAATCCACCTTTGCAACATCTACATTATGTAAATAATTCCAGTGAACAGTTGAAACATATCAGAGGTGATTGAAGGAAAGCCTCTCACAAATTAAGGAATGATTCATGTATTGCATGGCACATGGAGCTAACTTAAATTTTTTGCAATGCCCATCTAACATCTTAAAAGGTTGCAATAATGTTGAAATTCAAAATGGTACAAGGAGAGAGAAAACATTAATTCCTTATCTTTGGCCAATGAAATCAAAGGATCAAGAATGGAAGGAGGATCTATATTTGTCACCATAACTATAAAATATAATGATCTAAAGTATAACGTCTTGGTTGTTGCAACACCCTAATCTCATTCAATATTAGCAAAAAAGAAACTGGATATTGATCCACAACCATATTGGATCTCATAGGATTTTCCTTCACAAAAAAAAATGATATATATTAATTGTTTAGCAACTTCCTTAATATACCCATGTAAGTAGACTAAAATAAGTGAGGTTGAGGGTTTGAAGTAGAGTACCATCTTCTTGGTATGTCTTTTACTTTGATCATGAATTGTATCTTGAATGAAAATAGAAAGCTAGCTGCATTGTAAAATCATTGTTAGAAAAATAGCCACAAAATCCTCTTTAATTAAGATAATCCTTCTAGATATTTCAAGACAAGATATTTTAGTTAATTTCTAAGAGAGATAATTTCACTATCCAAACAACCATCAATCTATTTACTGTATATAATTTCTTAGAATTCAAAATTTGAATGTGATGAAACTAACCATAATTACCAAAGATTTGACACCAAAATGTAGTACAAAATGAATTGTTTGAAAACAAATGTGTTTTGATAAACCATATATACCCTTGATATATTGATTTAAATAACAAGGAAAGATCAAACTGGAGACAAAAAGATAACATTCATTAATTCACTTCAACAAACAATTGAAACTAGAAATCGACCACCAATTATAACTTCATTCTATTGGTCTTCAAAATTATTTCACAATACGTTTCAAAATTTTGTCCTGATTGACATGTCAAAAAGTGTCTTGTCAATTACCCACTTTTAATATAAATAAAAAAATCTTAATTATTTTTGTTTACATAAGATTACATAAAACTTTAAAAGCAATGAAAGATGAAAAGTGAAGAGAATTTATTAGATGTTGAAGTCCACAACACTCACAAGATACAGAAGTCTGTTACTCATCGTAAGTTAACTGTGATCATTCAGATCTGGCAAGGTCCTCTCTCCATGATAGTATCTACAAGGCTTGGTACTTCATTGCAAGGCCTATTCTTCTGGGGGAGCTAGACATGTATGCTCCCATTGGTACATCGTGTAATCATGAGGCCATTTCTACTCTTGTATTTTTGTGTGTTGGCCAAGTGACTCTTCCATCTGTTGTCTAATAACCCTTTCACATCTATGATGAATTTTGAGCACCCAACATCTAGTGCAATTATTCTATCCAAGGTTAAATTGAGGCAGTGAATATTTATGTCACCATCCTTTTGTATATTAGTGAGGTAGTTGGGAACAATTTTTCTAAAATCATCTATCCAATCCTTGGATCCTTTCAATTGATGATTATCCCTTAGTATCTAATGAAGAGGAAAATGGATGCCTTTTTGGGATATCACACTTTTCTCACTCAACCATTCATTAATTTCCTAAGAGTCCTAATTGGATTGACTAACAACCTCTCAAGGTGAGCCAATTCTCAATTAGGAGGGTCCTAGGGAGGGTTTCTTGAGTTCTAAGGGGTTCACCACCAAGCAAGTGCTTGGAAAAGAAATTTTTTGAAAACACACTATGATATGCAAAATGACCTAAAACTAACAATGCTAAATGAAAGATGAAAATGATGAAATTATGCAACAAGGAGATGGTATGTGTTCACCTGAGAAATTTGGATATGCAGTGAGGATTATGGAAATGCAAACTGAATGTCAAAATATGTTGTGGAGGACTAAGATGCCCAAGATGTCATATTAGTCCCACTGCTATTTTTTGGGGAAAATGCAGAGTCTTTGGATCTCAGAACCTAATCTCTAAAAATTAAGCCTGGGAGGACTAAGATACCCAAGATTATGTATTATTCTTGATCTTAATTTCTATAAACTCCAAACAGGATCCTGCTTTGCAAGATCTACACAAGATTCCTTTCTGGTCTCATGTTCTGAAACTTTCGAGTATGGCCTGTAGGTGAGTTTTCGTGAAGATGAAAACTTTGTAATGTAGCTTTTCAACTTTTGGAACTTTGTACTCCAAGTTATCTTCAAGTCCACAACCTCGATCTACAATCACAAATATGCAAGATGGGAAAAACTTGTTTGTTAGTGAATGGGGGTTTTCCTTGGTCAAACCCCTTGTTGGTAATTAAACCTTGAAATGAAATGAAATGAAATGGAGGAATGATTAATGAATAACATGCAATGCTACAACTCACCAAACCCTTGTAAAGTTTGAAAAATTGTGTGTAATGGCTGCAATGAATATGGATCTTCAATGCTTGAAAGATAATACTTGAGTTGCTTTGCTTGGATCAAAACCCTACATCACAAATGTTAGCACAACACCACACATGATGCAAGAAAACACTTTGATATGATGCTTGAATCTGAAAATGGCTTCAAATTCTTGATGAATATACTCTTGTATGCTCTTGTGAACTCAATTATGCTATGATAAAAAATCTCACAAAAGACTTGGGTTGAAATGAATCAAGGAAACATGTATTTATACTTATGCTTAATATCCTAAAATTATATCACACCAAGCTGACATATGAATTGATTAAATAAAGGAGGCTAAATCTCACCATAATTTGAAACTAAATCCCAAAAATGACTCAAGGAGGACTAAGACTCCCTAGGTGTCATATTAGTCCCAAGTCCTAAAAAATTGAGGCACAAACACCAAAAAGGGGCCCAATCCAGAGGTGCCAAAATTAGGGTCTTGAAAGCCTTGGGGGAATAAGACGCCCTAGGTGGAATTTTAGTTCTGACCCAAAAATTAGGGACACACTGATGGATTCATTAAATTATCATTTATGCATTGGAGAATGTCGAGATTAACTAGAAAAATATGTTATTCATAGGGCTTGCAGACATAAAATAGGACCAGTCAAGCCATAAAGAAGCATATTTGTAAAGTAAGGCAGGTCCAAACAAGTGTGAAAATGAAAGGGTATGCATTTTACTACACAAAATTTAGCCCCCACTTTAATGAAAGGATTAACTTGCTTCAAACTCACACTAAAGTAGCCAACCACGCAATCAAGAGGGGTTCAAATGTACAAATGTTCACATCAAAGAACATGAAAAGGAAAAAAAAGGGAAATTAAATCATGCCAAAATAATGCCAATGTATGACCCCACTTTAAAGGAATTACTAACATCATGCTGTGAGAAATTACTTTAAAGTAGCAAAAATGAAAATGCAATAAAAAAGGAAGACATGAGAGCTAACTTGGAAAGCCCTATGCCAAGTCATATGTTTCCAAGTAAAGCTATGTCATGCAAGAGAAAACGAAAAGAAAGGGGTTGCCCCCAAAATGAAAACAACAAACACTTAAGGGATCTATGGATTTGGGGTTAGTATGTCCTTTACTACAATGATATTAGAGAGCTTGGAACTCTCATCATTCCCCAAATACACAAAACTGGAAGAATGACACAAAGAGAGTGAAAAAAAGAAAAAAAAGACCCTTTTGGGTCAACATGGAAGAAACATAGGGTGTCTCGACGCCTTGCGTAATCCTCAAAAGGAAAACACATGACAAATGAAAATGAAAATGAAAGGAAAAGAAATGATAATGAAAAATCTTTAGGGTCAACATGAAGGAGACATGAATGTATCGATGCCTTGCATCATCCCCAAAGTGCTTGGGTATGAAATGAAAAGGTAAAGAAAAAGAAATCCTTTTGGGTCAACATGAAGGAGACATAAATGCCTCAATGCCTTTCTTCATCCCCAAAAGGAAAACATAAGTAATGAAAATGAAAGGAAAAGATGAAAGATAAATCAAAAGGCGAAAGGGTACGACATATAGAAGAATGAAGGTACAAATAGAGGAATGCACATAGAGAGAGAGATAGATGCATAAAATATAATCACACAGGGTCACATTATGCACATGAAAGAAAACAAAAAGAAAGTGAAAATGACTAGTAAGGCATAGGTGAGTCAACCTAAATCAAGTCATCCACCTTCCCTGTATCAGTCAGTATAAGTGGAAAGTGGATAACAGACTAAAGGGACAACAAAAAATGCCTTACTAGGACAAGGCCAACAACTTCTTATCTCTACTTAGTGCAAGACAAGAATGGGCCAAGGTAGGTGATGAGAAGGGTCATGCAATAGTGAGAATAGAGTATTCTACAACCATTACATGACAAAAGAGGGGGGAGAATATTCTATGTGATCATTGGAGAGCAAGTATTGCCATAAAAGTGATACTTGCTCAATATTTCTCTTAATGCATGACATTCATCAGTACTATGTCCAAGGATTTGGTGATAGGAACAATGTGGCACTTTTTCCTCTTTAGGATATAACACAAGTTGGTTCATAGGTGGTAATAATATTAATCCTTGGTTGAGAAGGATTTACATAACTTTATTTCACTTTCAGGTGGCAGATGAAGAGGTTGTAACTTTTGTAATAAGGCCTCTTGCGTTTGCTAGATTCACCAACATCTCTAGATGGGATTAGGGTAGGAGGTCCTAAGATTATCCTATCTTTATCCTTGTTATTGGTATGGTCTATTGGTTTTTCTTGAGGGAGAAGGAGATTCAAATCAGGAGGAGAGTCCAAGATCATTGTACCATTAATCTAGAGCCTTAGATATTCTCTAGGAGGCTTTTCATTATGAGAGGGATCTTGGTATTCTAATCCTTTGGTGTTTTCATTGGTTGGTATTTTCTCTAAGAGTTGATTAATT
The DNA here is from genome assembly GCA_007258455.2 of Sequoia sempervirens. NCBI lineage: Eukaryota > Viridiplantae > Streptophyta > Pinopsida > Cupressales > Cupressaceae > Sequoia > Sequoia sempervirens. The sequence continues at coordinate 56,367,191 of VDFB02047230.1, read as the reverse complement.
TCATGTTCACTTCTTATTTCACATCCCTGTTTTCTCAAGATGGTGAAACCTTTGTTGGATATGTTTCTTCTAGGTTACTTGTTGGTGTAGGGACACCTAGCCTTCATGTTGTAAAAGAGGGTTAAATGTTAGGTTTTTGTGTTTGAGTCACTTTTTTTGTTTGTAATAAGGTCTATTTAGACCATGTTTTATGTTTTTGGCTAGTTTGAGTCATGTGGGGCCAGTCTTGTGAAAATTTGTCAAGTTTTGCAAAAAAGTTGCTCAAGCAACTTTGTACTTTTGAGTTTTGTGGGTAGTTGAATTGGTTGGGCTTTTAAAGGAAGTTTTAAATGGTTGGGTTTGGTTTGTGAATGTTTAAAAAGAACTTGTGTATGTTGAGACAAAGGTTGGTGATGTAGATTTGAAATTTGAAATAACAAAACTATTTTTTTGTGTTTTAAGGCATAATTTGCTGCTACATGAGATAGTACAGCCTTGTATAGCCTGTAAGTGATCATCTATTCATTGTTATTGATGAAGCATTGAATATTCGGTCATTTGCATTTGGTTTCATCAATTTTCATTCAGATTTGAGAATTTTAGAGCAATTTTGCTAAGACTGGTTTGAAACCCTTGTTTAACAACTTTGAAGGTAGAAAAAATGTAAAACCCACCATTCCACTGGTGAAAGATCATGAAACTTGGTGGAATGGATGGGGTTATGGTTTTTTAGGTGTCTAAAAACTTGTGGGAGGAAGGGATGAATATTTGTGGAAATATGTTGATGCCCTAGGTTGAAAACCTCATATTTTGGGCAAAGAAGTTGCTTAGGACGTAGGGTTTGTAAAAAATCCCTTGGGAATTGGTTTGTAGTGGTTGGAAATGATTGGAAAGACCTTATAAAACATGTTTGATGCATTGGAGTGAATTTTTGAAGCTTGGAGATAGAATACCCTATTGTTTCCTTGTTAAACAAGCCTAATTAGGCCTAAATTGCAGTGCAATAGTCAATTTTTGAAGGCTTTGTTCCAAAGTAACCATAACGACAATCTTGATATTTTTTGAAATGGATTAAAGGGTATTTGGAATGGTGATTAGATTTTTGGTTTTGGGTCTGGTTAGGAAATTATGTTGGAAAAACATTTTGTGGAGTACTACTAGGAGAATAGGGAATTTGTGAGGGAACCCATCAAGTTAGGGTTCTAGAGCTGCAAAGTTTTTTGGATTGAGTTAGTTTGAAGACGGAAGGAGGTCCTGAGATTATCCTATCTTTATGCTTGTTATTGGTATGGTCTATTGGTTGTTCTTGAGGGAGAAGGATATTTAAATCAGGAGAGTCCAAGATCAATATTGTACCATCACTTCAGAGCCTTAGATATTCTCTAGGAGGCTTGTCATTATGAGAGGGATCTTGGTATCCTAATCCTTTTGTGTTTTCATTGGTTGGTTTTTTCTCTAAGAGTCGATGAATTTCATGTTCACTTCTTGTGTCACAACCTTGTTTGTTCAAGATGGTGAAACCTTTTTCCATATGTTTCTTCTAAGTTAATTGTAGTGTTTGTTACTTTGTTATCATAATATGGTTGATTTTTTTCTTGTTTAGAGGAACTAGGTTCACTTGTTGTAGGGAACTTAGGTTCAACTTTCACTTCAGTTTCATGATGTAAGTACCTGAACATCTCAATGGGTGGTATTGTGGGAGGGTCTGGTTGTTTCATGGAAGGATAAAAGGATGCATTAGCTTTAAGGTTATCAAGACAATCATTTATAAACTTATTCATGCTATCATCATCTTATCCAATGATGTCAGCATCACAAGGAGGACATGCATTAGGAGTTGAGTGAGCATGGGTGAGTTCAATTTCATTAGGGTCATTACCAAAGGCATAATTGGACATATCTACCAAAGATTTCAAGGACATCCACAATTTTCTAAAGCATATATCCATGATGCAAGATTAAACAAATGCACTTGAAATGAAAGAAAATGGAATAACAACAAATCTAGAAATTGAAATAGAAAATAGAGAGCAACCCATAGAAACATAGAAGAGCAATTTCAGATCCTTAAAACCTGGGAATCAAAGTCAATAGGGACTAAGACTCCAAGAAGGATATCTTGGTCCTCCTGGTAAGATTCTGAAGTTCTAGAGGCTGAAACAGACAAAACAGTAGAGAGAGACTTCTGAAGCAAAAATCTTGAGAGGGACTAAGACACCAAGAAGGGCATTTTAGTCCTAGCAGAGATTTTCTATAGAAAAATAGGGAATTCTAGAATATCAATAGTGTTTACAGATTGTCGATGCAGTATGCTGATGCTTATAAACTAAAAAATGTGCAAATAAGTGCAAGGAAAAGTAGCTAGAAACAAGCAATTGAATGCATTTTTTTCAATTTTGAATGTAATAATAATGCAATGGGGATAAAAAACAATGCACTTATCACTTTTTTAATGAAATGAAATGATGCAATGATGTAAATATGCAACCTATATACACTTTTCATTAATACAAATATAGGAAACCCTAAATGAAATTTCACTAATGCAAGAGGAAAGATACCTAGATGCACTTTCACTAATGCAAGATGCAATGAAATAATGAATGCTATCTAGATCTGAGGACTTAATAGACTCCAAATCAGAAAATACAAAGTGTCGGGCTCATTAAAATGATGAAGAGGAAAATGGATACCTTTTTGGGATATCACACTTTCCTCACTCAACCATTCATTAATTTCCTAAGAGTCCTAATTGGATTGACTAACAACCTCTCAAGGTGAGCCAGTTGTCAATTAGGACTCGGGTCCTAGGAAGAGTTTCTTGAGTTCTAAGGGGTTCACCACCAAGCAAGTTCTTGGAAAATAAAATGTTTGAATACACTGTGATATGCAAAATGACCTAAAACTAAAAAATGCAAGATAAATGAAAGATGCAAATGCTGAAATTATGCAACAGGGAGATGGTATGTGTGCACCTGGGAAATCTAGAGATGTCATGAAGATTATGGAAATGAAAACTGACTACCAAAATATGTTGTGGAGGACTAAGATGCCCAAGATGGCGTATTAGTCCTGCTGCTATTTTTTGGGGAAAATGCAAAGTCTTTAGATCTCAAAACTGGATCTTTGAAAATCTCTAAAAATTAAGGCTGCGAGGAATAAGATGCCCAAGATGGTGTATTAGTACCATTCTAAATTTTGTAAACTCCAAACATGATCTTGAGCTCCAAGATCTGCACAAGCTTCCCTTCTGGTCTGAGGTTTTGAGACTTCTAAATGTGGCCTGTAGGTGAGTTTCCATGAAGATGACAACTTCGTAATGCAACTTTGCAACTTTTGCAACTTTATACTCCAAGTGATCTTCAAGTCCACAACCTAGATCTGCAATCACAAATATGAAAGATGTGAAAAACTTGTTGTTTGTTAATGAATGGGGGTTTTCCTTGGTCAAACCTCTTGTTGGTAATTGAACCTTGAAATGAAATGGAGGAATGATTAATGAACAACATGCAATGCTACAACTCACCAAACCCTTGTAAAGTTTGCAAACTTGTGTGTAATTGTTGCAATGGATATGGATCTTGAATGCTTGAAAGATAATACTTGAGTTACTTTTCTTGGATCAAAACCCTACATCATAAATATTAGCACAACACCACACATGATGCAAGAAAACACTTTGATATGATGCTTGAATATGAAAATGGCTTCAAATGCTTGATAAATCTGCTCTTGAATGCTCTTGTGAACTCAATTGTGCTATGATAAAAGATCTCACAAAAGACGGGTTGAAATGAATCAAGGAACCTTTTATTTATACTTATTCTTAATATCCCAAAATTATATCACACCAAGCCGACATGTGAATTCATTAAATAAAGGAGGCTAAATCTCACTAGAATTTGAAATTAAATCCTAAAAATGACTCAAGGAGGACTAAGATTCCCTAGGTGTTGTCTTAGTCCCAAGTACTAAAAACTTGAGGCATAGACACCAAAAAGGGGCCCAATCTAGATGTGCCAAAATTAGGGTCTCAAAAGCCTTGGGGGACTAAGATGCCCTAGGTGGAAGTTTAGTCCTGACCCAAAAATCAGGGACACACCAATGGAGTCATTAAATTATCATTTATGCATTGGAGAATGTCAGGATTAACAAAAAAAATATGTTATTCATAGAGATTGTAGACATAAAATAGGACCAATTAAGCCATAAAGTTTCTAAGCATAAATAAAGCAAGGCAAGCCCAAACAAGTGTGAAAATGCAAGGGTATACATTTTACTAAACTATAGTATCTTAGGCACAAACCACTGCTTTAGTGTGTGAAATGAATCCCTTCTTTCCTTGATATTTTTCTCTTCTACATACATGTATTGAAATTCATATGTGACCATTCAGACCATTTGCTCAATAGGATTAAAAGTTGCGGGGGCCTCAACACTCCTTTGTAAAATTCTGCACAAAGTCATTAAGGTGTGATGTACAAGTTGTCATTTCTTGAATAAGGGGTCCAATATAGGTACGTGGGCCTTTATCTGATCAACTACTTGTGACAAGGAGACATAACATTCATACACATTTTCCATTTTTCCCATAATTAGTTTAACCCTATGCTCCAAGAACTATTCCAATACCTTGAGGGTTTCTCTCTTTTCTCTTTCTTTTCTTCTTCATTAATCTTTTTCAACTTCTCAATTTCTTGTTTTAGTAGATTAACTTTTTCAATAATGATTGCACCTGTACCAGTCTGGATGGAAGGGGGCTGACATATTGTTAATTCTATGCTTTGGGAAGGACCTACTCCCTTCAATTGTTGTTTCAATTTCACATTTTCTATGAATATAACCTATTCAATTAATCATTTAGATTAGTTTGTGCTTTCTCATATTATGCCAATCTAAGCTCTGTAGCTTTAACTGCATCCCTAGTAAACATTGTTGAGTGCATTGTCATAGTAGCTTCCTCCAATGTTTATTTTTATTGAAGTGTCTTTACCATGGAAGTCCCTCATTTATTTTACAACATCAAGCAATCTTGGTTTTTCTATTCTTTTTTTCTTTGTCCAAAAGGATAGGGTTTCAAGTCTTGGATTGTAACATGTGCCACTCATTCCCTCATCTAAATTAAATTCAGAAACCAACATGGGATCTTCTTGGCTTCGTACTTGATCTAGTAAGAATATCGTTTTTAAGTCCATCCCAAGAATAATTAGTATATTTCTTTCTAAGACCAATTTTCTTGCTTCTTGGGGGCTAGCAGTAATTTCATTAATCCTGAGTTCTTCAAGAGTCTGGGAAACAATCTGTTCATGTTGTGACTCCTCAGTTCCCATCTTACTAATTTGGAGTCTCTCCTCAAATTCTTTCATTTTCATCTTAAACTAAAAATCCTTAAACTTGGGAGTTTGAATAAATTCATCATCTTTAATAAATCTAAGGGTAGCAGTCACCCTTTCATCATCATACACTTCTTGATCATTATGCCCATGTACATCCACTCTTTCTTCTAGTTTGTGAGCATTAGTTGCAAGATTAGGTGGTGGTTGATCAAATTCATCATCTTTAAAATTAAAAATTACATTGTCTACCTCTTTAGTATCCCCTACTCCACTTATTTCATATGCCACTAAGCAGGCCACTCCATGTGTCTTCTTCCTTTTAGGAATTGGTTGGTCAAGGGATACTTCTGATTATATTGTGGTAGTGTTTGGTAGGGGCTTTGTGATTACAATACCAATTGGTTTGATGGACAATTTAGAGGGTTTCAAAGACTAACCCTCAAGTTTCTTTTCTGGTTCAACATATAAAAATTCAAAGTTTTCAATTATTACGTTCATCCTTTTGATAGGATCATTTTCTTCAACATAGAATCCTTGGAATCTAGTGTCCCTTTTCTTCTTCTCCTCCTCAATCCTCTTTATGATTTCCCACTTCCTCTTCCTTTGAGAAACTTCATCAGGTGTAAAGAAATTTCTTATTACATCTTCTTTGTAATCCATTACATGGGTAATCCCAATTTTAGTGAGAAGTGTTTTCTTTATAAAATTAATATTCCCTTCAGGATCAAAGACCCTTTCTCCTCATGAATTCAATGAATTCACCACATATTCAAATAGTTCTACACTTCTTCAAGAGTTTTATACCCTATGGATAGCTCCTCACATTCAGTTAGGTCAGGGAGGAATGTCCCCTTTTTCTGTCTTTTCATAAAATCTTGCTCCATCCATAACATTTACCACATAAATTCTAAAAATGAAATTTGAATAGAAATAAATTTAGGTAAAACATGTGGGGCTTCAGGAAACCCATAGAAACTTATTACTATTTGGTCTACGAAGAAGAACCAGTCACCAAAATTGTGAGTGTGTCCCTACTTTGACTTCAATGCTAAAGGTCTTAATAATTGCATGATTATATTAAGCAATCTTGGTGAAATATGACCAAGAGCAACCATGACCTTTACTATGAAATCATCATGAAATATTACATAATCACTAGTTTTACATCTACTATCCCAGATGTAACACCAGTTTTGTATAGGAAACCTATTCCCTTCATCATCAATCATTCCTAAACACATTATTTTAGTCCATCTATTTCTATTTTGGTACAATATTAAATGACATAGCAGAGAGTATTTCCTAAAAGTGATGGGGGCTAAGTTCTCTCTTACTTGCAAAAATACCTCATGTAGCCCTTTCTCAATTTTAGTAGTAAAGTCATACTCAATGTTGACTTCAGGATTTTGTATCCTCATAGCCATCATCATGAGATAGGTTGGCATCCACTCTTCAACATCTATTCCAAGCACTTTTCACAAAGAAAAATAAATTATTTTGAAATATAATTGGAAGTCTTCTAGGAAAATGGCTCATTTTGGGAGGGGGAGATAGGTATCCTCCTATTGTTTACACCCTTTTTCATGTGTAAAGGAAGTTCATCACTCCTATAGGTTTTTCTCAATCTCCTATAATCCTCCTCACTTCTATCCAATTTGATCTGAGTGATAGCTTTCTTGTTTAACATAAAACACTCTATAATTGCTTCTTTAGTCAACACCACTAATGGTGAACCATTTGACATTATTATAGTCCTGTTAGTCGAGTGATAATATTGTGCCAATACTTTAATAAACTCAACATCTACGAAGACATTTGGGACTATCAATTTCGCCAAATATAAGGTCCAAGGATTTGAAACTAGAACCTTCTCAACCCTTTTTTCATAGAAGTAGAAAAACATATCCCACCTTGAGATAGGGATAATTGGGTCTCTACATCCATGGGTTGTATCTTTAAACACCTTTTTGGATCCTTTGTCTATAGAATTAGGTAACATATCTAAAATGGATTGTTGTAGGGACCTCTTCTTTGATTTAGAAACTGTGGACTCTTCCTTTTTACTCACAAGTTGACTTATTTTGGGTGGCATGATGAAGAATTTACTCCTACTTGATTTATTAAGTGTCTACTTGTAGAAGAAAATTCAGTTCTTATACACTTGCTACAGAGGGTTTCTGTGAACTTACTCTGCAAAATAATAGTTTCAAAGTTTTCCCGCTTGAACTCCCTTGCCTCCAGTATGCTGAGCTTTGTGAATGATTTCCAAATTATCATCGAGTCCCAAGTAATATTTTCTCCTAAGCTCAGTCACCTCATTATTAATGTGAATTCATGCAAAATATTGCAGAATTTTCCCATATTTTTAGTTTGAATACATGCCATTGATCTTGGGAAATTGAACGGTGTAATCATTTAATGCTTTGATAGCTTGTAGTGCAGTACTGCTCGGTCATTTCAAGATGACCGTAGGTTAGTGCTAGGAATACCGCCACCCCACGCACACCCATTTGGAATCCCATGGGACGATGGGTTATTTCGAGCGGTTGAGTGAATATTCACTGCCATACCACTCTGTGATATCAAGACCACTATGGGGTAGTGGTAGCAGTACCGCCACCTCACACACACCCCTTTGGACTCTCATGGGATAGGGAGTTGGTTCTAGTAATTGAGTGATTGTTCACTACCATACCGTAGTGTCACTATTTACCACTTGCGGGGCATCAATTTACTTTAGTTGTTAACATGTTCTCACCACCACTCCACAATATTCATATTTGGTTGCCATGGTATTGCAGTAAGCATTTGTACATTGACCTATTTGTCTCTCCATCTCACACATACCTCTATTGACTGTTGTGGTAGTGCGGTATTGGATTTTATTATGAATGCAGTATTTTAGATATCATTTTATTAAAAATATTGAACAATTTTCTAATTTTGTAGTCTCTTAGTTTTAGTTTTTAGTGTTAGTCAAACCTAAGAGATAATTTCTTTGTTTGTAACGGGGAGGCTTAGTTCACCTAATGTTAAGATATCTATATGTATTATTAAATCACAGATGTTCATTATATGTTTGCATCTAGAAAAAATTTAGGACATACAAGAAATTATATTCTAAATAAACAAAATTAATTTCAAAATTTCAACCAAAGTAAGAAAACTAAGAAGAATGATTAAAACTATCTTTAAATGCACTTCAAATCAGTAGTGAACATCTCAAGTTTTGTATACAATTTACCAGCAGAATAATGTTGATTACATTCAAAAATGTATTAGTAAAACAACAGTGAATAAGCATACCTATACTCAGATCTTTATTACATTCAATAATAAATTACACCATACATATAAAAAAAAAACTAGGTGACAAGCTAACCTCTTAAGGTGACAAAACATCATCATAATCATCTACATTTCCAACAAGATTAGAATCCTGATCATTCGTGTCTGCATCTGCTTGATTTTCTTCCTCATCCTCATCTGTGACATGCAATGCATTCTCTCTCCCAATCTCTTCATTGGTAATCAAAATGTCTTCTTCAAACACTCCATCATCATCTTCATACACTTCTTTGAATGTTTCTTGTAAATTAACATATTTCCCATTAGATATTATATCAACAACTTCCATGATTTTTTCATTTTGAATGACATATGACCATCTTGGGCTTCTTACATCATCAATCAGAATTTATTGGTTAATTTTAAGAGGGAAAATATACGGCTCATATTTCTCTAATAAAAATTGTCTTCTATTTGCATGTACAAATCCATACTCATCAAATTGTACTATAGATGGTCGGATCCTCTTACATTTTAATAATATAGGACTATTTTCTCCATAGTCCACTAGAATGATTTGTTGGATGAATCTGACATAAAATTTCTTCTCAATTTCATGAAGAATTTTAAAACTAACAACACAACAACACTTTATCTTTCCTTTGTCTTTTTCTGCCACTCTTAAATGACTACCATAGGTCAACATTCCACTAAAATGCATAGCCCATAAATGTAAATATTTTGAAAGCTCACTTTTCTCTATTTTTATATCTTGACCTTCTTTTGCATCCCTGACTGCATTAGCAATCCATTCTTCAAAATTTGGAAAAGAATCACCTCCAATCAAATTAGCATGATGTCTGTGCCTTTGAGGTTGATGTTGCATCTAAGCTTGATTGTCTTCATATTTTATACATAGAATATTAACGTACAAATAGTAAGATTGATAATATAAATGTGTAAATGTAATTGAGTAAATAAATCATTGTATTAATTTTTTTTACCCATGCCACTTATCGAACGAAGATGTGTTTTAAAATATATAGGAATGTATCACACTTCTTTTTAATGTGATAGCTTCAAGAGACATCCATTTCCTTCCAATACTTCACTTGCAATTATGTCTTATTCATCATTGTCCCATATATGTCGATTGACATTTTTAAAATCCTTCATATATTCTGTACAAAATCCCATGGCCTCTTGCATTGAATATCCCTCAGACATATTTCCTTTTTATTTTTTTGTAGTTCGAACAATTTTTTTCAAAACCTTCATATATCATTCTATATGATGCATCCATCTTGTTCTTATCAAACCACAATTATTTAGTTCATATTGTAGATGTATCAAAAGATGCATAGAAATTTTAAAGATTGTTGGTGGAAATTCTCATTCCAATAGACAAAGGACTTCAACAATCTCCTCCCTTAAACTATCAAAGTTCGAAGGATCTAATACATGCAAGCTCATTCTCTTTAATATTAGGCCCAACATTATAACTGCCAATCTTGGCCCCTTTGGAAAACTTAATATATTTACCACAATAGTTAAATTATTCTCCATTATGACATGATAGTCATGGGTCTTGAGGCCTCTGAAGCCATTAATGTTAGTTTGGATTCTAATACTACTACTTGCATATCCAGTGGGAAAGCAAGTTTGAGACATCAACTATAAGAATTGTGCACGTTGTTCCTTTATGCAAACATAAGGAGCACTAGGTTTCCTATATTTTTCATCATCATATTTTTCAACCCAAATATTTCAACGAATCTTTAGTTGTCGAAAGTATTCACATGATGAAATAGTATCAAAATCTCCAAAATGAGTTTTTATAATAGCATAGGCTATAGTTTTCTCAATCTGCATAAAGTCAACAATATGGCTAATGGCTATATCCTTAAATTATGGAAACTTATAGAATATGCACAATCTTTTAACATCACTTTCATTACATTGTTGATATGGATTATCCATTTTAAGGTAAGAACGATGTCCACAATAAATACACTTACGCAAACTTCTTGAGTGCCTCACAAAATCCTTAAAGTTGCAAGCAGGACATCCATGGTATCCATGAACACTGAGACCAAACAATGTACCATATGTAGGAGTATCATGAATCATAAACAATAAGGAAGCTCTTAAAGTGAATTTGATTGAATGATCATCCCTTAAATATTGAATTTCCTTAATTCCTTTCCACAATTCCATTATCTCATGATATAATGGCTCTAGTAAGCATCAATTGTATCTGAAGTCACACTTTTCTTTCATGGTATAATCAATGATAGCATTAAGAAAAATGGTTTAGTTGATGAAGGAAAGTTATAATTTATTAAAAATACTGGACAAGTTGACCATTTAGTACTTTTATTTGAGAATGAGTTCACCCCATCTAGAGCCAAACCCAACCTTATATTACGAGGATCTTGAGAAAAATCAAGCCATCTATTATCAAATTCCATCCATGTCTTAGAATCAGACACACATCATTGTTTTCCATTAGCGCTCTTATTTTGGGCATGTCATTGCATAAGTTCAACAATGTCTCTACACCTATACATTTGGAGTAATCATGGGATTACCGAAAAGCGACGAAGAACTTTTCTAGGAACCATAATTGATTTCAACCCTTCTCTATACCTCACTTCATGGAATTTCAAACATTCACTCTCAATTGCAAGATTCTTGTGAAATAATACACAACCATTCACACGTGTGTGGATGTTTTCACACCTTAAGCCTATCTTAGTGATTTTCCTTCTACTTTAACTTCGTTTTGTTGGAAATGTGGAGTTAGGTGGTAACAACGAACTTAATAATTCCAATAACTGATCTACACTCTCATTTGTCCAAAAGACACCACTTTTAAGTTAAGAATTTGAAGGATTGTTGTCAAACGACTTAACCTGCAATTAGTATACAAAGGCTTTGAAGCATCCTCCATCAGCTTGTCCCAATCATCGTTTATACCCCCATTCAACATTCTATGAACATCAAACCCTTCGTCTAACATCGTTGCCTCTTCATTTATGTTTGGTGCCACTTCATCTATGTTTGTTGCCTCTTCATCTCTCACACTCTGCCATTCTATCACATCTTCATAATAATTGACATTCCAAGGGCTTATAACACTATGCCCATATCTTATCATATGTCGATAAATCTAACTTCTTTTTTTCACCTTTCTACCAAGATAGTCATTACATGGACAAAGGAACAACATGCACAATTCTTTAGGTTGAAAAATATGACTAGGAGCAGCTAACAATTGCTTTTACTTGTCATGACATTCCATTAGACAACATTTCTTTGAGGCATTTTAAAAAAAAGTTCATTGCCTTGTCTATGCTACCATATTTTTCATACATGTCTACCAAAGCATTTTATCAAACAATTCATTGCCTTGTTGCTATGGCTAAAAGCCTAAAACAAGTGCTTTTGAACAAGTTAAGGATGCTTGGAAAAAATCAATCAAAGCATAATAGTAAGCAATAGCATAGACAAGGTAGTGAACTGTTTGAAATAATTCCTTAAAGAAATGTGGTCTCATGGTGATGGAATTCCATGACAATCCATAACAATTCACTTGTCATGGAATTCTTCATGGCATTCCATCACCATGAGACCACATTTCTTTGGGGCATTTTTTCCAAAGTTCATTTCCTTTTCTATGCTACCACATTTTTCATATATGTCTACCAAAGAATTTTATCAAATAGTTCACTACCTTATTGCTATGGCTAAAAGCCTAAAATAGGCGATTTCAAAAAATCTATGGATGCTTGGAAAAAATATATCAAAGCATAATAGTAAGCAGCAAGCTATGGTCTCATGGTTTTTTTTTGGCACAAAAATCAATGTGATTTTATTTGCATTTTTTGGCAATTTTGCTATTTGAAATGGGGAAAAATATTTGTGGTTAGTTTTGTGCACTTTTTAATTGTAGAATTCTCATAGTTATTGAAAAAGGTAGTGTTCATGAAGGAATGGAAAATATGTGTAAAGACTTTCAATGATACCCATACTATGCAATGACATTGAATCATTTAACAAACCATTTTTTCTTCACAGGGCATCATTTTCTTGTGGAACAGTTGGCTGAGATAGCTCTTGTTTCAACTGACCACCCTCTCATGAAATCTCATTCATATTATAATCTTGCATGATATTTTAATAGTAAAGGTGATTATGACACCACATGTCAAGGAAAGCTAGAGGCCATAGGATTTTGTGGATAGGATTCAATTGAAGCTGAGAGATCTTAAGATTTCTCTCTCAAATTTTGAAAAGGTTTTGGAGATCCACCCTAAGAAATGTGAGAGCTTAAAAGCTATAAGACACATATATGCTCAGCAAGGGTAGGCAAAGAAGGATTTGGAAATTTTAAGAAAGGAAACTCCCATAGATCCACATGATGGCTATGCATTTATCAAGATGGGTGAGTTATTAATATCATCAGACCCCAGTGCAACCTTAGATTCTCTTAAGATTCCAGAGTCTCTTCTAAAGAAGAGTAGAGAAGAAGTACCCATTCAATTGCTAAATTTTTTTGGGGTTATTCATTTTGAGCATGACGAACTAGAGTTGGCTCAACAAAATTTTATGGCTCGACATTAGGAAATGATGCTCTACCTCTACATAAATATTTGTGGTCAGTTTTGTGCATTTTTTACTTGTAGGATTCTCATAGTTAGTGAGAAAGGTAGTGTTCATGAAGGAATGGAAAAGATGTGTAGAGCCTTTGAATTATACCAATAATCTACAATGGCATTGAATCATTTAGCAAACCATTTTTTCTTCACTCCAGGGCAACATTTTCTTGTGGAATAGTTGACTGATACAACTCTTGTTTCAAATGACCACCCTCTCATGAAATCTCATTCATATTATAATCTTACATGATCTTATCATAGTAAAGGTGATTATGAAACCTCTTGTCAAGGAAAGCCATAGGCCACAAGATTTTGTGGATAGGTTCAATTGAAGTTGGGATATCTTAAGAGTTCTCTCTCAAATTTTGAAAAAGGTTTTGGAGGTCCACCCTGAGAACTATGAGAGCTTAAAATTTGTAGGCCATATATATGCTCATCAAGGGCTAGTAGGGAAGGCTTTGGAAATTTTAAGAAGGGCAACTCACATAGATCCACCTAGTGCCCATGATTTATCAAGATGTATGAGTCATTAATGTCGTCAGACCCTAGTGCACCCTTAGATTCTCTTAAGACACCAAAGTCTCTTCTGAAGAAGAGAAGAGAAGAAATACCCTTTGAATTGTTAAACAACATTGTGGTTCTTCATTTTGAGCACGATGAACTAGAGTTGTCTCAACAAAAATTTTATGGAGGCAATAGGAAATGATGTTCTTCCTCTACATAAATCTCTATGGTCAGTTTTGTGCATTTTTTACTTGTAGCATTCTCACAGTTAGTGAAAAAGGTAGTGTTCATGAAGGAATGTAAAATATGTGTAGAGCCTTTGAATTATACCCGTACTCTGCAATGACATTCCATCATTTAGCAAACCATTTTTTCTTCACTATAGGGCAACATTTTCTTGTGGACTAGTTGGCTGAGACAACTCTTGTTTCAACTGACCACCCTCTCATGAAATCTAATTCATATTATAATCTTGCATGATCTTATCATAGTAAAGGTCATTATGACACCACTTGTCAAGGAAAGCTAGAGGCCACATGATTTTGTGGATAGAATCAATTGAAGCTGGGAGATATTAAGAGTTCTCTCTCAAATTTTGGAAAGGTTTTGGAGGTCCAACCTAATAATTGTGAGAGCTTAAAAGTTGTAGGCCATATATATGATCATCAAGGGCTGGAAGAGAAGGCATCATAAATTTTAAGAAAGGCAACTCGCATAGATCCACCTGATGCCCATGCATTTATCAAGATGGGTGAGTTATTAATATCGTCAGAACCCAATGCAACCTTAGATTCTCTTAAGATGCCAAATTCTCTTCTGAAGAAGAGAAGATAAGAGAAGAAGTACCCATTAAATTGTTAAAAAATTTCATTGGGGTTCTTCATTTTGAGTGTGATGAACTAGATTTGGCTCAACAAAATTTTATGGAGGCATTAGGAAATGGCATTTGGGTTGAATTCATAAATAAAATCCCCAGTGCTAATTCTATAGTTTTTCCTATTCTATTTAAGGATATTAAATTCTTCGATCAACTAAAAGAAGGTGGTGTTTCACTTGAGTTACCGTGGGATAAAGTCACAACACTATTTAATCTTGCAAGGTTGTTTGAATAGCTACATGATACTAAATTTTTTTTTTTTATACAGGCTAATATTGTTCAAGTTTCCTAATTATGTAGATGCATATCTACATCTTGTAGCCATGGCTCAGGCTCGGAATGAGATCCAACTAAGCCTAGAATTGATTGAGGATGCACTTAAGGTGGATAAAAACTCATCAAATGTGTTATCTATTCTTGACAAAATGGAACTGAAAATAGATGACTTGCTTAAAGCAGAGAAACAATTAAAGCTGCACAAAGTGAATCAGATGCAAAGAATTCTTACATTGACATTTCACTTGGAAATTGAAATTATTTTGAAACTTTTCACAATGAGAGGAGGGATCCAAAGGTGGAGGCACAACATCTTGAGAAGGCTAGAGAAGTGTATTGTAAAGTGTTGGCAAAGAGACCAGGAAATGTTTATGCTACAAATGAGACAGCCATTGTGCTAGCTGAAAGGGGTCAATTTGATATTGCAAAGGAAATTTTTACATAGGTACAAGAAGCTGTAGTAGGAAACATATTTTTTTAGATGCTTGATGTGTGGGTAAATCTAGCACATGTTTACTTTTCACAAGGACAGTTTGTGCTTGCAATGAAAATGTATCAAAATTATTTGAGGAAATATAATTTGGCATTGACACCCAAATTTTATTATATTTAGCTCATGCACATTATGAAGAAAAATAGTGGCAAGATTGTAAAAGAAAATTATTAAGAGCAGTAGAACATTATTAAGAGTAGTAGATTGTAATGAGTGTTTCAAATTTGTGTTTAATGTAACGAGGGTTTCAAATTACCTCTAAATTCATCGTAGAGGGCGTCCCCAAATCCAATTTTTCTATAGAGGGCCTCGGTGAATTCAAATTCATTGCAAAAACCTTTGGATTCCTTACCCTTTCTGGCCTTTTCATCTGTCTCCAGATCCTCTCCGAATCCTTATCTCCCATGCAAGTAGTTGTTGATCAAAACACCTCATGCTAGGCTAACGAATGAAGCAAGGTATGCAATGAGCGAATGAAGTGAGGTCAAGAAAGATGAATGAATCTGCGATGAGCATGAATAATTGCACCAATACATTGTAAACATGAATACATCACGCCAATATTTGGTCATTTTTTAAAAATTTTATCTACTTTGGATTTGATGACTAACTATTTAGTCATTTTTATTTTTGTGACTAAATAAGTTTTTAGTCAATGAACAAATTAGTCATTTATTTACTCATTTATAGCTAAGTTGTAAAAAATGAGTAGAATTTAGTCATTTTTAGTTGTTTTTGAACCAACAATTTTATGGTTTCTATGTACTTCTCTTGCACTCTTAGGATCTTTCACCTAAAAGGAGAGAGATAGAACACTAAAATTGTGGTGGTTCACTCAAATTAAGGATTGTATGATGTTATGAAGGCTAAATTCAATGATCTAGGTGCAATTAAGTTATGAAATTAACTAATTATGAATGAAAAACTAATGAAATCTGTAATGTTTGAAAACACAGTGAGATTTGCAAAAATCTTTAAAAAATGAAGAAAAATGCAAATGAAACTAAATAGAAAGTTGTATTTTAGAATGCGTGCACCTGTAAAAGCTGAAGATGACTGGAAAGCACTCTGGAAATTTTGAAAATCTGACTTTTGAGTTGACTGGGACTCATTCGCCACCCTGGGCGAATTAGTCCCAAGACAAGGTTTTCTGCCCAAAAACTAGTTTCTCCTCACTGGTATCAAGATTTTCATCTAAATCTAAAAGTAACCTCATGAGGCACTCATTCTCCATCCATGGTGAATCATTCCACTTTTAATTTTCTGCAAATTCAAATCTTTGTTCTGCACCTTGTCACCTGTACAACACTTTTAGACAGAAACCCGAATCAGGGTCTAAGAAAATTCCTACAAATCAGGTTAAGATTGGTTGTCTAATGGGGGGTTTTCCTTGGTCCAACCCCTAGTTGGGTAATCAAACTTTAAATGGATAAAAATCTGCATAAAACCCTAGCCTTAAGTGTGTTAAAGACTAGGAAAATCTGAAGTATGATAAAACCTTATTCTATTGTGCTAGAATAGGATGAGCAAATTTCATTTGAATGATACAAGAATTAAACCCTATAAATCCTACAACACATCAAAAGGGAGATTAATGACATGCAAATGAAATACAAATGTAATGCAAACCTTAATCTGAAGATAAAGAGAAAATGGAAGATGGAATCACTTTGAAAAAGGGTCTTTAGGCTTGATTTGATGGCTAGTTGCATCTCCTCAACCTAGATTTCTCCATGATTCTCCATAGGCATCCATAATCAACCCTTTGCAATGTTGAATCTCAAATAAAGAGTGAGCTTCAAGATTGGAAAAACCCCTAGTTTGTTGTCCTAAAACTTCAACTATGCTAATGAAAATTATTGTGGAAGACTTGACATTAGAATTTGCTTTGTAAAATGACTAAGAGATGTGAAAAATGACCTAAAATGAGTATTTATAAGCATCAACACTTAATTTTCCCATTATTTAGACCTAAAGGATGACATCCATTGAAAAATTAAGTTGAATTAATTGAATTCTTGCTCAAAATTGAAATTTCCCTCAAAAGGGACTCATTCGCCACCCTTGGAGAATGGGTCCCACCAAAGGGGACTCATTTTCCCAAGGTGGCGAATGGGTCCCACTAGTGGTTTTTGAAGGTGGGTTTTCAAGATATGAATGAATTGAGTGTTGTTTGTTGGGATTTAAGTGATTTCTCATGTGAAACGAGGCTCTAGATAAAAAATAATGGGTCTTAGTGGCCTATAAATGTTGTTTTGAAGAATAAATAATGTAGGGGTACTCAAGAGTAGGTCTAATTAAGTTTGAAATTGTCTCTTCTCTCAAGAGTGTCCAATTTTCTATGCCACAGTTGTGACTAAAAGTTTTAGTCACCTAGTCATTTATTTTCCAAAGTTTATTAGTGATAGTCATCATGTGAATGAAATTGATTGTGCGAGTTTTGAAGTATAGATTTGTAATAATACATTAAAAAAATTAAAATTACATAATGATTCATGAAAATAATTTTATTTTTTTATAATCAAAATTAAATATAGTAGAGGAAGTTGGACAAATTATCCTTTTACTAGAAATGAAGCTTTCATGACAAGAATAGGAATGGTGTTTAACCCATCTTAAGGAAAAATAGTAAGCTATCAATGGAATATAATTAATTTGTGAATGTATTAGATGAATCAAGTTTTTTATAGGGCTGTCATTATCATCATGATGACAAAAGATCTATTTAACATACTTATTGATTAAATTTTATATCTGATCCTCTTTCAATTTCTACTCAAAAGAATAGTGAGTTTACCCATTATAAAAAGGAGATGGAAGTTTCTTTACTTTGAAATCCATTATCATTATAAGAAATTTTTAGCCTAGTTGTTTACAGATATCTCCACTTGATTAAGACTATAATTTATACTAGATTTTACTTCTTCAATGGTAGATCATGAAATCCCTTCATCTTTCCAATGATAATAATAAGTAGAAATTTACTCATAAGACTATTTTTTAATGGATTTAAAATAAATATTGGTGGAATGTATGTATGTATGTATGTATGTATATGTTTGATATTCTTATAATAAAAATTTGTTTGATTTCTAAGGGTTCTAGTCCAAGATCCTTTGCTTAAGGGGGATTAGATAAACACCCTTGATGTTATTAATTTGAAGTATCATGGATTTAATCAAATTTTTACACCAATTAGCAAATAGAAACATCAAATAGCTAGTGTAAAATTCTTGATCATATCAACTTCTTACTTTCAATGCAAAAGGAGGCCTGTCATTTGAAATTTAGGTAGAAGTGCCAAAATAATTGGCCAACCCCATAATTTATAGGAAAATATTGAAGGGGATGCGATATAAGTTTTTTTGATCAAAGAATTTTTAGTCAAACCATGTCTAGCCACAAGGTAACATGAGTGTGCTATCTAGCTTTGATGAAACTTGAGAAATTTTGGGTGTGATTCATTTTGGCTGTAAAGTGGGTATCACTTATGTGATTTCACCAATTCAATATGTTGTAGTTTACTAAATTGATAATATGGTTATAGTGACATGAAATTTGAGAATAGTATGGAATTTCTAGAAATTTGTATTATACTTTCCATATCTTCCTATGGACCATTTTTTTTTTGTTTTGTTTGTGATACTTACTACAAGGGTAAATCCTATGATAGGAATTCAAAATCTATTTTCTCATGCTGCAACAAAGAAACATTGATGTTTATAAAAATAAATCTCAACTAAAGAAGGGATAGGTCTGGGTGAAGTTTTCAAGTAGACAACTTCAATTTGGAAGGAATTAGTCTCTAGTTTGGTGGTGGCTCTACAAAATGATGAACTTAAGCTATAGTTGTTATGAATATTTATACATATGGAATCTAGTTGTATGGTGAGCTTCCCTTAGTTATTTAGGTGGCCTAAATTAAGGACATTGATAAGATGTTAGCTATTATGAAGGAACAACCTATGAAAGATGGGATAGGATTGAAAGACAAGGTGGAATCAACGAAGGAAAATTGTGTATATCATGAGTTACATCTACTTTGATCCCATTTTATTTTTCTAAAAATTTGAAAAATTCACACCTTCATTATTGTGTTTACTCTTTGTTTAACCCATTTTCCCCATCAATTTAGGTTTTCTCTTTAATAGACCCCATTAAAATTATGTTTTAAGTTTTTAATATGTCTTTCATAGGCCTTTGCATTACTTGAATATGTTCAAATTCCGTATTTAGGGGTTTGAGGTCTCATTTACAAGATTTAACTTATTATAATATATTTTGTGGCTTTGTAAATTTAAACTACATCTTTACATATGCTTCACTATTGTTTGATGTTCTCACTATTGCAAGGTATGCGCCCTTGGTCTCCTCATTAACTTTGGTGGTTGTATTAAGCATTAACAGGTTGATGTTTTGGTGCAATGACAACCTTCTTTACAAAACTTAGTATCAGAGCTCGGTTCCTTGGAAGGAGTTTAACCTCTTGGGGAAGATCTTGGAGGTTGAACACATGGTTGTTAGAAGATTTCCTACTCCTTCGGAAGAGATACTTGTTCTTGGATTTATAGAAGATGATTGCATAGACGACATGAATGGTGAACTTAAAATAACTCTTGGAGATCTAGTAAGAATTGAAAGTGAGAACAAAGATTTTAAGGAAAATATAAAAGAAGCAAATGATTGTATCATAAAATTAAGAGATCAAATCAAATTTTTTATGGAAAGACATAAGGAGGTCAATGAGAAGCTAAAGGAAGAAAATGAGACAATTACTAGATTGAAGGTGCAAGTTGAAGAATGAAAAAGAGTTGAGGAATGTCTAAATGCAAAGATGAAAAGAAAATATAAGGAATATTCAAAACTTGAAGAAGAAGTTGTGACCTTAAGATCAAATCTTGAGAAAGCAAAGAGTCATGAAGAAAAAATCAAAATGAGTTCTACAAAGCTTGATGAAATGATTGCAAATCAGAAAGGATCTAAAGATAAAGGTGGATTAGGGTTTGAGATAGGAGAAAGATAAAAGAAAAATCAAGCTCCAAATCAAGCTAAAACAAAGACTGGGGATAAGAAGAGCAATGGAAAATAGGTCTGAAATCAAAGGAAAGACTTCAAAAGACCACTAGTCAGACAACCAAATGCACAAAGGTACCTATCTTTTAATGGTTTCCATTATTCTTGTCGGAGTCACTAAAAAAGTAACCCTTCTACTTTTTCTGACTTGATCGGGCCCTCCTTGTGATTTTGGATTAATGTGGCCTTGATTTAATGTTGCATTGATTTAATGTTGCAATGTTAATAACACATTCACATTAGGTCTTGGGCCCTTGTGAACTAAAAGGATTCAAATGGTACCTTACTTAAGTGGTCTAACATGTTGTAACATACTTTCACACTTGCCTAAAGTCTTGTTAATAAAATATAACCTCTTTTCATCATTTACCAAGCCTTATTTCAAAGTGTTGTAAGGTGTTGTAACACACTTTCACACTTTCCCAGGCTTGTCATTAATAATTGTGCTTTCTTATGCTTTAATTGGTTCCATTTTGCATCCACATGCCTTATTTATGTGTATTTTTTGAGAATAATCCTGAAAAATATTATTTAAAACATCAAAATCCTGAAACCCACCTTAAATTCCTAAGGTGGGACTCATTTACCATTATGGTCGAATGAGTCCCTTTAGTTGGAACCCATTCACCCAGGGTGGTGAATGAGTCCCCTTTAACTCAAAATTCAACTTATATTTAAATTTCTGGTGGGTTTTTATTCTCCAAGATCTAAGGTTAGCCTATAGTGTTGTAATTTCGGGAATTAGTGCATAATTAAGTATAAATACAAGGTTATTTCTCTCATTTTATCCCCAAGCATTCAAGTATTCATGCATATAGTTCCCAAGAGTATTCGAGCATTCACAAGAGCATTCAAGGAATTTCAAGGGCAGATTATCAAGCATTCAAGAGCATTCTCCAAGTGCCAATCATCATGCCAATTTTTTTTTGCATCATGTTTTTTTAGAGCTAACAATTGTGGTGTATGATTATGTGATTCAAGCAAGCAATGCATCAACATCAAGCTAGATTTCAAGTCCTCATCCATTGGAGCCATCATTTACATGTTTGCAACACTTTATTACAAGGGTTTGGTGAGTTGCAACAACATTATTTGTTCATTCATCATTCTCTATTCTATATCATTTCATTTCAAGGGTTTAATTACCAACAAGGGGTTTGACCAAGGCAAACCCCTATTCACTAACCCCATAACATTTTTCCCTCTCTTTGCATGTGATTTGTAGGTCTAGGTTGTAGATTTAACAAGGACCAAGATTGGAAAAGTTGTCATCAAGTTGTCAAAGAAATTCAAAGTTGTCAAAGTTTTAAGCAAGCCTTGGAGAAGCTTAGAGAAGGTCTACAGGCTAAATTTTGCAGTTTTGGACCTGGATCTGAATCATGAACAAAAAAGTGGATTGAGAGATACAAAATCTAGCTTTGGATTTCTAGAAATCTAGAAGTGGATTGATTCGTTACTATTGGTGAATGAGTCCCACTGTACCTATTTTTTAGTGAATTTTGTAGATCTGAGTACCCATTTGTCCAAAACTTGTTCTAACATAGTTTACCCGAAACTGGACTGATTCGCCCAGCTTGGTGTATGAGTTCCAATTAGCATCAACAGTGGATTTTTTAGGATTCTAGACCTGCATTTTTCTTTCTTTAGTTTTCTAAGTGCACATTTCTGGTTTCATAACTTTCTGTTACATTTTACTTACATTTCTAAGGCATTATGCATATCACACCATGTTTTCCAAAACTTTGTCTTTTCCAAGTTTACACTTGGTGGTGAACTCCTATTTTTTATATTTAGTCCCTAGGTCAACCATATTGTTAGATTTCAATCTCCTTTGCTTTGAAATCTTGAGGGTTATCCTTGGGTGAAACCTTCCCCACATTTTTCATTACACCCCATTTTTAGAGGTTCCATCTTGTTGAACCTACATTTAGGACATCGTAATTCTGATTTGGAGTGCATTTACATCCTAGAGTTAACTTGCATTAACATTGCATTTCATTTTGCATTGGTTAATTTGCATTCTAGGGTTTCAAAATTTTGCATTAGTGAAAAGTTCATTTAGCTTGCATTATTGTGTTTAATTCCATTGAAAAATAGTAAAATTTTGCATTTTCATTTCAAACTTGCATCAGAAAACATAAAAAACATAAAAATCAATTCAAAAATTCTGAAAATTTTCAAAAAAATTAGTACCTCGACTCATTTTCCACCTTGGGTGAATCAGTCCCATTGCATATTTTTCTTTGCATTTTCTAGCATTTACATTTCATTTTTTGATTTTCTATTTAGTATTGTTATCTCTCTATTTTAGTTTGCATAATTTCTATTTCGATCAACTCATTGCATTTAACATACATTCATTCATCTTCTACATTGCTTAAAACAAAATTGTATAGTTTAGAATCTAAAATTTTCATCATGGATATGTGTTTTAGTAAGCTTTGGATGCCATTAAATTCCTTAGTAGATATGTCAAGTTGTACCTTTGGAAATGACCCTAATGACATTGAACTCACTTATGCTTATGCTCAACTCCTAATGCATGTCCTCCTCATGATGTTGATATGATTAGAGAAGATGATGGCATCATGAATATGTTCCTAAATGATTGTCTTGAAAATCTTGAAGCTAATGCATCCTTTTATCCATCCATGAACCAACCACATCCTCCTACAAGACCACCTCTTGAGATGTTTGGTTACTTACATCCTGAAACAAAAGAACCTAAGTTCCATACAACAGGTGAACCTAGTTCCTCTAGACAAGAAAACACTCAACCATTTTATGATAACAAAGTAACAAATATTCCCATCAACCTTGAAGAAACATATGGAAAAGGTTTCACAATATTGAGAAAATAAAGATATGATACACAAAGTAAACATGAAATCCATCAACTCTTAGAAAAAAACCAATGGATGAAAACACAAAGGGGTTAGGATATCAAGATCCCTCTCAAACAACAAGCCTCCTAGAGAATATCTAAGGCTCCAAGATGATGGTATAGTGATCTTTGATTCTCCTCTTGATTTGAATTTCCTTCTTCCTAAAGAACAACCAATGACTCATAACAATAACAAGGAGAAGGATAGGATCATTGCAGGACCTCCTTCCCTAATCCCATATAGAGAAGTTGGTGAATCTAGGAAACACATGAAACCTTCCAAGTTTGAAAAACTAAAGTCTCCCCATCCGCCACTTGAAAGTGAAAGAAAATTAAAAATTCTTCTCAACCAAGGATTAATATTATTACCACCTATGAACCGACTTGTGTTATATCCTAAAGATGCAAAAGTTCCACATTGTGCATATCGTCGATTTCTTGGACATAGTATAGATGAGTGTCGTGCATTAAAAGAAATATTGAGCAAGTATCACTTTGATGGAAATAATTGTTATCTAGTGATCACATAACATACCCCCCTCATACTCTTTGTCATGTAATAGTTGTATAATGTTACATTTCTCACTATTACATGATCTTTCCCATCACCTACCTAGCTCATTCTTTCCTCGCACTAAGTGCGGGAAAGAATTTGTTATCCTTGTCCTAGAAATGCATTTTTCATTGTCCCTTTGGTTCGTCATTCACCTTCCACTTATATAGAATGAGATTGGGAGGTGGATGACTTGCTCATAGGATGACTCAAATTTTCCTTACTAGTCTTTCATATTTTATTTTCCTTTTTCAGTTTCTTTTGTGTGATTGCATGTGCATAATGTGATCCCCATGATGTTTTGTTTGATGTTTTATCTCTTTGTGACATTCCTCTATTTGTACCTTCCTTCTTCTCTATGTCATGCTTCACTTTTTCTTTTTCATTTTTATCTTTTTCTTGTTTTTTCCTTTTGGGGATGATGCAAGCCATTGAGACATTCATGTCTCCTTCATGTTGACCCAAAAGGATTTCTTTCTCTTTTCCTTTCATTTTAATCTTTTTCTTGTGTTTTTCTTTTAGGGATGGTGCAAGGGATTGAGACATTCATGTCTCCTTCATGTTGACCCAAAAGGCTTTATTTCTCTTTTCCTTTTCATTTTTATCTTTTTCTCGTGTTTTCCTTTTGGGGACGATGCAAGGCATTAAGACATGAACATGTCTCCTTCATATTGATGCAAAAGGCTTTCTTTTTCTTTGTCTTTTCATTTTTTATCTTTTTCTTGTGTGTTCCTTCTGGGGATGGTGCAAGGCATTGAGACATTCATGTCTCCTTCATGTTGAACCAAAATATTTTCCTTTTTCTTTCTCCTTTTCCTTTTCATTTGTCTTGTGTTTTCCTTTTGGGGATGACGCAAGGCGAGACACCCTATGTCTCTTCCATGTTGACCAAAAATATTTTCCTTTGTTTTCACTCTCTTTGTGTCATTCTTCCAGTTCTATGTGTATTTGGGGGATGATGACAGTTTTGAGCTCTCTAAAAACAAAAAAAAATGTAGCAAAGAACATACCGACCCCAAATCCATAGACCCCTTACATGTTTGGTGTTTTTCATTTTTGGGGGCAACCCCTTTCATTTCTTTTTCTCTCACGTGACGCAAATTTACTTGGAAAAGATCTCTTGTCTTCTTTCTTGTTTTCTTTTTTCATTTTTTACTTTGAAGTAATTGCTCACAGCATGCTCTCTAGCAATTCCTTTAAAGTGGGGGCATACATTGGTATTATTCTTTTGAATTTTTCCTTTCTTGATTCTTAGTGCAGGATTCTTACTTCATACGATGCGTTCGTCACTTTGTGGATGACATTGGGTGTGATGTCCTTCATGAGCATGACCTATCTTAGCATATTGCATTTATCTTAGTGGCTTGATGTGACACACTGCATCCCCTAAGTTGCGAATTTTCTATTCTTTGATCTTGGTCCTCTCTTGGAGACATTAGGCACAATGTTCCCTAAGTTAAAGACCTTGCATGAACTTAGCAAGAATCCTTTGAACATTTTTTGCATTTTTCATTTTGCATTAGTTGTTATATGGCCACCTTGCATCACACAACTTGCATGCCTATGGTTCCATCACATTTTTTCACAAGCTCCAAGCATACAAAGTTTTTCTTCTCTCATGAAGCTTGAAAAACCATTTTTGTATGGCGCCAAGTTATTAAGGTTATCAGGAGGTATAACTTTGGTATGGTTGAGTGGGAAGCCCAATCCGAGGCATGAATTTCCCCATAGCCACTTGAATGTGTGTGAGTACATACCAGCCATGAGTGTATGTTTCTCACCTTTTAGAACTTCTCACCTGGCAGAGAGCTAGGAGTTCTATTGCCTTAGAGTGAGTATGTGTTTTCCAGACAAACTTCCTACATCTGATCCACATCGTGTTGGAAAAATGGTCAAAGCTTGATCCAATTATTTTGTTTTCACCTTTCTATTCACTTTGGAATTGTATGATTGTTCCTTGTTGTTCTTGATACCATTTTCATGTGTGTTCCTTTGCGCTTATGTTGGTTTGTCATGGGATCTTGATCTTGTGGGCTTCATCACCCCACTTGATTGATGTTGTCCCATCTTGCTAACATTGGTACACTTGAACACCTCTTGATGTGTGTGTTGGTCTACTTAGTGTGAGTTTGAAGAAAGTTCATCCTCTCACTAAAGTGGGGGCTAGATGGAGTCAGTAAAAAAGTAACCCTTCTACCTTTTCTGACTTGATCGGGCCCTCCTTGTGATTTTGGCTTAATATGGCCTTGATTTAATGTTGCAATGAGAATAACACATTCACATTAGGTCTTGGGCCCTTGTGAACCAAAAGGATTCAAATGGTTCCTTACTTAAGTGTTGTAACATACTTTCACACTTTCCTAAGGTCTTGTTAATAAAATAGTTCCTTGTTTCATCATTTACCAAGCCTTATTTCAAAGTGTTGTAAAATGTTGTAACACACTTTCACACTTTCCTAGGTTTTTCATTAATAATTGGTATTTCTTATGCTTTAATTGGCTCCATTTTGCATCCATGGACCTTATTTATGTGCATTTTTTAGAATAATCTTAACAAATATTATTTAAAACATCAAAATCCTGAAACCCACCTTAAATTCCTAAGGTGGGACTCATTCACCATTATGGGAAAATGAGTCCCCTTAGGTGTGACCCATTCACCGAGGGTGGAAAATGAGTCCCCTTTAACTCAAAATTCAAATTTTATTTAAATTTTTGGCAAGTTTTTATTCTCCAAGATCTAAGGTCAGTCTGTAGTGTTGTAATTTCAGGAATTAGTGCATAATTAAGTATAAATACAAGGTTATTTCTCTCATTTTAACCCCAAGCATTCAAGTATTCATGCATATAGTTCACAAGAGCATTTGAGAATTCAAATGAGCATTCAAGAGAATTCTCCAAGTGTCAATCATCATGTCAAAAATTGTTTTCATCATGTTGTTTTAGAGCTAACAATTGTGGTGTAGGATTGTGTGATTCAAGCAATCATTGCATCAACATCAAGCTAAATTTCAAGTCCCCATCCATTGGAGCCATCATTTACATGTTTGATGAACTTTATTACAATATTTTGGTGAGTTGCAACATCATTATTTGTTCATTCATCATTCTTTATTCTATTTCATTTCATTTCAAGGGTTTAATTACCAACAAGGTGTTTGACCAAGGCAAACCCCTATTCACTAACCCCACAACATTTTTCCCTCTCTTTACATGTGATTTGCAGGTCTAGGTTGCAGATTTATCAAGGAGAAAGATTGGAAAAGTTGTCATCAACTTGTCAAAGCAATTCAAAGTTTTCAAAGTTATAAACAAGCCTTGGAGAAGCTTAGAGAAGGTCTATAGGCTGAATTTTGTAGTTTCAAACCCAGATCTGAATCAGGAACAAAAAAGAAGAATGAGAGCTACAAAATCCAGCTTTGAATTTCAAGAAATCTAGAAGTGGACTGATTCACCACTCTTGGTGAATGAGTCCCACTGTACCTGTTTGTTAGGGGTTTTTGTAGATCTAAGTACCTATTTGTCTGAAACTTGTTCCAACATAGTTTACTCGAAACTGGACCAATTCACCCAACTTGGCATATGAGTCCTAGTTAGCATCAACAATGGATTTCAGGATTACAGACATCCATTCTTCCTTCTTTGGTTTTCTAGGTGCACATTTCTAGTTTCATAACTTTTTGTACATTTTACTTGCATTTCTAAGTCATTTTGCATATCACACTATGTTTTCCAACACTTTGTCTTTTTCAAGTTTACACTTGGTGGTGAATCCATTTTTCTTATATTTAGTCCCTAGGTCAACTCTATTGTTAGATTTCAATCTTGTTTGCATTGGAATATCAAGGGTTATCCTTGGGTGGAACCTTCCCCGCATTTTTCATTACACCCCATTTTTAGAGGTTCCACTTTCAACAAATTTAGACATAAGGCTATGGAATGTAGAAGCAGAATAAATCAGAATGTTCCATCTTTTTCTGGTGAGTGTTTTACATGCAAAATATTTGGTCATAGAGCTAGTGAATGTAGAAATTCAATGATGAATTACTATAACAATGGTATGGGGTTTCAATCTTTTAATGGCTACTGCTATGCATGCCATAGATTTGGGCATAAAGATAATCAATGCAGATCTAGAATGAATGGAGGTAAGAATGTTCAAAATAATGTCATATGTTACAATTGTAGTAGGCCTAGACATATCTCTAAGTTTTGCAAAAGCAAGAATGTGAAGAAGAACAATTTGGTAAAGAAGAATGTTTTGGTGAAAAAGGATGATCCAATAGAGATGAAGAAAGAGATGGAAAATATTTGGAAAAATAAGGAAGATGGTGAGACTAAGCTTGAGTTTGTACTAGCATTTGGTGCAGATGTTTCCTCCATAAACTAAGAAGGAAGCTTTGGCTTAGGGGAAGCATTAATAAAATATTTTTTATGTCGTGCTAGATAAATGTTGCTCATGCTTTATCACATGGATATGAGGTGTGGGTCAATATTCTTGACCTATTGGAGAAAGAACTACTAGAAAATATTGAATTGCAGAATATTATAGAGTATTTAAAGTTGACTGTGCATATAGTTAGGGTTTTACATCTTTATCAAATGAAGTATTCAAGGTGAATTTCTAAAGGGTTTATAAGCAATTTTATTCAATCAAAAATCATTTACAATGAACATGCAAGGAGAGAAGAGTAGATAAAGAGCGAAGTGAAGTTATCCAAGTAGTTTAGATTCAGTGCAAGAAAAACCCTAATCGAAGAGCAAGTTAAAAGGTATTTATAGTTTCCATTTTCCCTAGTTTTAGAATGCACTTTCAATTTATTGTAAATATGTATACACCAAAAGTGGTAGAGGTTATGGATCATCCTCTCCCTAAATTCAAATGAAATCTCGACAAATGATTGGTAGATGATCCATATGGTGCATTTTTTCACATCCCATATGGAGTTTTGCACATGGAATATGTTAGGACAAACATTCATGTTAAATTGAAAGAATACAATCATATGAAATTGAGTGATATGTGGTACAAAGAACTCACCAAAGATGATTTTGAGTTTAAATCAAAATTTGAGAGTTTGGCAAAGAATAAAATCAATGTATGGAATAGTTTTCCCATCTTTTTCTATGTGGACGAGTGGGTGAGATACACCTTAAAAATAATTCATGAAGAATTCCTCTAGTTAAATATACCCCAATTGATAAGAAAAGAGGCAATTAGGGTTGTGATAGGACTGTGCTCAGCTGGACCAACTCCGATGCTCAAATCAATGAAAAATGAAATAGTGATGGAGTGAACAAGTGCAAAGTATGATAAGAGAGCCTTGACCATTAAGGACACTAGGAAATCAATAGTTAAATATGCTTCAATGATGATTAGATATGAGAGTTACTTCACCAACAGAGAGAATTTAGTATTAGCTACCACCATCAATACATCATATAAGATGGCTGAGAACAATGAAGACTATGATCTATGTGAGTTGTTGAGAATGTAGCTTCTAGAAAACCTACAGAAGAAAAAATATTCTAGGTATGCTTTTAATTTTGGAACTTTGATCATTTTTTTACTCTTCTAATTTCTGAATGAAGTCCCCAAAACAAAGAACATAGTGTGGCTAAACTATAGGCCCATATACCACTAGATCATAGATCATTTGATGAGGTTGGGAGACTCAGATGCATAGAAGAATCTCTGGAGGTTCTTCAAAAATTTCCAAGAAAAGATGCAGGTAAGACAAAGGATGCCTAAAAGCATGGTTGAAAAGTATAAGAATGACATCACTTTTCTTGTAAGAAAAAGATTGTTTCTTTATATAGGATCTTGAGGCTAGGACCATATGGATCCCAACAATGGGATATGAAATCACAGAGGATGAAATCATCAACTTAGTGGACTTTATGTTGAGCAAGCCAAGAGACACCTTTGAAGAGAGGTATGGTACATATGAAGATAAATCCGTGGAGGTGCACATGGATCAAAGGAAATCAAAGATAAAGAAGATCATTGACAAGATGTTGCAACATTTACGAAGGTAATGGGCCTCACAAAACAATAGGTTGAGAAGGAAGAATCCATGTCTAGCTCACTAGGAGGATCATCTAGTGTTAAAGATCTGGTAGTACAACTACCACTCCTTTGGTTGCCCCAAAGACCTCCGGGACTAAGACTATTGTAGGATAGAGAAGGAAAGAGATTGTAAGTACTCTGGTGAAGGATAAAACACCATCAATTAAACAAAAAAAGAGGCCTAAAAAGGAAAAGGCTACTTTAGCAACACAAAAAAAAATTGGCCCTACAAGGAGAGTAAAAACAAAATCTACAAGGGAAAAGTACTTGGAGTGAATTTTGAAGATAAAGAAGAAGAAGAACCATAGTTGGTCTTAGAAAGGAAGCCTACAAAAAAAAAAGGAGAATCTAGTGCAAAGAAAGTATGATTTGATATTGTTGACACAAACAGTGAGGTAGAGGTCGAGAAAGAGAAGGAAGGATATAGAATGTGGATGAGAGTAAAGAAAGTAAAGTTTGATAAAGAGAAAAAATTCATCAAAAGATAAGAAAAAGAAGATGAAAAAGGATCCAATAAGTACTCATAGCCCCATGAAGCTGGATGCTCTATTTAATGGGATTATGGAGTGTGAGATTCTAGAAGAGAATACTACATTGTATACCGATGATGATGAAGACAAGGCCACCATCGTAGAAGCAATTATCAAGTATATTTTGTATTTGAGGTTAACATGTAGAACATTGATAAGCAGTTGTTGAAAGAATTAAAGAATGTATTATTTACCAAAAGGCGGGAGGCTATTGAGGAAGAAGAAAAATTTAAAATCTTTTGATTTAGAAAAGATTTGTGCACCTCTATCTGAAGAAAATAAAGCCACATTGGCTAAGTTGTACAACAAGGAGTTCCAAACAAAGAAAAGGGTGACCACTCTCATGAGAAAATATCAAAATGATCTAGAAAGGCTCTAGAATGAGACAATGGAGAAGGTTGCATAGTTAGCACAAAGATTAGGGATGACTCCGGAGAGCATAGAAGAAATGCATATTGACATGCTAGCTCTGGATGTGAACATTGAAGAAGAAGCACAACATGATGATGATCAACATGAGCATGTAACTGAAGAAGGAAATGTGTAGGACAATGTTCCTCTGAAAGTGGAAGAAAAATTGTAGAAGAAAATGTTGTGGGTGAGGAGAATGTTGAAGAAGGAGCTACCAGAGAAGACACTATAGAAGAAAATGGTACTGAAAACCTAAAGGAGGATACTTCCACTAGAAATAACACATCCCCCTTCTGTATCTGAGGAAATTTTTGAGGTTACTCAAGGCCACCTAGAGACAATCACTCCTCTGAATAATAAAGATCAATCCACTGGTGAAGATGTGCCTTGGAATATAAAAAAGAGTGATGGGAAGAAGGAGAAGAAGGATGAGGAGACACCAATTAACACTGGTGAAAAGGAAGAGTATTTGAAAAAGAAGATTGCAGAGGAGAGTGTAAAGACTACTAGTGAGTCTTCTAGTTCCTCCATATATTCCTTAAATAATTTGTTAAGCATGCAGTTATATTTCCAGCTTGTAGTTTTTGCCTAGTTATTACAACTTTTGATGCAATAGGCACAAGTGGACATGGAAAAGATTTATCCTCTTCAAAAGCTTCAATTAGGTGATAATTTCCATGCTTCTACACAAAAATAAATATTAGAGACACATTAGAAGAGTGGAGAAATGATTGATGAGGTTGTAAATATTCTGTAGGAGGCCATACTTGGTGTAAATATTGAAAAATCTTTATTTGGTATGGAAAATCTAAAGTTCTTGCTTGATTCATTTAAGGAGTATGCTAATGGATTGAAAGGGGAGTTAGAGAAAGAAATAGAGAAAAAGGAAAATGACAGGATATTTTTGGATAAACAAAGAAGTATGCCAGTGCACACAATTTTTTTTAGGAAAATCTTAAAGATGCATTGTCTTGTGTGGTAGAAGCCAAAATTTTATTCCAATTCTATATGAAATGGACGAGCTCTAGAAGGAGCATTAAAGATGAGATGGAATCTATTGAGTCCTATATTGACAAATATTTTGGTGGTTATGATCTGACACATGACTTGGATGGAAGCACAAGGTTTTCCATTGAGAATATACATGAGCAATTCTTCCAACAACAAGTTCAAAAGGAAAAGATCATAACACAATTTGGTCATCTCAGGGATCTAGTGGAATCTAAGTTCATACCTATTTCCAGTGCCCTATTAAGTGTTGGAAAAGCCTCAAAGGTAAATCTAATACCCTACACTCTA
Organism: Sequoia sempervirens; assembly: GCA_007258455.2. NCBI lineage: Eukaryota > Viridiplantae > Streptophyta > Pinopsida > Cupressales > Cupressaceae > Sequoia > Sequoia sempervirens. The sequence continues at coordinate 56,334,958 of VDFB02047230.1, read as the reverse complement.
AATGACAATGAAGAACTCTTGATGGAGTTTGAAACCTAGAGTAGAATGCTTGGCCTAGCCAAGAAGAGTTGGGAGGAAGGAAAGCAAGAGTGGCAAGCCCACCTTGAAAAGATGCAAAATTCAAATACCTCCTCTGGGTGACAATATTTATTTTTACATATTTTAGTTTATTATGTAGATTTCAAGGTACATATGTGGATGGTAAAGGCAATTTTCTAGTACAAATTTTTAGGGGGAGTGAGTTAAGTTGCTAGCTTGTATATATGTACATATTTGTCAGGGGGAGTTCTGATATATGTGAAGACTTATGTTTTGTGCCCTTTTCTCTTGATGGTCAAAGGGGGAGAATCATTTTGGGAGATAGTTAGGCATGTTTCCATCAATGAAAGAGGGGGAGATTGTTGGAAGAAGAAGAAGATTGTCATTGATATATGCTTAACAACAACATGAGCATGAGGGATAAGAGCATTGTATTATAGTGTAGTCATTGATGTCAAAATTGTATTCCGGTATAAAGATCTTCATGCAGATCAATTTGTACAGCTCAAAATGTTTGAAGATGGTAATTCGATAGGCATTTGCAAGAAGGTTTGATCTAGTGAAGACAGATGAAAGAGAAATTGGCTAAGTATCAAAATAGTGTTCTCAATATAGAGGACACCTGGTATTGTAGTTCACATTGGTCTGGTATGTAGAATCTTCCTCTATGGTTCTAACATAATTTTCTTGGATGTTAGAGGAATTTATATTCAGAGTTTCATACTGTTTCGGTCTTTGGTATTGAAGATATGTATGATAGAAGTTTTGGTCTTGTAGTTATAGTGTTACCAATACAGTATGTATGTTTTGGTGAATCGACACTTCTTTGTTGATTGGTATATGGATTTGTGGATTTATGGTAGATTTTTACCGGTGTTAGTAGAGTGTGAATTCCAAGTAGCAAGAAGTTTGGAGGTCTGAGTGTCAATTTTCAAATGTGCAGTTGGTGAATTCTACTATTAGGTCATTATCAGTATCAACCTAATAAGTTTTGAGTATTGTGGAGTTTGAATATGTATTGATCCATTATGTGGTAGCTATTATAAGTCCATGTCAACCTATTTTTACTTTTTATAAGTTTGAATCTTGGAACAAAGCATGCGTGTATGTATGTTGAGTTGACAAGATATATTTTGTATATTACATCTAATTAGGAAGACCTAATTGATGTTATAAGTGTTTGTGGATGAAGCAGATATATCTGTAAGATATTTTTTGGTATTTTTGAAGATAGAGATGTAATGTGATTTTTTTTTATTTGAATTGTGTGAGTTTAAGGTGAATGCAAAGCATATTAGAGCATTAGTTCAGATCAGTATGAAGTGTGTAAATTTAGTATGTTGATCTTCAATGGAATTGTATTCCAACATGTTGTAGATGCACTTGTAAAAGTTCAAATCCTAGCTTTGTGCCACCACTCTCTTCTACCTTTTCTTCTTTCAATGGGAAATGAGTCCACTTGGATAATGAGTTCATCTACAGTGAGCACTTTTGTAAAATATTATAACCGGTTATAATATATTATGAGCTAATCCTCACCATGGTTTTTTCTATTATGAGTTTTCCACATAAAAATATAATGTTCATGTGTTATGTGATTTGATGATTGCTTTCATACTTTCCTTTACTATTTCAAATTGAATATTCTATGTGGAATGAATGTTTGAATATTTAAGTGGTTTAAAAGAATACTAATTCACCCCCCTCTCAATATTCTAGGTGTTCAACAATTGGTATCAAAGCTTGGATCATGGGTTTGAACCCCTTGCTTGCACTGGGAGGGATTGTTGTAAGGTGCGCCCCTTGGTCTCCTTGTGTTGTGTAGTTCAACACTTGGGTTCATGACATGGCTTAACTATCTCTCGTGGACTCATTAACTCTGGTGGTTGTAATGGGCATTAACAGGTTGATCATTTGGTGCAATGACAACTATCTTTACAACACTAAAAATAGTACGGTTGTTATTGCACCAAATGATCAACTTGATAGGTCCTCCATCCAATGTGATATGTTATGCCCTCCATGCAATTCAAAGATACCTATCTTAATCCTAGTGATCACTAGTTCTTAACAAAATTTGTTTCATATGGTTTGTGGTATAGTTGTCTTGAACTCCACAAGCACCAAACGCTTCCCTTTGCCAAAGAAGGTCCCAAAGTACATACTTTGAGCATATTTCTTGCTAGTTCCATGTGGCTCGATCTTGCACACAAGTTCTGAATGTTTTGGAGTTGGAAGGTTGTAGATGGTGTGAAATTGGCCCATTTTGAGGAATAATCCTCCAAGGGAGATCTTGAAAGTGTATCCTTAAAATGGTGTTGGAAGTACCAAGAAGTTGTTCCATTTGCACTATTCTCCTCGAAGGGAAGTAACATAAACAAACATATTGAGCCTGACACCCGACAATGCCATGTGTTAGATGGGGGTAAGATAAGGAGCATCTTGAGCTTGAATAATTATGGAAGGTACTCGATTGATTGTTTAGCAGCTTGCATATTATTATTACATTTGTTGTTATTGCACAACCCAAAGAGCGATAATGAAAGCTTATACCGCCATGATTGTTGTGATGTATTCTCCTAAGGGAAGTGCCAAAGGTAAACATACTAGGCATGACAATAGGCAACACCATGTGTCATGTGTGCACAAGCTTAGGAGAATTTTAAGCTTGTATTTTTCACAAAGGTGTGCTAATGGTTGCCTTACTACTTGTCGGCTTACAAGAGTGGATACAAAAGCTCCTAATAGGAACTTGTCATTCACTAGCACCACGTGTCACTTGGATACAGTTCTAAGAAGTTCCATGCCTAAGGAAAGCTAAAATAAAGTGCCATTGGTTCTCGGTTTGAGTTTGGTAGTCCATAATTTTTTTCACACTTGACGAGAACTCTATTTTGGAATGCCACCATAAATGCTAGGAAGCCTTCTAAATTTAATGGAATACTATTTTGAAAATTTCTCGGCTAAAGGTGGAAGAGTTCCTTCAGTACCACACTTGCATTTAAACTTGATTTGATGGGTATTAATGAATAATTAATCTGGCATGAAGATTCCTTCAAAGATAAAGGATGTTAACCATAATCGCTAACATTATATACTCATACCAACATGTAATCTTGTGGTTGTTTTCTTTCAAGGCTGAAATTAAGTGCATATGAAGGCCAAAAATCATCATCATTAACTAGTTATGTGTATGATCAAATTAAAATAGGATTTATTAATACACTCTAAGGGGTCTTTTTCATGCATGAGTATTACTTCAAATCAATGCAACCAAATTGACAAAGCACTCTAAAATTCATAACATGCATATTTGCTTCAAGGGCCTTCTGTATTCTTATGAGGAGATATGGATACTCTCATCAGCCTTGGGAGTACTTGTAGATAGATGGCCTTTTGAGGAAAATCACGAAGCTCTAATTGAAGCGAATCATGCATGAACTAGATTTTATATTGATCAAAGTGGTTAAAATCATCCTTGATCGAGAGTTTTTGGTGTTGGATGAGTGATATAGGGTTGATTCAAACATATCCTCATAGCTCATGGTGGCACTACTAGACCTACACACCCTAAAAGTGGAGGTGGTTGAAATGGCATGCAAGCTTTTTATACCCAAAATTTTAGGCAGGTTGGAAGTGGTGATGGATGCTGCCTCCTCTGGCCTGGGTATTCTGAAGCCTCGTGACTTAGAGCGTCTTCTCATGCCAGGTGAGGAAGTAGCTTTCTTCCACTTCATTTTGGATATCAAAGGTGAGGCACTGTGTGAACATAGAGAGTAGGCAAAAGTGACAGTAAGATTCCTCAGAAAAATGTTGTATGTAGAGCTGGTCCAAGAATTTGAATGGGTTGAAAATTTTAGCAATTATATTTAGGAAATTAGCAATGTATAGTCTAGTTCTCTCTACAGGATCCAAACTCTGTTCTTTTTTAACATAAACATATAATGTTTTGTCATAAAAGGACTTTTAATTGTTAGCAAGGTTTTGAAGCTACTTCTGAGCAGTTGGGTGTTTGGGTTTTGAATTTCCAGGACAATATTGAACACCATGAATCATGGGTAGTCACTTTAGACTGCATGTTGGGCTGCAGGGGGGTAACTTATAGATGTTTTCTTTGTTTTTGCACTTGATGAGCCATGAATATAATGTTTTCTCAATCCCTTGCATTCCCTCCCTTTCTTTTCTTTCTAGTTGTGTGCTATTTTCTCTCTTTATGTATTCTCATGTTCCTTTTTAGTTGTATACCTTTTGTGTGTGTTTTTTTTATCTTCTTGTGTATTCATTGTCTCCCCTTCTTTCTTGCTATTTTATTGTTTGCTTATATTTTCTCTCTTTTTTGTATGTGATTTCTCTCTCATTTATTTATTGCTTGATCTTGTTTTTTTTTGTTGTCTTTGCGCTTACTTTTGTGTGTGTATATATATATATATATTGTCTTCTTTTCCATTTTTATTATTTTATTGTTTTTTGTCTATTTGCTTTTGTGTCTAATTTAAAATGAATACATTATCTTCTTTTCCAATTTTAATTTTTGATAATTTTTTGCTATTTTCTTTTGTGTCTAATTGCTCATTTCATTTTTTTATATACATATTTATTTACTTTTTCCATTTTTGTTTTATTTTATCTTTTTTCCATTTTAAATTTCACTTTATATTTTTTCGCTATTTTTTGTGTTTAAGTACTAACCTCTTTTTATTTACTTACAGATATATAATAAATATGTGTGTGTGTGTGTGTGTGTGTGCGCACGCGCTTTCTTTCTTTCCTTTTTTATAATTTCATTTCTTAGTTTTTTTCTATTCATTTTTGCGTTTTATTGCTCTTTTCTTTTTCATATATTCAATTCCTTAATATTTTTATAATTATGTTTATTTCCTTATAAATATATAGCTTTATATATATACTTATATTCCTTTTTTCTTTTTTCATTTATTTATTTTCATTTCTTATACTTTTACTTTTTTCTCGTTCTTATATATCTATATTATTCTTGTTTTTACTTTTTTCATCTTCATATTTTATGTTTATTTCTTTATAAATATATAGTTATATATATACTTTTATTTTCTTTTTTTCTCTTTTCATTTATTTATTTTCATTTCTTATTCCTTTTAAGGCCATATCTGCACTCCTATTCTTCACTTTCCACTTCCTGATGATGGATCACTGAGTGTGATCCGAAACGTCGATCTAAAAACGAACACAGTTGAATCCAAAAGCTTGCTCTATTACATGTATTTCAGTTACAAGATAAATATAAAATGTTTAGGCCTTTGGTCTTTTATCAAAAAGAATATATATAACAATTTTAAAAACCTAAAAACTAATCTCCTTGCTCCAATTAAAGTTGGAGACCAAATGACTGATTGCCTGTAGATCGATACATTCAAAACTATTCTTTATATAAACTGACCTATTTAATCTGATCTGTATCTCAACTGCTTTTCCCTTTTATCACAACTCTTATATAATTCTGATATTCATAACCTACTACTTTATTCTCCCTCACACTCTATATATACACACAAATTCTAACATACTTTGTGAAGCAGGTTTTAATTACATTTACTTTCGCCAAAATTGCCGTGTAAATTACCTTACAACGACGTCAAATACAATCATATCTGGTCAAACAAGTCCTCATTTTCATTTAAATGAAGTTCATTAAAATTTAACTTCGAGAAGGCAATTAATAATCATGAGGAAAATTGTTCCACGTAAGCAAGCGGTATAATTATTGAAACATGTTGAGACAACACAAATAACGTACATTTTATGGAAATTTTGTAGTAATATAAAAGGTAGAAGGTAGCAGCCATTTGCAAATAAAATTGCCATACAAGCTGGAAGAGACTTTCTATCTGATTGGCTCTTGCTTTTATAAGCTATCAACTCTTCTAACGCCCTTCGCATTTTAAGCAGCCTTTCCAAATGCTTTGCCTTGGCATTTCGCCATTTCAATATATTCACTCACACACGCTGTGATTTTCTCCACCATCTCCCCTTCCTCACTGAAACAGTAACGGAATAATATTTTATAGAATCCAACACGATTAAAATAAAATAAAACTAAACTTACAATGTATTTTACCCTAGTTCACTGATAAAGCCTTCAATGAGTGAAACCCTGCGCAGAGCATTTTTCCATTTCTCCAGCGTTGCACTACTGAATTTTCCAGCGTGCTTGTGCTTTATGAAAGCTTTTGCGTACACTCCATTCCTCCTCTCCATTCGAACTTCAGAAGGTCGAATCCCCCAAAACACGGGGACGATTGGAGTCCCGCTTTCGATGATCAAATGGAGCTCATCCAAACACCATTCCGATTCTGCAAAATTGGGAGAAAGGATTACAACATGAACAGAGGCTGTGCGTAATGCACAACTTATAGCTTCTGGTATGTACTGCCCCACTCGAACAGAATTTTTGTCCAAAAACGGTTTAAATCCTCTATTCTGAAGACTATCAAATACGAAACTAGCCAGAGTTTGTCTTGTATCCTTTCCGCGGTGATTAATGAAAACCTGATATGCAGATGTGGGAACAAGATAACGACAACAAGGATTGGACTGAGATAGCGGGGGCGAAGAATGTGAAGGAATAATATTTCCCATGGAAGAAAGTTACTCTACCTGTGTTTACTGCGGCCCTTATATATACATCCAACAATTGCATTTCTTACGGCACAGACTAGTCAATAATAATTCAGTCCACATTTACTTTATTTTGAGGATATTAATAATTTATCATTATTTGTTATAGTTGTTTGGAAGATCAAGTCAATTTTTTATATTTTTTATTTGTTTCATGAAGAGTAAATATCTTTTATTTATTCTAACTATTCCGTCTTTGTAATTGTCAATTGTTTCTAGATTTTATACCTGTAGATTTTTAGCTTCTAGATGTTAATTTTTTTCATCCAGTTAAAAGTCCAAAAACAGTCCTAATCCTGAATACTGTTAAAAAAAATATGTTAGAAAATATTCAGTTCAACTCCAAAAACATTCCTAGATTCTGACGTACACACTTCGTTATCCAGTTTAAAAGACAAATAATTAATCAACCAACAATTTTTATCTTTTATTTGTCTGGATAAAAAGTAGCATTATTTTTATTTTATTTTAATGTTTCCACTTTCTTGTTTCATAATGACCTCCGAGTAATCAAATTCTGAGTAAAACCATCCACAAATCCATGGAAGGACTTAAAGTAGATAATGGTGTAGCCCCACCTGCAGTTAGAGATACTTGTAAAATATTGAAGCAGAATGTAGAAAACGGGAAGGATTTGAATTGTTCTAGAAATTTTTTATTGCAAAAGAAAACATTCGGAACAAGTGAAGCTGCAGATTTTCTAGAACGAGATTAAATGAGATGCATACGACAAAAATAAATTTTCCTCATTGAGATTGTGATGATTAAGATGGTCGTCAAAAAATTCAGAGCATATATTCTTTGCAGTAGGAGACGCCATTGTTGGTAAAAATAGCGAAACATCTGTAACGGGCGGAGAGAGCGAGCTGCGCCATCCACGCCATGCAAACCTTTTGAATCCCATCCGTAGAGGAGAAAAAGCAATCGGAAATAGCAGGCAATTTTCGCGCATCTGTTATTTATTTTTCTCTGCCGGCAGTCAACTTTTTTCCCCGGCGGCAGACTCTACGAGTTCCTGGTTTCAAAACCACAGGGAAAATATCGTCTAACTAATGAACTACCTATTGCACTTTAGGTGTGCAATTGGTTATGCCGAATAATTGTATGGTGTAATAATGTTATAGTGACTTCCATTGACTTTGCTATTGATACAGTACATAGAAATCAAAATCATCATTAATATCTAAAAAACCATTATAAATATTCAATTTATCTTATTATATGTATATAAAATTGTGATATACAATTCTTGTAATACATTACTCTATAAATTGAAAAGCAAACTTTTTTTATTTTTAAATAAAATATTATAATATATTACTCTATAAATTGAAAAACAAACTTTTATTATTTTTAAATAAAATATAATATTATAATAATAATTCCATTAACACCTAAACCTCAACCCCTTGATTTATTTATAAATCATAAAAGCAAAAAATCATTATGAAATATCTCACCAAAATTATCCGATGTGTAAAGGACCTCACTTAATATTAGTTATATAAATAAAAAATTTGTGACCAATACATTACTAAAAAAACTCTAATGATGACATTGTGAGTATAAGACATTAGAAATCTCTAATGACCACATTCTCGAGCATAATACAATAATTACATTTGGCATGATTGATAAGTAGCAATAACAATAATCCTACGCTGGTAGCCCTTCAGTGTTTGCTTCATGACACGTAGATTCCTAGAGAATCTAGGTGTTGTTTAAACTGCGCTCGCAAGACACATGCTTCAAATAGGAAATGCATGCATATTAATTCAAGGAGGATTTCAAGGGAGATAATCAAGCGCCCGATCAGGTCTCTCCACAGTCCCGTCTTTCAAGATGGTTGTGACATTTTTGGAGAAGCTTGTAGACCCATTTGTGACCTTCTTCGTCTTTCATCTGTTGAAAGGATCAAGATTGCAATGTAAGATAAGAGATGATGGAGCAGAGTCTCAAGGCAATTGCTTGCAGGGGCTCTTTGGACAAGAAAGAGCCTTTTCCAATAGAGATTTCAGGAAAGGAAAGTTTGGTAGAGGCGAGATTGATCGCAATTGGAAATGTTTATTTGATAAAAACCTTGTTAATTCCTAACATCTTTATCAAAATATATCATTACCACTCAACTTCTCTAAGATAATTACCCTATCCTTTAGGCTTGATGGACATCCATATCTTGTTCAAAATCTCTCATTTCGATGCAGGTAGGGAGGATGCAATGAAAGACATCCATAGTCTTCACGAGGTTCTTGTACACACCACCACCTTCACTCCTGATCACCATACTCTTGTGCCTATGTTTCCCACCATTCTCTTTATAATCCATTTAACCCCCCTTGCTAGCACCCATGATTGTACTTTAACTCTCCTCACCATCCTCTTTTTCTTTTAATAATTTTAATTTATTCTATTTATTTTCCTCTCCACTTTTCTCTAGTTATTGTGAGTTGACCCAACCCAAATTTGTGTAGATTTATGTGCTATGTTGTATTTAAAGATATTCTTTATCTATTTAGAACTGTGATCGACATATGTTGTAATCCATTTGCAAATTATTATACCAAAAGTATTAAGGATTGTAATTGCATTATCTAAGCATACATTATCCTAGGTGTATTACATTCATGCCTATTGTCTTAAATTTTGGTTGGTCATTGTTAAATTAGTCTTTAGGGCCTTCATTGAGAACTCTCATAGGAATGAATGTAATACAACTCAAAATAATTTATGTGGACACCACTCCACCTTAGACAATGATACAACAAATTTTTTATAATCATCCACATCTTACCATCTATGGATGTAAGTTCAATTCCACATGGAGATCAATTCTATAAGCATAAATCTAAAACATAATACAATTTATTTAGAAGTTTCCAAATAATTTATGTGGACACCACTCCACCTTAGACAAGGATACACCAAATTTGTTATAATCATCCACACCCTACCATCTATGATGTAAGTTCAATTCCACATGGAGATCAATTTTATAAGCGTAAATCTAAACTAGAATACAATCTATTTACAAAATTTTGAAATGTTTATTTGATCGAAACCTTAATTTTTAAAATATTAACAAATTAATTCATAACATCTTTAACAAAACATTTCACTATTAAAATTTGAGCTGAATAATACATTTAATTTATTTAAATCCAATAAAATTTAATTCTGATATTTATTATTCTAATCTTGACTCAATCCTAAACTTTTATTATTTTCATTACAATCTGTTTCATGATTATAAGAATATCCTGTAAATTCAAAATGCATGTAATTGCTAATGTTTGAGACAAGGTTCATTAAAATATTAAAACTGTAGTATCATATATGGGAGTGTCCTTAGTTTTCATGATGATTTGCCTAAACTATTAACACTCTGTGATCCCCGCTCTCTGCTTTCACCATGATGATGGATCAGGGAGTGTGATCTGAAACGTTGATGCAAAAATATTTCAAACAATTGAATTAACTGTCTACTCCAAAAATCTTTTATAATTCAAAAATTTGTATTAGTTTCACAGTCAACGAGTCACAATTATATTTGAACAAATTCAGTACTCTGTTCTAATAATTAATAAAATTTTCACAACTTTTCTATTCCCTCTGAATCTTTAGAGCGGATTCACAACTGTCTATGATATATTATACAAAACTATTTTGACTATTGCTAGCTTACAGTGCCCTCATTCTTTATAAGTGATTGCTCTGTTCCACATTACCCACACTTCTATTCCCGTTGCCTAGTTCAGCTGAAGAATCTTGCAGAAGCTCAGTCCCCAATTTGCAATCATCAATCTCTACAGCAAGAAATGTGGACAGCAACAACTCTCCAAAACAATTCTTCTCAGAAATGTGGGTAGTGGTATTTATTATTTTTATATTTATTTTTCATTTATTGTGAATAGATTGAAGCAGCGGCTGTAGGAAGATTAGATTCAGCTCGCTGGGCTGCAAAATTCTTGTCTCGAACTCGAATTCAAGAATTTAGTAGCTATAAAGCCCTGATATTTTTAGATTTACTTTTAGTTTAAAGTGCGCGGTGCTCCAGGTGCATGGTCAAGTGATTCTAATGTTTCACAGAGATTTTTAAGTCAAAACTATATTTGCTGCTAGGACCATTTTGCATAAATTTACACCAAGAGGTCTGCAAAACACCTTTCAACAAGGGTAATTATAAATTTAGTTTAAGTAAAAGCGCACTTCAGATATCATGATTGATAGAGGAGTTGGAGATTAGTCTGTTTTGTTAATATATATAAGTGGTATTTTTGTTTTGGTAATAGGCAAGGCCATTACTTAATGGAGGATTGATAGAGGAGTTGGTGGACCCCCGCTTGAAATACCACCTTAAGGCGAAGCAGATGAAGCAGGTAGACAGAATATGATTAGGGCTGTAGCAGTTTTCCTTCACACAACAGAGTCATGGAGACCATCCATGAGTCAAGTTGTGAGAATCCTCCAAGGCCATGATGATACTAGGCTTCTAGAACATGCCAGTCTCACAATGGTTAATGCCAATGGAAACTGTACCATTGGTAACCAGAAAGAAAACATCAAGGCCCTCAAAGGGCATCTGGCACTAGCCATGATGGGAGTGGATTTAGATGCAGATGACAAAAAACCTGACTATAAGCTTAATCGTTAATGATTGAAATGAAATTATCTTAATTACGTACATGACGCCCACCACAAAAGTTACAGTTGTCTCGGCAACCAAGAGGATCTGAAGTGTAAGCAGTGGCATCTATGAGACCACAAATTTCACAGCTGTCCCAACTATCATGAGGGGCTGAAGTGAAAGCAATAAATAGCGCCTTGCACGGTTTTCAGCACAGTTTGATTGAAAGGGTTGTAGATGGGTTCATAGTACTGATTGGATTGTGGCATTGACAAGGAAATGTTTCATTTTCCTTTCATAAGCAATTCAGTTTTATGCAGAAGAAAAGAGTGAGATGACTCATGTCCATCTTAGCTTGTATTTGTGTGCATTTAAATAACAATAAAAAATGTTTTGTGGATGCTTGAGTTTTTTTTCAATGTGCCTTGCGAATCCAAGCCTGAATATTTGGGAAGTTGCATCCAAGTAATTTAGAAAATGTGTATCAAGTTAGGAAACAAAAAGCAGGCAACACACCAAAAATGACAAAAACTGAAAAGCGAAAAGGAATGAATAGTTGGATAGGGAATCAAATCATGAAACTAAATTGCTTATCATACGTGGCTGGTGTTTTTAAGTTCAGACATTAGGATTAGATACAAGAATCTTGTATCAAGATACAGGTCTGCTTGTTTGTTACTCTCTTTTTAATTTACAATACATTTTATGAATGAACCATTGTAATTGTTCAATTAAATTTTAAATCATCATGTTGGTGCCACCTTTCTTATAATTTTTGAATAAATACTTAATAATGGAATATGTAGTTTTCAGTTCACATTTGGGGTGTTGTACAAGTTGCCTAAACGCTTGTCTGCCAAATTCAGTGTAACACATATGCATAAATTAATTCATTTGGAGGCACCAAAAAATAAAAGTCCCTGGATTCTCAAAAACTAGTCCATTTGAGCATGCTGTCGCTATAATTCTCCATTCAACATTCTTGAATCACCCAATGACACATTACTTGAAGAGTTCAATATTTCATCATCAAAAGACAACTACAAGCCAGTCGAAACTGGTCCATTTGATTGAGGCAGTGCTTGAGTTTGCAAAATATCAATAGATGAAATCTGTGAGTTTTCCAGGACCTCTTGATTTCTGGTTCACTTCCTAGGTGCCAGTAAGTTCCACGAAGGTTCATTCTCAAACTCGTGTAAAGTCAGGCCTACCACTTGCTGCCCCAGATTACAAGCAGTAACTGCAAAATCCAGAGAACAATAGCATTGGGATGGGATTTCAAAATATATGGTAACATCTAAACAAAGTTGAAGACTCAATTTTCAAATTCTTACACTGAGGCATGTAAGGAGGTTGATTGGGCATGATTGGGCAGTCCATTGACAGCAGCTGATTTGCTTTGAGATTGAGATTGTATCTGTTGTTGCATCTGATGATCAACATAGCTTCCAAGACCAAAGAAAACAATGGAGTGGAGCCCTTGTTTTCACCTGCAAATAACTGTTTTCCCACATATTGACCAGAACAGGAAAAATCTTTAGCCCTCAATTGTTTTACTATTCAATTCCATGAAAAGAGATAGTGTTAATGGATTGATCCCCATTAAAAACTTACAAAAACCTAATCCCACATTCTAGTTTTAATTTTTTCAACTAAAAAAATCAAAAAGGGTGTCTCTCTGCAGGGAGGATTTAGCTTGTATCTTCTTAGTTCAATGGTTGCTCTATCATTGCAATATAAGTAGGATTGTAGCAAATTGTTCTTCTCTCTCTTAATGTTGTGGAGAATAGTAAACATTAAAGGATCGATAAGCTTTGATACATCACAAAGAAACCTGCTCCCCAGTTCTAGTTCTGGAATTTGAAGTTTAAGAGCAAAGAAAATTTGATCTCTCAGCAAAAGAGACATGAACAAATATACTTCCAGTTTTTCCTGGCTCTACTATTGCACTTCAAGCAGAATTGCAACAAGTTGTTTGTCTTCGTGATAATTTTCTTGAATTTATACATATTAATCATTTTGATCAGAGAGTTGAACCCTTATAGAAAGCTACTCTGATAATCACACTTTCAGCACACAATAAGTATAAAATCCCCAAAGACTTGACAAGCAGTTGCAATTTTTTTCTTACGAGACAATTTGAACTAAAACTACCTCATTTCCATTCAACCATTTGGTTTTCTTCCCACCACCAGGTAAATGCTGCAGCTTTTCATTACTTTCACCTCTGAAATGGTGATTCAGAACCCTCTGTGCTTCGTCCCTCATCAATCTATTATTTATAAAATAAGTAAAGAAGGGAAAGAAAACCTAGCTAAAATCCTTTGAATTTTTGAAAAAGCTCAAAAAGCATAAAAAATAAACAAATTTAGCTAAAACCCTAATTACAGGGGTGTGTGTTTTTTTCCCCAATACCCTGAGCAACGAATCTGTAAGCTCAAATACTGTGGCGTCATCTAGTGATTTGGCTTTCCTGTGTTACCATAACCAAGTACAGTTAGGGAGTTACATTCTTCAAATTTTTCTTCGTCAATTGGATTTGAGTTGAAATAAGATGGAGAAAGAAGTAGCGAAGGCAGTGAAATGGCCACCATGAGAAGTAGAGAGCATTAGAGATAGGAGGCCGATATAAAAGTAGTGATACCAAGGGAAAGCAAAATTAAAACTGACGCTGAAATGAAGGAAAAAATTAGACGGATGAAATGATTTTTATCGTCTCTCGAGGAGTTTCAACCGTTGATAGTCAAAGAGAGGTTCGCTCACATAATAAAAAAACTCGATGGAGACTGTTGATATGGCGTCCAATGACTTTACGGTTGACTTCTGGAGTTTAAAAGTTCATAAAAAATGCCTATTGGAAATCTAATAACAATATTTTAAGGTTTTAAGATGTTTTATTATTATTATTATTATTATTATTAAAATATAATTATATTGATAAAATAAAATCAGATTTTGGGAAAGTCATAGCTATAATAAAGTAAGAAGAAAAAAAAGTGAAGGGTGTTTCACAAAAGATTAACAACTCTTTCAAATATAACAATCTTTGAAACAAGAAAAATTTAGAGGACTCACAAATTTTTTGAAAAGGATAAATTAACTAGACTATGAAAATTAGGAACATAGATAAAAGATATGGAATCAAAAGTAGGAAGAAAACATAAAATTTGTTGAACTAGAGAACTCAATTGCTAGGAAAGCATACTAAACATCCATTTGTTCAAAAGGGCTTCTAAAATCATGGATTACAACATTTTTCTATTCCAATTCACAAGCTTTCATCAAAGCCACAAGAAAAGCACAAGCTTCCATTTGATTGTTAGTATAGTATCCCATGTAGATAGTGAAAAGAAAATGAGCTAAACATTGACTATCACAACCCATTTCACAAAATGGGTTTTGATGGTTAATTTTGGAGAAATTCTAATTGAATTATATTTGTTATTTTCACAGATAAAGTATATATATTTTTAGAAAATAATTTTAAAAATTGATTTTAGATGCAATTCAATCATTTTAACTATAAAAATTGAAAGAATTTGTGATTGAGATCACACAAGCCCTAGATGATATTCTGAAGAGAAACCTGTCACACAAGAATGAGAAATTACACAGTAAAATATGTGAAACAATAATGATTATTGATTATTGAATCAATTACTGGATGATTACAATGAAGGATTGAATATCCTTATGTAGACTGAGGCGAACTCAACATGAGACCCTGAATGGTGGAGTTTTGACTGAGACAAGAGTGAGATAACAAAATGCATGAATCAGTTAAGCGACTTTATCTTGTGTGCAACACAAAGATCAAAGCACATGACTAATTGAAATGCATAATTAATGCAATAACACTCATAATCAGAACTAGATGACCTTTTCCTAAGTTTGCATTAAGAACTAGAGTAAATTATTGATGATTAATTTATTCCAAAACCCCCCCTAAATGAAAACTGAGGAGAAGCAAGAACTCGTGAAGGAAAAGAATGCAAGTACAATAGATGTCTCCCTGATAGGAGAGAGAAAATGAAGATTTGAATCCCCCCATAATGAAAGAGCTTTCATGCCAATGATGAATGCCTAAAGACAAAATATGATCCACTTCTTGCAAACAACATTCTCCCCTTAGGAAGAAATAGATCCGTTGGTGATTGGAGAAGTCAATCGAAAGAGATGGTTGATTCTGGCATCCAAATCCAAATGATGTGTGCCTCTGAAAAACTGTTCATGTGTCCACATGTCAGAAAGCGATGATGTCAATCCAAGATCCAGTGAAGACTGATAGAGAACAAGCTGCAAAGGTGATGAAGATAGTGGGCTAATAGCAATGATGTGGTTGTTAAGAAAGAGGAAAGGAGAAAATCCAAGTGGAAAAACTCCTAACAATTTATTCAAACTAAAGAAGAAAGTTGCAACTACTGAAGAACTGCAAAGATGCCCTTCGTTAGGGATGATGCCATTGTTTATCCAATGCTCAATATTGTCCCACTAAAAAGAGAATTTGGAAGCATATGAGGATGTGACTTTGGAATCTCATATAGATAGGAATTTAGAATAGAAGAACACTTTTGGCTGCCAATTGGAGGAACAGTGTGGAGCTTGACAGTTAATTAGCAACTTTTAATTTCTAAGTTTGTTAATTCAATAGAAAAATGAAAGAAACCTATACTAGATGCTAAAAGAAACATGCATGCATCTAGAAACAAAGGTTTACATCTGCCCCCATTTTGGTGAAAATCTTCACAGAAATCTGCTTGAAGATGAGGCAAACTACAATTTTGAACACCACGTGGGAGGTACTCTGGCAACTTTGAAGGAGGAAAGAACCTAAGTCAAAGATGTGAGATGTGAAATAGCCACTCCAAGTGATGACTGTAGATCATAATGTGCTGATGAAACACCTTCCACAGAGGAAAATCATGATAGAACATAGCAGAATCACGTCTCAAACAGAATAATTGACCCCCAAATTTAGAGATTGACCTGCCAAAAATTGATCTCAACAATCTACATGCTTGGCATAGCAGCTGGAATTCATAGTGAGCCGACCATTGCAGAGGATGTCCCAAAAAATACAAAGGTTGATGCCTAAAAAAGAAAAATCAAGTGGCCAAAGGTTGCAAATAGCAAAAAAACTCCAAACCTCTAAGAGAAAATTCATGGGCTGAGTGAAGAATAGGCCTCCCAAACTCATAAATTCATGCCTCATCAACAAGTTGATTGGGCCCTTGGATGGTATTATCGTAGGCTCCTCCAAGAGATATCACATCCTTCAATGAAAAATTGCAACAAATATTTTGATGCAAACTGTAATGAAGAGATTCCTCCAAGTTGAAACAAAGATCACGCTAGCAGAAAACATAGATAATTCCAACATAAAAAGGATTATATGGCACAACATGGGCAGAATATGGTGCCCTCTATGTAGGTTGCACTTGAAAAAATTCACACCAAATCACAGAGTGGAACCTCTAATTTTCCCAAAAATTCATCGTCTAGCTATTCTTCCTAGCATAATGAATGCAGAGATGGGTTGAGAGGATGCTTCAACCTAGGAAGAATGCCACAACTCTCGCGAGTCTGTGGCATGAATCAACCCCCAAAAATAGATTAAGGGGTTGTGAAAGATAAGCCACAGAGATAAATCTTTCCAAAAAATAGATTTCAATGCACTCAAATCCTCAAACAAATGAACAAGGATCTTCAGATCTAGAGCTCTGATACCATGTCAAAAGAATCTGTGATTGAGATCCCGCAAGCACTAGATGATATTCTGAAGAGAAAACTATCACACACGAATGAGAAATTACATAGAAAGATATGTGAAACAATAATGATTATTGATTATTGAATCAATTACTAAATGATTACAATGAAGGATTGAATATCCTTATATAGACTTGGGTGAACTCAACATGAGACCTTGAATGGTGGAGTTTTGACTGAGACAAGAGTGAGATAAAAAAAAATGCATGAATTAGTTAAGTGACTTTATCTTGTGTGCAACACAAATATCACAGCACATGACTAATTGAAATGCATAATTAAATGCAATAACACTCACAATAAGAACTAGATGACCTTTTCCTAAGTTTGCATTCAACACTAGATTAAATTACTGATGATTAATTGACTCCAACAAAAATATTATGTTTATTATTATGGCTAGCTTAATTATAATGAGTCAAATTATGTATGTATATATGTATGTATGCATGTTACATGCACACAGACACACACATGAGATCTCACCAACATCACCCATGACTAAAGGGCCAACTTTCCTTAGCTATTGCTTGATACCTAATTTTCTTGATAAAGGGTTTTTTCAAAATGGTAAAAAGATAAATATATTAATTAATAAATCTTAGAAAGTTACATAAATATTTTTAAAACAAATAAAATATTACTAAATCCCAAGAGTAAAAATTCAAGGAGGTTTACCACAAGCCCTCTATCTCCAACAACCATGAAACCAATAAAATAAATTATAAACCCCCTTCATCTGAATTGAAAGACTGTTATGGTATGTGATATGATCTTTCTCCTACACATGGATGCAATGAATATATGAAGAAAATTGATATACCATACTATTTCAAGAAAGATTTAGGTTTACCAACTTTATCTCCATTTTCATCTAAGAATTTATCATTTAGTGTGTGTATAACAACTTGTGAAAATAAAGAAACATCCTTTACTATTGATCAAGAGGGTATCTTGTTGATACTTCTCCAAGATCGTTTGATATCCCTCCCTCCAAGAACACAAAATAAATTTCACTATAGAGTTCATTTTGTGTGTATCATAGAGTTCATGGTCATTCTACTAGTGAATGTGAGGCTTTAAGTGATAGAATTCAACATCTTAAGGAGTGCGGTGCTCTTCCTTATGTTGGGGTACCTAATTCCTCTAATCCATACTAACTTTCAAACCTCTCACCAATCACCTCGTCTCATCCTTGTCTTGCACTAAGTGGGAGAAAGGGGTTCGGTAGCCTTGTCCTCATATGTCACTTGTTGTTTCTTTTGGCTAGTTGATTACCTCTCATGTACAACAAGCTTGGGATGTGAATGACATGTATTAAGTTGGCTCACGTGTGACATACGTATTCATGATGTAGCTTATTGGAAACATATGACTTGGCATAGGGCTTTCCGAATAATCTCTCATGTCTTCTTCTACTTTAAAGCAATTTCTCACAATAATGGTGTTATCAACTGCTTTAAAATTGGGGCATACATTGACACTCATGTTTCACTATGTGATTTTATTTATTCTTGTGATGTGCCCTTTTCTTGGTGGTGTCATTGGGTTTGATTTCCTCCAAGAGCATGATATTTCCTTGATTTTTCCTCTCTTGGAGACATTAGGCACAATGTTCCCTAAGAAGAGACCTTACGTGAACTAAGAAAATCCCTTTGAACATACCTTACACTATTTTTCATTTATGATAACTATTATATGGCCACCTTGCGTAACACACTTTTCTTTCCTGTGGTGCCATATTGTTTGTTAATGAGTTCCAAGCATACAAAGCTTTTCTTACCTCATGAAGCTCGAAGTTCATTGTTGTGTGGCACCTTATCAAAGTTATTAGGAGGTATAACTTGGGTATGGTTAGATGGGAAGCTGATCTAAGGCATGACTTTCCCATAGACACTTGCATGTGTGTGTGAGCGCATACCGACCGTGTGTGTATGTGTCTCACCTCTTTGGATACGTAACCTAGTGGACAACCTAAAGTTTCGTTGCCTTAGAGTGAGCGTGTATTTTTCAAACAAACAACCTAGATCTGGTCCACATCATGTTGGACAAACGATCAAACCTTGATCCACCTATTTTTTTTTCCCTTTTAGTCTTTGACATTGCATGTTTGTGTATCTTGTTTTGTTGCACATCATACAACTTGTGCATATCCTTTTGTGCTTATGTCAGTTTGATGTAGGATCTTGGATCCTGGGGCTTGACCACCTCCTTTGATCCTTGTTGTCCTAGACCATCTGCATTGGTACACTTGGAACCCTTTTGAATTTCTACTTTAGTGTGAGTTTGAAGCAAGTTCATCCTCTGATTAAAGTGGGGGCTAGATGTAACAATGGAAAAAGTATCCCTTTTCCTTAATTTGGGAATGATTAATGTTAGAATAAACTTAAGGCTACCTTGATCTAGTGTTGTGATGTTTTTTACACATTCACATTAGGTCTTGGACCCTTTTTAAGCTAAATAAACCTAACTTTTCCTTGATTTGATGTTGTAAAGTGTATTCATTTACACCTTCACATTAAATTTAGGGTCCTTGGACCTAATGTTTCCTTAATCTAGTGTTGTAATGTGTTGTACACATTCACCTTGGATTTAGGCCCCTTTTAAGCTAAATAGACCTATTTTTTTCTTAATTTGATGTTGTAAAGTATATTTATTTACACTTTCACATTGATTTTTGGGACATCTTATATTTATGACCTTTATATCATCATTAATAGGCCCCTAATACCCTATATTATGCATCTCGAGGCAGCTTATTTCAACTGAAATCTAGACAAGATCAACAAATAGACTTAATTTCTTAACTCCCCGACACTTTCTCTCTATAAAAAGGTCTTGTGGGACCCATACACCACATTGGACATATGAGTCCCACCCAGGTGGGACCCATATGCCAGAGGTGGCGTATGAGTCCCATTTGGCCCCTTTTTAGGGTTTTGAGTGAGAAATCAGGGTTTTAAATTCAAATTTTATGAATGTCGGCCTCTAGGATCTAATAAACAGTAACTTGGATGGATTTCCTATATAAAAGAGGTCTCAAATTATAATTTCACTAAGCCTTCATAATATCAAGTCAAGCACTCAAGAGTTAAGCATTCAAAGACTTCACAAGAGCATCAAGAGAGTTTATAAGAGCATTTCTAAGGCATTCAAGGACAAATTTCTTCATCAAGTATTACAACAATTCAAGATCCATCATCATGTCAAGATTATCAAGCATCAAGCATGTTGTTGAGCTAGTGTTGTGATGTAGCATTGAAGATCCATTTGCAAGCATTGTTTCATATCCATATTCACGATCTAGATCTACATTCTTCATGACCACTTCATGTTAGATTGTAGATTTACAAGACATCATTCAAGGTATAATTTCTCATGTTTCATGTTTCATGTCCTTATTTCATTATCTCATCATTTGGTTTAGTTACTTAAAAGGGGTTTCACCAAGGAAAAACCATATTCCCTACAACAATCAACAAGATTTTCCCTCTCTACATGTGTGATTGTAGTTCTAGGTTTTTGGGAGCTTGAAGGATCTTTGAATATTAGGTTACAAGTTTGAAGGAAGTTGTTGGAGTTGTCTCCTCACTTGCAAGGTCAGGAAAATCCTTCTACATGTTCAAAATCAGAGTTTTAGATCCAGAAACAAAAATTTGACAGGAAGATTAGAGAGGGGAGAGAAGAATCTAGTCCTAACCCTTTGAAAAAGAAGAGTGGGACTGATACGCCGCTTGTGGCGTATGAGTCCCAATACAGACAAATTTTAAGATTTCTAAAGATCTTGCATCAACACTATCAAAAACCCGTTTCAACCCAGAAACCCTAGTCAGGGACTAATATAACCAAATTGGCATATGAGTCCTATTGTGCCCTAATTTTAGATTATTCAACATTTCAAATCTTCATTCAATCCTCTACAGGTTTCCAAGTGCTACTCTACACTTTTCCAGTTTGCTCTTCTAATTTATATGCATTTCTAGGTCATTTGAATCCAAGTATCATGCATCACTAGGTTTAAACATTAGATCTTGCATTCCATTAGTATTTCCAAGCCCTAACTTGGTGGTGAACCCCTCTTTAGTCATTAATCATACCCTATGACACCCTATTGCAAGATCTATTTCCCCTACTTCATCCTTGGATTGAGATCTGTAGGGTTTCCTTGAATGTGGAGTGTAGAAGATTGTTGTTCTATGTCCGAAACCCTAGTGGTGACAATTTTCCACCTTACAATAAATAATTAGTTCTTAGTAAAAAAATCCCTATATGTATAGTCTAGAATACATTGCCAGGGTGAAAACCTCTAGTATGTATCCTTGTTACACAAAAAAACTAATTACGAGTAGAATGTGAGGAATTCTGGTGATCTCATAACATATTGGTATATTTTTTTAAAGCTCTAGGAGTAATTGATAATGTTGGGTATGTCTAGTAAGGAGATAAAGTTTATAGTTTAATCTATTAGATGTGTGCTTTTGTAATTAAAATAGAAATAAAGGAATGGTATTGTATTTTTTTTAATCTATTTTTGTGATCCTATTAGGCATATTGAAAATTCTAAAATTAGATTATTTCATATTTCTATGTGAAATTTTCTAGGGTTGTTTCACACAATACAAATTAACATAAGTAACTATTGAAGACAATTCTAAAATTGAGATAGCTAAGATACAAAAAAATAAGAATTTAAATTAAAATAAAAAGCAATCTAACCTATTAGTACTTATAGAGTTGTAGTAGACCTAGGAAAGGAAAAAAATTATCTAGAAAAGGAACACACAATTTTTTCTCGCTATCTTATAGCTAGGCATCTAACCAATACTAAGTGTTGAATACAGTGTAGTCTAGTAGACTAAGTAGATGATTCCTTGAATTTGAAGATGTTGAAGATATAATTAAAAAAAATTCCTTACAAAATAGAATTGAGAGTCCTTTATAAGGCTTGAAAATTCATTCATGATTTAGGCTAGGGTGAAAGGGAGAGTCATTACCAAGATCTTCAAGGTGGAAATAGGAATTACATTGCCAAAAGCTATAAGAAGAGGTGGCCATGATATTTGAAATTCCTTGTTCAAATCCCATGCCAAGTGAAACCACAATTTCTTTATAGACATTTGGCTTCAAAATTTTCATTTTAAAATTAAAATAGTTTTGATGATTCTAAAATTTGTCACCATGGACCTAGAATCATCACCATGATTTTTCTATACTAGGTGAACCATAGATTTTTGGCACTCTAGGACTTTCTAGCACTTCTAGGGTTTTTCACCTAAAAGGAGAAAGAAAGGGCCAAAGAATCTAGCTAGTTCACTCAAATTATGTAATGTATGATGTCATTAAGACTAAATGGAATTATATGAATGCAACTAGACTATGAAATTGAAAGATTATGAATGCAAAACCTAAGATTAATGCAATCTTGGAAAACAAAATGTGATATGAAAACAATGGACTATGAATGAATAAATACAAAATAGGAAGAAAAGGGTTGAATTAGAATGCACCTAGGTAGAGATTGAAGAATCTGGAATCTTTTGAATGTTTTCTGGAATCAAATAAAATCACTAGTGGGACTCATTTGCCACTGATGGTGAATCAGTCGTGCTTCTGATGAAAATAGTTGGGAATAGGTTTCTGAGTGTTGGGATCCAAAATTTGAAAAAACTTAGATTTTCAACCTTAAGGTGGGACTCATTTGCCACTGATGGTGAATCAATCCTCTCCCAAAATTTTGAGAAATCAGGAACCAATTTTGTAGCACCAAATTTGAGATTGATTGCTTGTCGAGTTGACAAAGTTAATCCTGTAGAAAGTGGACAGAAAGTATTCTCCAAGCAAAATATGAAGTGTTTGACTTGAAACACTTTGTTTACTTCTTCTCCACTTTTCAACACCTAAATTCTTGATAAATCTGCATACATAACACATGCACAAAGGGGAAAATTTTTTAAGGGTTAGGGTAAAGGAATTTTCCTTGGTCAAATCCTACTTTGGTAATCAAACCCTTAATAAAATGATGAAATGAAAGAGAAAGATAAAATAATAACATGCAAATGCTATCAACTTACCAAACCCTTGTTGAATAAAATATGAAGATATGTCAATGGTTGCCTTTAAATGCTTGATTAATGCTTGATTTGATGATGCAAAGTGCTCAAATGCTTGAATAAGTTATGAGATTGTAGGAGATTGCTTGAATAAATTAGATGTAAAATGAGGAGAAAAACCCATATTTATACACACTTGTGCTTCCGTAACCCGATTCAATACCTTATCACAGGTCGACATCAAGTGATTTTGAATAAAAACCCGAAAGAAAATTTAAAATATTTTGAAATTGGAGCCAAGAGGGACCCATTCGCCACCCATGGCGAAAGGGTCCCACCTTGGACTTGAAAGTGGGTGTTGGGAATTAAGTCACATTTAATGTTATTTATCAGGTTGGCATTCAAAAATACACTTATTAAAGCCTTATAAGGGCGTAAAGGGTTCAAATAAAGCATAAGAAAGGTGTAAATAGTGAAAATATTCCTAGAAAAGTGTGAAATCTTGTTACAAGACTTTACAACTCTTCAAAATAGGACTTGATGATGAATGAAAAGGTTATTTTTAGGTGAATTGTAATGAATAGACTCTAGAAAAGTGTAGATATGTTTTACAACACTTCACAGCACCTTCACAAGACATCATTATTTGCATTTTAAATACTTAAATGTGCATGATCAAGCCACATTACATCAATGAATCAAATAAAAATAGACCAAAAATCGAGAGGAAAGGACTAAAAGACCATGAAAATGACAAGGGGCCATTTTTATACGGTGTATTATTCCCCCACTTTAATGAGAGGATGAACTTGCTTCAAACTCACACTAAAGTAGCCATGAATATCGAGAGAAGGGTTTCAATGTACTTACATGAGCAAGATGGAATGACAACCATCAAGAGGGATGATCAAGCCCCTAGGATGAAGATCCCATGGAAAACTAAACATAAGAACAAAGGAACACACATGATGATGAAAAAGAAATGAAAACTTCAATCATTTATCCAACTAGTTGTGAATAAGATCTAGGCTTATTTGTTTGAAAAAGGGAATGCATACTCACTCTGGGGTGAAAAAACTCATGGTGGTCTGCCAGGTAAGAAGAACCAAGAAGGTGAAGTACATATGCTAGTTGGCATGCACTCACAAACACAAAGGTGGCTATGGGGAAAGTCATGCCATTGGATGGGCTTCCCGCTCAACCATATGAAAGTTATACCTCCTGATAACTTTAACAAGGTGCCACAAAGAAAAATGATGGTTCAAGCTTCATGAGATAGGAAAAGCTTTGTATGCTTAGAAATCATGAACACAAAAGGAAGGTACCGTAGGCATGCAAGCAGTGTTATGCAAGGTGGCAAAAATGTAAAATGTAAAATGAAAAAGATGTTCAAAGGAGTCTTGTTAAGTTCATGTAAGATCTATCACTTAGGGAACATTGTGTCTAACGTCTCCAAGAGAGGACTAATCAAAGAATAAAAGATTCACAACTTAGGGGATGTAGTGTGTCGCATCAGGCCACCAAGAGGAATGCAATATGCTAAGATAGATCACACTTATGAAGGACATCATACCCAATGTAATACTCAAAGTGATAAATGCATCATATGAAGTGACAAGGCTACACTAGGAACTGGGAATGCAAATGAAATGATGCCAATGTATGCCCCCCACTTTAAAGAAATTGCTACACATTGCTCAGGAGCAATTTCTTTAAAGTAGTGAAGGAAAGAAAATGCAAAAAAGAATAAAAAACATGAGAGCCAACTTGGAAAGATCCTATGCCAAGTCATAAGTTTCTAAGTTAGGCTACTTCATGTAGACAAAAAAAAAAAACAAAAGAAAAGGGAGTTGTCCCCTAGAAAATAACACACCAAACACATAAGGGATCTATGGATTTGGGGTCAGTATGTTCATTGTTGCAATGTTTTTATGAAAGAGCTTGGAACTGTCATCATTCCCCAAAGCACATAGAACTAGAAGAATGACACAAAGAGAGTGAAAATAAAAGAAAGAAAAAATTCTGTTTTGGGTCAACATGGAAGAGATGTTGCCGTCTCAACGCTTTGCATCATCCCCAAAAGGAAAAAAAAAGTGAAAAGAAAATGAAAAGGAAAAAGAAAAGAAAAGAAAGCCTTTGGGTCAACATGAAGGAGACATTTTGGTCTGAATTCCTTGCATCATCTACAAAAGGAAAACACAAGAAAAAGACAAAGTAAAAAGGAAAAGGGGTTGATTGGGTCAACATGGAAGAGACATAGGGTGTCTCAACGCTTCGCGTCATCCCCAAAAGGAAAACACAAAACAAAAGTGGAAAAGGAAAGGACCTTTTGGGTCAACATGGAAGAGACGAAGGGTGTCTCAATTTTTTGTGTCATCCCCAAAAGGAAAACACAAAACAAAAGTGAAAAAGACCAATGTACAACATAGAGGAGAATAGAGTTATGAATAGAAGAAGTGTACAAAGAGAGGGAACATCAAATGAACATTACAGGGGAGTACAATACACACTTAAAAGGAAATTGAAAAAGGAAAGTGTAAAAGGCTAGTAAGGAAAATGCAAGTCAACTATCTAGCAGGTCATTTGCCTCTCAATCATGTTCAGTGTATTGTGAGGGTGGTTGACTATCAAAAGGAAGAACTGCAAGTGCTGAAGTAGGAGATGTACCAGGTTCTTCACTTGGTGGAGAAGGTTTAACATTTAAGCTCATTGTAGATGAAAATAATGAGTTTAGAGTTTTATGCACTTCTTCATCTATTTTTGTAATCTCTTCATCCTCATTGTCATCAAGGTTGATTACAATAGGAGGACAAAGGGTGATTTCCAAGGAAGGATGGATAAAAAGTTATGGTTGTTGGATTGGTTCATTTTTTTGTGAGGGTTGGACTGTGTTGTCTTGTGGCAGGTCAGGGGGAAGGGGTTGATCATCTATTGCTTCTGTCAAAGGCGAAGGTTGGGTTTCGTTGTTTACTACCATTTCAGACTGACGAGCAAGGAGATGATGACGACGCCTACACTCCCTAGCACCACAGTTTCGCTTAATTTTATTTTGGAGTTGTTGAGGGGTTAGAGCAGATTGATCCATCATAGGTTCCTTTTCTTCCGAAGGGGGAAGAATAGAAGATACCGAAGAAGACAGGTCAAGAACTTTCTCTTTAGCTTTATACACTTGTTTAATGCGAGGAGGCATGACGGGATTTATTTCATTTTCTCTTGGTCATTTAAATGTTGGAGGGGAAGTGTCTATGGTTGGTTTCTCATGAGGTTGTGCGGTTTGTTCAATGCCAAATTTAGTTTGAAGCATGGTTTCATCAAGGATAGGAGGAGTAGAAGTAGATGGGGATGGAAGAGACAATTTGGCTATGTGTTTCGCTTTGAAATTTTCATAGGCTATAAAGAAGAAATCCTTACAAGGAGTGATGGGCTCCATAGGCTCAGGCCAAAAGGATTCTAGGGAAAAATTTCCTTTAGATGATAAGGGATTAAAGCCACTATGGTGTATGGTAAACATTTCATTGTCATGTGGAAACTTCAAACACTTGTGAACAATCGAGGGGACCGCTTTCATCGAGCGAAGCCAAGAGTGGCCTAGCCACAAACGAAATTGATCCGATTGTGAAATGATGGAAAATGTTACTTCCAAAGTTTTGGG
Organism: Sequoia sempervirens; assembly: GCA_007258455.2. Classification (NCBI taxonomy): domain Eukaryota; kingdom Viridiplantae; phylum Streptophyta; class Pinopsida; order Cupressales; family Cupressaceae; genus Sequoia; species Sequoia sempervirens. Next base: position 56,308,170 of record VDFB02047230.1, on the reverse strand, counting down.
TCCTACTTGCAATGGGAGTACGATCGATTTGATCGTAGGGCACATAATACCATTATGTGTCTTGATCCATGCAATTGGTTTATTATAGTTATCTTTATATAACTCATGCAATACCAAAAATTCTTCTGTGATCACATTCGCTCCACAGGCAGGATCTATTAATATCCCATTGGTGGGCTTATCATAGATTTGACCAACTATGTAAAGAGGACCATCAAGAAGATTTTTAAGTATGTCTTTGGAAGAAAAAGTGATTTCAAGATTTTTATTGGTTGAGCCCTTATGACTCGGGATAAAATTTATCATACCCACAAGTTCATCCATAGGATTAACTTGGGCAGCATTTGGATTTATATCAAGTTTTTCATTATTTGTATTAATGTTCATGACTTGAGGGTTTTAAGGTTCACTAGCCTTGACAAATGAAATATTGTGTTTAGGCATAGGGTTGGTAAAGATTTGTAAATTTTGGTTAGGGGGTGCAACGAACTTATTATCGTGATCATTAACACCTGCAATGGACAAACGACCCAAATCAATGAGGTCTTGAACTAAGTGTTTTAGACACTTACATTGTTTGGTTTAATGACCATTTTGGCAATGAAATTGGAAATAAGCATTTTGTTTAAAGTTAGGTGGAAAGGGCTTGGTGGTATCAAGTGGTTTAATGGTAGGCAACATGAACATTTGTTGTTGGAGCAATTGGTTTATGGTATTATGGAGAGTATCAAGGAGGGGAGTAAATTGTATGTTCGGGTCCCCATAGGTATAGGTCACGACTGCTTTAAGAGTGACCACTTCGCTTGGAATAGTTTGAGGTGGTTGCAAAGAAGGCAGATTGAATTGTAAGAAGCGTCAATTCATTTTTCTAAAGTTTTGCACATTGTTAGGGTTGTTTTTCTCAGGTTTGTCAGCTCAGTTAGAAGTGGACTTTGAATCACAAATAGAAATTGAGTTGTGAAAATCACAAAGGGTCATACATAAATGCATGAACAAGGGGAATTTGATCATGGTTAACTTATCTTGAAGGTGAGTGTGCAAGTTTTTGATAAACATCTTTTGCAGATGTGAATTAGGAATCTTGACACCAAATTGAGCATACAATGACTAGCAATGAGAAATGAAGTCAGTGAGTTTTTCATCGGTATTTTTTTTACAACACATTAAATCTTCCATTGTTTTCTTAGGAGTCATGTGGACTTGGAAATGACTTATGAAGGAATCTACAAGTTCATTGAATGGTCAGATGGAATGATTGGGTAGGTTTGAAAACCATTCTAATGCAGTGTCTTTCAAGGTCCTAGGAAAATTTTTGGCTAACAACTTATCATAGAGGAAAAAGTCACTACACAAGGCTATATATGCATTGACATGGTTGGTAGGGTCTCCTTTACCCCCATATTTCTCATACCTAGGCAATTCAACTCCTTTTGGCATCTAGGTGTGTAAGATCTCTAAGGATAATGGACTACTACGAACATGGTATGTTGGTGGAGCATTTTGGCTTTGACTAATGGTGGAGAGTTGTTGCATGGATGAGACTGTGTTAACAAGTTGTGTAATGATGGGATCGGTGTAAGGGGTATGAGGTGGAAGGAAAAATGGAGATGGGGTGTATAATGTTGGGTGAAGTGAAAGGGACACTTAGAGGGGTGAAGGTGGAAGAGGGGACATACGATGCCATAAAGGAACTTGGAATGCTGGTTGGAATTGCAAAAGAAGGAGCCACATGATTAACCAGTTGCATAGTTCTGGTAACTTGAGGAGTGGTATAAGTTGGTATGGATGCTATGGTTGAAGGGGGAGGAATGTGAGATCCTCCTTGAGTTGCAACTATGTTTGTTGATTGGGAAGTATTAGGAAATGTTTATTGTATATTTCAGAAATTCTTTTCATGACTTGTAATCCATCATCACTTTCAATCAAACGATGAAGGTTTTCTATTGCAGGTATAGCAGTGGAGGAAATGTTTTCAAGGGACAAGTCTTGTTGTAAACATGTGCAAAATCTTCATGAATACTTATGACCTTGTCTTGCGGAAGGGAGTTGTTTTGTGTGTCAACATTCATTAGATGGAAAGGGGAAGGTATAAAAGTGGTATGATCAATGCCTAATGCACCATTTTCCATACTAGGAGTAGGAGCTCTTGAGATCCCAAGGTCCACAATGAAAGTGCTATTGCGGGAAGCCATGAGTCTAGAACTTTGAATCACTAAATTATTATCAATGGGGTACCAAACACTCATGCAATTACCACAAAGGATAGGGTGAATGTAAATGCAATGTAATCTAGGAGTGAAAAATGCAAATAACAAAAATTTTGCTAACTGAAATAGCGAACTAACAACAGATAATAGAAATGCAGGAAAATGCCAGAAAATGTCTAAAAAATGCAGAATGAAATGTCCAAGTGGATTGATGTACCCAAGGTGGCGAATGAGTCCAACTATGAGAATTTTTTTTATGTTTTTCAAAAAATTTAAAGTGATTTAAATGTTGTTCAGAGGCAAATGAAGGATGCATCTATGCAATTTTTCAATTTTTTCAATGATATGCAATGGAAAAATGAAATCTAAATGAGTCTTTCACTAATACAATATGAGAAACCCTAGGATGCAAAAACAAAACAATATCCTAATTGAATGTTAATGCAAATGAATTCTAACATGAAATATGCAATGGAAATCATAAAGCTAGTATGTTCAATATGCAGGTTTACAAAAATGAATCTTTGATTTTTGGCACTCTAGGACTTTCTAGCACTTCTAGCGTTTTTCACCAAAAAGGAGAAAGAAAGGGGCAAAGAATCTAGCTAGTTCACTCAAATTATGTAATGTATGATGTGATTAAGACTAAATGGAATGATATGAATGCAACTAAACTATGAAATTGAGAGATTATGAATGCAAAATGTAAGATTAATGCAATGTTGGAAAACACAATGTGATATGCAAACAATGGACTATGAATGAATAAATGCAAAATAGGAAGAAAAGGGTTGCATCAAAGTGCACCTAGGCAGAGATTAAAGAATCTAGAATCTTTTGAATGCTGTCTGGAATCATAGAAAATCACCAATAGGACTCATTCACCACTGATGGTGAATCAGTCCTACTTATGATGAAAACAACTGGGAACAGGTTTCTGAGTGTTAGGATCTAGAATCTAACAAAACTTAGATTTCTAGCCTTAAGGTGGGACTCATTCGTGATTGATGGAAAATCGGTCCTCTCCCAAAATTTTGAGAAATCAAGAACCAATTCTATAGCACCAGATCTAAGGTTGACTACTTATTGGGTTGATAAAGTTAATCCTACAGAAAACAGACAAAAAGTCTTCTCCAAGCTTGAAATATGAAGTGGTTGACTTGAAACACTTTGTTGACTTCTTCTCCACTTTTCAACACCTAAATTCTTGATAAATATGCATACATAACACATGCAAAAAGGGGAAAAGTGGTTAAGGGTTAGGGCAAAGGGATTTTCCTTGGTCAAATCCCACTTTGGTAATCAAACCCTTAATAAAATGATGAAATGAAAGAGAAAGATAAACTAATAACATGCAAATTCTATCAACTTACCAAACTCTTGTTGAAGAATATGAAGATATGTCAATGGCTACCTTTAAATGCTTGATTAATGCTTGATTTGATGATGCAAAGTGCTCAAATGCTTGAATAAGTTCTGAGATTGTAGGAGATTGCTTGAATGAATTAGGAAATGTGAAATGAGGAGAAAAACTCATATTTATACACACTTGTGCCTTAGTAACCTGATGATACCTCATCACAGGCCCACATCAAGTGATTTTGAATAAAAACTTGAAAGAAAATTTAAAATATTTTGAAATTGGAGCCAAGAGGGACCCATTTGCCGCCCATGGCGAATGGGTCCCACTTTGGACTTGAAAGTGGCTGTCAGGAATTAAGTCACATTTAATGTTGTTTGTTGGGTTTACATTCAAAAATACACTTAATTAAGCCTTATAAGGGCATAAAGGGTTCAAATAAAGCATAAGAAAGGTGTAAATAGTGAAATTATGCCTAGAAAACTGTAAAATCTTATTACAAGACCTTACAACACTTCAAAATAGGACTTGATGATGAATAAAAAGGTGATTTTTAGGTGAATTGTAATGAATAGAGTCTAGAAAAGTGTAGAAATATTTTACAACACTTCACAACTCCTTCACAAGACATCATTATTTGAATTTTAAAGACTTAAATATGCATGATCAAGGCACATCACATCAATGGATCAAAGAAAAATAGACCAAACATCGAGAGGAAAGGCCTAAAAGACCATGAAAATGACAAGGGGCCATTTTTCTACAATGCACTAGGTAAAACCAAAGGTTTTGAAAGTAGACAAAGGTAACTTTGATAAATCACTAAGGAAAATGAGGCTTAAAGGAATAATAATGGGGATCAAGAGAGTGATATATGGGTATTGGAAAGTAAGGGAATAAGATGATTGATTGATTTTATAATACACAAGAAGGCATTTACTCAAGATTGCGTCATCTCATTACAATGATATGTAGAAATGGGTACTTATAATGACCACAATGAAAAAAAAAGAGCTTGAAATGTGTGCTTGGAGGCATGCTAGAGAATGGTGTTTGTATGATCAGATTTTAAAAAATGGAAGGGAATTTTTTTGGTTAGATTATGCATAGTGTCTAGCCTAACCCTAGGGACATCCAAGCATAATTAACCCAATTATTGAATTTTTTTTCAAATGGAATTCTATTCACGAGATAAACTATTAAAGTAACAAAAACTAACAATTTCATGTCTTATTAAAGTACAATATAGGTAGAATCACATTTGAATGTGAATTAGAACTTACCTTATGAAATAACCTAAGAAAAAACTTGTAAATTTTTTTTAGTGATGGTATTTTTTTCAAACACTCCAAAACTAAAAAAACTGGGACAACAACTAAAGTACAAATATTTCAAAACCATTAAACAGACAAAAAATAATTATTATAAAACTATAAAACTTAAAATACCCTACAATAAATTTAAAAGATATAAAAAATGCTATTACAAATATAATATATAATGTTGGAATATTGTAATTTATCCCACCCCAATGACCACCAATCATTAAATGAGAAAGAAAATATTAAATAAATGTGGGGAGGATAAGGATAAAAAGAAAAACATATTAAATGTTTTCTAAGTTGGCCTATGATCTAAAAATGATCTTTGTGATCTCTAAGAACTCTACATAATGAGACATTTGTAATGGTTTAATCATTAGGTGTTTAGTTGATCAAGGTTTCAAGGTGTTTATCTGATCAAGGTATCAAGATGTAATATCAAAGTATTTGTATGATCAAGTGATCATGAGAATGTTGTAGCATTCAAGAGCTATAGATTTGTAAGTAGTTTTTGATCAAGTTTAATAGAAGAGTATTTATTGAGGATTATGTGTTTGTGTTAACAATTATGAATTTGTTTAAGTCCATCCACCACCATCATATAATTTAAAATTTATAAAAACCAAAAAACAAGAAGTATTAGCAACAACTAACCTCTTTTATCCCCTTGCTCCAACAATTCCTTCTATCAAAACAAATTGTTTGGAATTCTGAATAGCAAAACATTTTTTTTCCTCGGATACATGAATTAATAAAATATACAATAGCCTAAACACAACAAGTTGGAGGCCAAATGACCAACTATCTGATAGATCCATACATACGAATGCTATTCTTTTTATATAAAAAGACCTATTTAATCTTATTTGTTTCTCAACTGCTTTTCCCTTTTATCACAGTTCTTATATAATTCTGGTACTCATGACCCACAAATTTATTCTCTCTCACTCCCTCTATATATACACAAATTCCAACATACTTTGTGAAGTAGGTTTTAATTCCCTTTACCTTCGAGAAAATTGCTATGTAAATAACCTTACGAACGACGTCAAATGCAATCATATCTAGTCAAACAAGTCCTCGTTTGCAATTAAATGAAGTTTATTCAAATTTGTCTTCGAGAAGGCAATTAATAATCACAAGGAAATTTGTTCCACGTAAGCAAGCATAGACACAATTCAGAATGTATAATTATAAAAACAAGTTAAGACAACACAAGAACGTACATTTTATAGAAATTTTGTAGTAATATAAAAGTAAAAGGTAGCAGCCATTTGCAAATAAAATCGCCATACAAGCTGGAAGAGATTTTTTATCTGATCGGCTCTGCTGTGATAAGCTATCAACTCTTCTAACGCCCTTCGCATTTTAAGCAGCCCATCCAAACGCATTGCCTTGGCATTTCGCCATTTCAATATATTCACCCACACACGCTGTAATTTTCTCCACCATCTCCCCTTGCTCACTGAAACAGTAACGGAATTGTACTTTATAGAAATGAACACAAATAAAATAAAATAAAAAGTAAAGCTTACAAAAAATTTTACCCTTCACTGATAAAGCCTTCAAAGAGAGAAACCCTTCGCAGAGCATTTTTCCATTTCTCCAGTGTTGCAGTACTGAATTTTCCAGCGTGCTTGTGCTTTATGAAAGCTTTCGTGTACACACCACTCCTCTCCTCCATTCGAACTTCAGAGGGTCGAATCCCCCAAAACACGGGGACGATTGGAGTCCCGCTTTCGATGATCAAATGGAGCTCATCCAAACACCATTCCGATTCTGCAAAATTGGGAGAAAGGATTACAACATGAACAGAGGCTGTGCGTAACGCACAAGTAATAGCATCTGGTATGTATTGCCCCACTCGTATCGAATTTTTGTCCAAAAACGGTTAAAATCCTCTATTCTCAAGACTATCAAATAGGAAACTAGCCAGAGTTTGTTTTGTATCTTTTCCGCGATGATTAATGAAAACCTGATATGCAGATGTGGGAACAAGATAACGGCAGCAAGAATTGGAGTGAGATAGCGGGGGCGAAGAATGTGAAGGAATAATATTTCCCATGGAAGAAAGGTACTCAACCTGTGTTTACTGCGGCCCTTATATATACATCCAACAATTGCATTTCTTACGGCACAGACTAGTCCATAATAATTCAGTCCACATTTACTTTATTTTGAGGATACTAATTATTTATCATTATTTGTTATAGTTGATTGAAAGATAAAGTCAATTTTTTATTTTTTATTTGTTTCATGGAGAGTAATTATTTTTTATTATTTTAACTATTTCGACATTTGTAATTGTCAATTGTTTCTAGATTTTGTATCTGTAGATTTTTAGCTTCTAGATGTTAATTTTTTCATCCAGTTAAAAGTCCAAAAACAGTCCTAATCCTGAACACAATTAATTTTTTTTCAAAATATTCAGTTCAAGTCCAAAAACATTCCTAGATTCTGAACATCATTAAAAAATAAAAATATGCCATTTCTGACCGTACACACTTCTTTATCCTGTTTAAAAGACAAACAATTAATCCACCAATAATGTTTTATTTTTTATTTGTTTAAATAAAAAGCAGCATTATTTTTATTTTATTTTAATGTTTCCACTTTCTTATTTCAGAATGACATTCGAATAATCAAATTCTGAGTAAAACCATCCACAAATCCATGGAAAGACTTAAAATAGATAATGGCGTAGCCCCACCCCCAGTTAGAAATACTAGTAAAATATTGAAGCAGAATGTAGAAAACGGGAAGGATTTGAATTGTTCTAGAAAATTTTTATTGCAAAAGAAAGCATTCGGAACAAGTGAAGCTGCAGATTTTCTAGAACGAGATTAAATGAGATACATACGACAAAAATAACTTTTCCACATTGAGATTGTGATGATTAACATGGTCGTCGAAAACTTCAGAGCATATATTCTTTGCAGTAGGAGACACGCCATTGTTGGTAAAAGTAGCGGAACATCTGTAGCGGGCGGAGATAAACAAGGTAGAGAGAGCGAGAGAGAACTAGCTACGAATCAGTCGAATCTAATCCGTAGAGGAGAAAAAGCAATCGGAAATAGCAGGCAATTTTCGCGCATCTGTTATTTATTTTTCTCTGCCGGCAGTCAACTTTTTTCCCCGGCGGCAGACTCTACGAGTTCCTGGTTTCAAAACCACAGGGAAAATATCGTCTAACTAATTGAAAAACTCGGTGGAGACTATTGATATGGCGTCCAATGACTTTACGGTTGACTTCTGGAGTTTAAAAGTTTATAAAAAATAACTATTGGAAGACACCTCCATGTTTGGACTGTTAGACATGGCTAGGGTTGGGGCTACCGGCACTTTTAAATTGGTGAAGTGGACCCTGCAAAAATTCAACAAAATCAATATTAAAATCAAGGGACTCAGGGTTAATTTACAGAAGGATTCGGGGCCCTTTGTGTCGGACATTCTAATTGATAGACTGGTGGATTTGGAGCATACTCAAAATGAGTTTAAAGAAAATTGTGAGGACAGGTTAAAAGCCATTGAGGACAAGGTGGATGGTCTGAATAATGACCTCATAAACTTGCTGCAGGTAAGCCATGCTTTTGTCAAGAACAGTGCTGAGGCCCTCAAGGTCTTGTTCAAGAAGCTAAGTCAACTGAAGCAGGTCTTCTTTTCTCAACTCATGGAGAAAGACCAGGCGGGAAAAGGAAAAGGTAAAAAAAACCCTCAGGGATGATGATAAGGTGCTGGTTGCCAAAGGATTTGAGGAGTGGAAAAAAAGATTCGAAGCGGAAAAAGAGGAGTTGCTTGACATGGTTGAAAAACACAAGTCCCAGTAGTTTGAATTAGCCAATATTTTGGGTGGCCTAAATTAGTTTCTCGGTTTCTGTTGTTTCATTGTTTTTTGTTTTTCTGGTTGTTTTGGTTGGGGTTGTTTTGTTGTTGGGAGCCTCGGGTTGTTCTTTGTCTATCTGATGACTAGCTCCCGGTTTGTTCAATTTTTTGTTAGTTGGGATGCTGGTGGTGGTTGACTGTGTTATTTTTTAGCAGCATTTGATGATTTTCTGTATAAGGTTTTGGGTCCCTTCAAAACCTATTTTTCCCTTTTAATCAAAACAATATTTTAAAGTTTTTAGATGTTTTATTATTATTATTTGGTTATAGAAAGATATAATCTATAATTATATATAATATAGAGATTTTGTGAAAGTCATAGTTGTAATAAAGTAAGAAGAAAAAAAAGTCAAGGGTATTTCACAAAAGATCAACAACCCTTTCAAACATAGCAATCTTTGAAACAAGAAAGGCTTAGAGGACTCACAAAAGGATTTGAAAAGGAGAAATTAACCCTACTCAAACTTATATCAAAATTAGGAACAAAACATGAAATTTGTTGAACTAGAGAACTCAACTTCTAAAAAGACATATTAAACATCCATTTGTTAAAAAGGGCCACTAAAATCATGGATTACAACATTTTTCTATTCCAATTGACAAGCTTTAGTCAAAGCCACAAGAAGAGCGCAAGCTTCCATTTGATTGTTAGTATAGTATCTCATATAGATAGTGAAAACAAAATGAGGTAAACCTTGACTATCACAGCCTATTTCACAAAATGGGTTTTCATGATTAATTTTGGAGAACTTCTAATTGAATTGTATTTGTTATTTTGATAGGTAAATTATATATATTTTTGAAAAAATGATTTATAAAATTGATTCTAGATGCAATTAAATCATTTTAACTATAAAATTATTATGTTTATTATTATGATTAGCTTAATTATAACAAGTCAAATTATGGATCTATATATAATACACATATTTTTATCAAAATAAAGTATGTGATTTAGATTAATTTATTTTAGATTAAATTGAATAAATTTATTGCATCAATATTATAGATCACATTTGTGATTTGTTTTCAATATGAAGATGAGGAATTGGAATACAAACTAAAGCATATATTGTTATTATGTTGTTAGTTGTTAATGTACTTGTAATAAGATTATTATACATGATAGAATAAGTTTTAGTTATATATTAGGTGGATAGATTAGATCCACGGTTTTAGGATTTTATTAGTCCTCTCAAGATGCTATATGTCATGTAAGTGCCTTTAGTTGAATAAATAGTTAATTTCACTTATTTTTGTATACTTTAGTTTTTTTCTTTACATTTTATTTTTATTAAAATTTATTAAAAAGGGTAAGAGTAACTCTTCTTTACAATGACAAGAATGACTCTTAATGCTCAAAATTTATCCATTGTGACAAAATTTCTTTTTCTTTTTTGATAAAAGGCTGAAGACCTAAACAATTTATATTAATCTTAAAGCTAAAATACATTCTTTAAGCATTTTGAGTAGTTCTACCAAGGGAGAATATCTATCCCACCGGGTACAGAGTTTAACTTGAATTCAAAACAAAGCTAGTTGTAGTCACAAACCATTGAAGGAAAAAAAATAGAGAAACACCTATAGAAACTACTTCCTTACACCCTAATATGCAATCTAAAGCAACTACACAAAATGCATGGTGCTTAAACACCTACCCAAACTCCCAACTGCCCATAACTATCTTCAAAATCTTGCCATGAAATAAATACTATTTATGACAAAACATTATATGCACATGAATAAAAAGAATAGAGTGTAGTTCTTATAGACTAATTGGATTAAACATTACTGACTTCCTATATATAGTTCATAAAATGGAAGATCCGTTCAAAGTCTTGGACTGACTCAACATGCAACATTTTCTTCAAGAAACTTATTGCCACTTATGCTTGCTCTCGATGCTCACATAGTGTGTCACCTTTGATATCTAGAATGAAGGGAGAGAAGGTTACTTCCTCACTCAAAAACCAAATATGCTCCAAGTCATGGGGCTTAGAAATACCAAGATCAAAGGAGGCAAAATCCATCACCACCACCATTCTACCTAATATTCTAGGTATAAACATCTTGCAAACTATTTCCACCACCTCCACCTTTAGAGTGTGTAGGTCTAGTAGTGTCACCATGAAATGTGAGGAAATGTCAAAATCAACCTTATACCACTTATCCAACACTAGAAATTCTCGACCTAAGATGAGTTTGACTGCTCCAATCAACATAAAATTTGGTTCCACCATGATTTGCTTCAACCAGAGCTCTAAGATTATGCCCTACAAGGCCATTTGTCTATAAGTTCTCACTAAGATAATGGGAGTATATCCATCCCTCCTTGTTGAACAACAAAAAGTACCTTTTATTATGTATGTGTACTTATGAATTTTGGGCTCCTTTGTTAATTAAAATATACTCATTTCTAATGATACTCTTGCTTGATCAGGAACCTCAAAGAGTGTAGCAATAGATACTGTTGTAAATTGGTTGTACGCATATCTAGTTGATAATGAGAACTTTCATCCTTCACACACACTCGACCTCAAACTTGTAGGAAAAATCATAAAAGTGGATGTTGGCATGAGCACTTAACATTAATGAGTGAGGCTAGCTTTCTTGATTTTTGAAAGGAATCTTTGTGCTAGGGTAATTAGTCATTTGTAATTCTCAAATCAAGGTTTAATTATAAATGTGGTACAAAGGTAAGTCACCACTTTTGGTTGAGAAAATGGCAAGTAGACTTCTCTAAAATTAGTGGTCTTCCTAGCATTTGTGGTGGCATTTCCAAGTGGGTGTGATAGAGATCACCAATTCCCATATGAATACTCATCAAAACAAGGTTTAATTGAAAACATAGTACAGAGGGAAGCGACCACCTTTGGTGAGGAAAATGGAAAATATTCTTCTCTAAAATTAGTGGGCTTCCTAGCATTTGTGGTGGTGTTTACGGTGGAATTTTCAAGTGGGTGTGATAGCGATCACAAAATTTCTTATGAATATGAATTTCATGTTATTTATTCTAATGATATGACACAAAATATATCACATAAATCACATATTATTGACCTACTCTAAAAGTAGTTGTGAAGATTACCTTTGTAATAGACTAAATTAAAAAAATAAAGAACATTACAAAGATGGAAAAATAATTTAGTACTAATTTTACTTATGATTAATATTTAAATATTTTTTAAACTTATTTAACCAACACACTATTATAAATTTAACCCCTTTTGTAACTATTAGATAATTATTTAAACATAAATTTATATAGTTATGACATCAATTTAACATTATACATTCTCTTTTTCAAAAAATATAATAAGCTAGCACAAGTATGTAAATTCAATAATTGAAGAAGAATATTCTATAAAGAGAATTATTATTATTTTTATCTCTTTTCTATGTTCACAATGTTGTTGCTACTTGATACCCAATTTGCTTGATAAAAGGTTTTTAAAAATGATAAAAAGATAAATATATTAATTAAGGAATTTGTTGATCATCAAAGCTTACGCTTCTCTGATAGCCTTATGGGAAATTCAACAAGTGGTGGACCGATTTGCACCTCACTGAATACCTTCAGGTTTTTTATAGAAAGTTGAAACTTCTTTGAGTTTTGGAGAAAATGGTAGAAGGAAATGTAAATATAAAACATGAAATAGTGATACACCAAAGATGTTACAACATTTCAAATCCAATTCATTTTCTATGAATGATATATAAGAAAAAATGCCACAACCCCTTTATTATTGGGAAGAGAATGAACAACAAAGGCTAAATACAAGCATAGTGCAGTATTTCAAATCCCCTCATAGGTAGTGTTTATTAAGGTCTGATCAAGCAAAAAACTTTCCAAGGTTAACAAAAAAAATTTAGAAATTGCATAGACCCTTCCTCTTGTTATAGCATAATATGAAGAAACAATAACCCTTAAAGAAACTAAAAAATTTCAATAGATATAATCTAGTTTCAACATGTTATCATACCACATAAGCCTACAACATGGAAATCAACCACTCAAATGACTTGAATTAAGCTTAACACAATATTTCATTATGAATGAAAGCATAAAGAAGGAAACTTGAAAAAGGCCATAATGTGCACAGTCTCAAAGATTTCTTCCAAATAGTTCATACTTGAATATCAAATGAACTTAGAAAAAAGGTTGAATTCCAATCTAATAATAGTTTTAGTAAAAAAAATATAACATGCCAAAGAAAAGTAGTGTTCTGCCAATTACTTCTAAAAATATATCTATCTCTAAGAAAACTAAAATAACTTTTTGTGTTCATAAAATAAATTGGAACCCCTTCTTCGGTCACTGCCTCTCATTTATAGTTGAAAATAGAGAGAACCACTACCATATCCTAGAAGTAAATATTTCCAGATGCCAAGATTTGATAGCTCATGATCTGATCTTAGATCTCTTGTTAGGTCATGACAATCTTTGCTCATTAATTCGCAACTAGCTCATTTATGTTATTTTAGATATTTAGCAAAGATTTCTATCTAAAAGCAATCAAATCCTAGAAAATAGCTTGGTAGAAATTTTCTTTGACCAATCGCATAGATCGGTTGCATCAACTCGAAGTTTCCATCTTGAAAACAAGGAAGCCGCCACATGCTTTGACAAACTCCAAAAGAGATCACTTTTAAAAGCACAAATTACCTATAGAAAAGAGATGACATGTTGAGTGGGCAGGGATTCTTAGGTTTAAGAAAATTTCCCTTGAGAAAAAATCCACTAAAATAACACGTCATGGCCTTTTGAGAGGAAGAAGATAATCAAAAGTCATGTAGCTATCACATGGGACATTGCACGCATTTCAAAAACACTTTTTCTTTGAGTGTGGACTCATCCCAAAGCCAAAAACATATAAAAGCCAAAAATAAAAAACAATTAAGGAAAAATTACTTTACAGTTATGGCGACTCATAGGGGGCCTTTGCTTGTGGATGCACGAACCTAGGGCTTTGGAAATTCTAGGAATTTGAGGAAGGTAGAATGTTGCACTTCCCATTCCAAATCAATCGGTCGGACAAGAGCACAAATGAGATTATATGCTTGGTCTAGCTCGAAGACTTCCTTGAAGGAAACAACTCCCCATCTTGCCAAAACCACCCCAAGGTGATAATAGAGCCCTGAGAGTTTCGTAGAAGTCTGGACCTTATGTATGATTGCATCTATGACCTATTTAGCTAATAGCACATCTCCATCTAGTGAGAAAAGGGGAGGCAAACCATAGCTAATTAGAATACTGAAATATTTCCAGATTTCATTGACCCTTTTGTTAACACTACTTGGCATTCCTTGCATATTGCTGCAATCTTGTGGCAATTGATGATCTCGTTTGATTTGTTGGAGGTGACCCTTTGATTTGGAACCCCTGCACCTTTTAGAGCCTCATTAATGGCCACCCACAATCTAAAAATCAAGATTTATGATTCTACTACTTGGGGAGCATATATCTACAAAATTTGGTTAACCATTAGACCAATCTTTCTGTTTAATTCCCAAACATCTCTCGAAAACTATAGGGCTAGCCTGAGAATGAAAACTGCAACTATGATCCTTTCCTAGTGTGTATATATTAAATTCTTTAATATCGGGAGGGTCCTAGACCCTTGTGCAATAGTTAATTCTTGATGGAACTAAGTCTCTCTCACTCTTGCATTCTCCTGCATTTAATTCTTCTCTCAAAGGGAATTCACTAGTTTAGAGCTCAATCTTCTAATCTCTTGGTCATGATCCTATAGAGTGGACATGATCTCTTGTCTTAAATTTTTTGCTTCCACCTAGGCCTTCTGTAGATCATTGGATGCTTGAGATTGGACGTCGTCCAACTCTCTCTTTATGTATTACTGAGAACATTTGTACTTTTTGTTTTTTTGGTGCTTAGTAGCAAGCTCAACTCTCAACTTTTTAATTTCAAAATACAACTAAACTTGTTCACTTTGGGCCTCTTTGAGAAAATTAGTTTCTTTTCCTTCCTAATTTTGTATCTATCTTATGTGGGCCATTTTGACATCCTTGGCCTTGATGGCAGTTTTTAGCTTATTCACTATTTCCTTTACATTCATCAACTCTACCTCGTGCTTCTTCAATTTTCCATGCAACCTTTCATAATCCGCATATACCATGTTTTGGGTGGCCTTAGCTAGCACTACTTTGTTGCATACGCGAGTTTCATTTAAATCTAGACCCAGGGATTTGATGTCATAATCCTCCATCTGCATTTGTCTCTCGAGCTTGGACATGAGTGACTTCATGGTACTGATCAGCAGAGAATTCTTCTCTTCATTGAAGCAAGCTTCAATCTTCTTGGTAGCTAGTAGTCTGAATTCTTTTAACAGTATTTTTTGCTTTCTTTCCTTTCGAGCCCGCTTGGTTGTATTGAAATGTTTTTGGAGACCCTATAGGGTATCAATGCTTTGTACATAAATGTAATCACCTAGAGGGAGACCAAAAAGGGTGATGGAAGGAGAAACTTCAGATGTATGAGCATGCATGGAGGGAAATGGGATTGTAATCATAGAAAATGGTGGGATACCGAATCGAGATTGGGCAAGGGAAAAACCTGTTAGAGTGGAAAAAGACACAAGTGGAAGGAGAGATGTTTTCCTAGAAGTAGATGGACCAAGAGTAATGGGAAACATGGATGTTTTAGCTCTTTCAATGGGGCCCCTTGATAGGGAAATTAAAGAATCAATAGCAGCCAAAGTAGATGCTACTCACTTGGCACACAGGGTTGCTCCATAAGGTTCATTAAAAATGGGAGGGTGTGTATTGAAGACCAAAAGATTGGGGTTCGTGGATGAAGGAATCTTCTTTGTAGATAGGGGTAGAAGAGTAACAAAAGACACATAGGTAGGAAGAAGAGAGGGAGTACAACATACTTGGGTCACGATGGTTGAAACACTTTGCAGAATAGACTCTGCTTCTTCTCCTCTAGCTGATACATTGGGTCGACCCAAATCTTGTACTCGTCTTTTCTTTGCATGGTTGGAACTAGTATTTTCTGACCCTTTGGTGGAAGATCCCACCAAAACTTGTCCCTTAATGACCACATCAGACCTTCGTGGGGATTGTTAGGCTCTTTTCCCTTTACTTCAGCCACTTGCAGAGGATGTGACTTGTGGGTCCTTTTGCTTTTACCCTTTTCTTTTGTTTGATTCTTGGGGATGGGAAGCATGGTGTGGAAGCTACTCCTACTCAATCTCATGACTTGTCTTTGGATTTCTATTTTTGGTATGGGCCTCTTCATTTTAAGTCTCTTTGAACCTTTCATCAAGGTATGTGTAGGATCATCATGGACAAAACATGCCCTTAAGTGGTGAAAAATTTAGAAAAATCAAAGATAGGAAACTTTATGTAAAAATTTGAGTAAGTTATCTATATTATTTCAATATCTAAGAATAGAATCTATAGCAAATTGAATGTAGTTTCTAAACTACTAGGTTTATTTAAAAAAAGAAAATGTATTTGGTGAAAATTTGAAATTTCAATGTTGTAGCACTTAAATTTCAAGGAAAAATAAGAAGTAGGTGTTTGTTTGACCACCCTAACCACAATAAAATGATAATATTTTTTAAAAAAAATTTAGATATAAGTAGAGGACTCATGTCCTAATGTGATGCATATTTTTTTGTAATTTTTTTCCAAGTGAATAATTAATAATGAAATTTTTATTACAACTTTTAAAAAATATGAAAATTCGTATGTCTGACCACCTTAACTTGGTCAAAACTTCATGAAATTCATTTTTTTAATCCTATAGTATGTGAATCATAGAATCTGATGCATGTTTTGGATTTAAAAAATGTGATACTATTTGAAAATTTTAGATGTTTTTCAATCAACCTATCAATCATGACTTTAGTCATAATTCAAATAGAAAATGAATAATAATAATTTATTAAATTCAAAGTAAATTATAATTCATATTGGTGGAAAGATGAGAATTTTCTTTAAAAACCATTTTCGTTTCATCAATTTTGGGTAAAAAAAGTCATTAGCCACACACCCTACACATACCCATCATATCGCCACTTTTTGGCCCATCATGATCCTGCACATACCCGCCATGTGGTTGAAAATCTCTGAATAGGGAATTGAGACATCTTGTCTCTTATTGGAACCTCTAGAAATATTCCTTCTTCCTTTCCAACCATCCCTTGCACTTCAATTGTGTGTTGAGGGATTTACTCATTGGGAGGTTCCTTTGATACTCTGCCTGCTCTACATAGAAATTCATCTATTTTGGCTATTTGGATGGTATGCAGGTGAAGTCAATGTATACTTCTGGCCTTTCTCGAGTCAAATTCTTCCTTGACTCAAAATATTCTCGACTCTCATGTTTCAAAGTCAGGAGGTGCTTGACTGGATTGTAGTCCCATGTGTCACAAATTAGAACCAAGCCTAAGGCTCCCAATTTATTTGTATGCTCGCCCTTAGCCTTCCGCCTTCCCAATATTACCTAACTATTGGGAATGCTAAGGGGGATTAGGTATGGCCTTATCTTATTCCTTTTGGTGCCATATGTATTTTTGGCAAGGGTTTCCTATTGACATGCCTCCAAAGCAAAAAATCTATCTGTTACAAATTTGGTGAGTCAGAAAGGCTCCCCAGTTAAACCATGGAATCATAGAAAAGTAAAATCTTCACCCAAGAAATAATCCACTGGGGTTAGTGGAGTTTTCATCTAATGCAAGATCTCTAGAGAAAAATGGCTCATAGGGCATGGAAGAAAATATTGAAGTACCAACCTCATGAAATAATTGACAAACCTATAGTATTTGCATGTTTTTGATAGTACATAAATCCACATAGAAACTGGTTGATAGAAGCCATTTACATCGAGTCTAGACACTAGAAATTTTTTTTCTAGCAACTCAGAATTTTGATGCAAAATCAAGTGGGCCAAGAAAGAAGAATACCTAAATTTATACTCAGTATCATAGGTCTTCAACTACTCTAGCATCCCTTTGGCTATTGCAAATCAGCAAAGTCATAATACTTTTGAATATTCTCCCTTTTAAGCATGAAAGCTAGGCCCATTTGGAAGGGATGGATTTCCTCATCATCATCAAGGTCATAAATATAGGCCAACATTCAAAAGATATATTGCGTATTGTTTTTAAACTTTTTGCAAGCAAAGGGAAAATAAAAGTAATTTCTCTCCAGTATTTCCTTTGTTAATTCCTCATAAAAGTTTCCTTTCTTGGTTTTGTCCTCCAAATTTTTTTCCATCATTTCCTCATCAAAGTGTTCAATGCCCCAAGTTTGAGGGATACACAACATATCATGTATGGTCACTATAGAAATTGTAACCTTGATCCTATTGCCCAGAATAGTTCTTGTCTCCTTGTTGAATCTCTTGGCACATGCGTTGAATAGCTCTGGGTATGGGTGTATGATAGGTAACATGAACTGTGGAAAATGAAAATTCCATAGCCAAGATGTGAAATCTTCTAACAACCTATCATCTATCATTCTTCGGAGTTCCCATTGTTGATGGGTGTTTTTGACAATTTCTCAACATAGGTAGTGTGTAGACTCATTACATCCCCTGAAAGGGGACTTCCAACAACA
Organism: Sequoia sempervirens; assembly: GCA_007258455.2. Taxonomy (NCBI): domain Eukaryota; kingdom Viridiplantae; phylum Streptophyta; class Pinopsida; order Cupressales; family Cupressaceae; genus Sequoia; species Sequoia sempervirens. The sequence goes on along the minus strand of VDFB02047230.1, from coordinate 56,289,811 downwards.
AGTTGCTGAAAATCACCACAAGATCTCTCGGGTGTTAGGTTATGACTTGCATGGAACTCCTTAGTTGATGTTTGATGTGATCTTTTTAGTAATCACATGGCAGACTTACGTAGTTGGATGCGAGGTGGATCTTGAAATCTAAAGTTTCTGAGATGGGAGTTAAGGTGCACTTTACTGTAGGTTCGAAGAACAATCTAAAACTTCAATTTTTTCCTTGAGTTTTGGCTTTACAATGTGCAATTAACCTTAGCATAGGTTGTTTCTAAAAAAAATTAAAAGAGTAGGGAAGAGGGAAGGTTCTTGGATCTGCAACTAATTGTGAACGGTGATCATGGAGGTTCTGCTATGGAAAGCTTCCTTCAAACAAGATTCCACTTAACCAAGAAACCTATAGTATCATGAAATCTATGCCATCTTCAAAGGTCTACAGATATTTTACCATTCATCCTCCACATAAATGCATGAATAAAGATAAAAAATTTAAAGCAACTTCAAGTTTCAGCCTAGACTAACTTTACAAGACCATTTACTAGCAAGAAATAGCAAAAATTATGGACTGGAAGGCATCAACACAACAAAAATTTCTACAATAACAAAACAACATTACCAAAATATATCTAAGAAATTTAAAGTTAACTAGAAAAGTAGTGTAAATTTAAATAAATCATCTAACAATGGGAGATTGAATCATGAAATATGTGAAGAACTCAGAAAATGCACCGAGTTAATGTATTTTCATTAGAAATTTCTACAACATGTATTTACAACAACTTAGCTCCCTAAAAATGAGAAGAGACCCCCCATTAATAGTGCCCAAAAAGTAGAAAAATGGCCAAGATTTAATCTCATTGTGTGGCCAAGATTCACTACAAACTATGGTTCTACCTACCCACAATATATTACAATTTAAAATATAACTTTATCTTCATCCCTAGATTTTTTCCTCTAGTGACAACACTATAGCATCTTGTCTTTTTGCTGATTGCTATTTTGTTGTAGCTATTCCTTGAGAAGCCCTTCACTAATAATAGGGTCGCCTTCTTGCTTCTTCAAAGCTGCATATTCCATGAACTTCAAAATTACCGGTTGGAGTTTGTCGACCTCTATGACCTTGGACCACAATACTTGATAACTCTACTCGTTGGAGTTGCCCTCAAGTATTTTCTACTCTTCATCATACTTAGCATCGTGATCCCGTAATAGCTCTAACTGAGCAAAGGATTGGGTGGAAAAACTCATGAAATCCATGGTTATCACATTTGACATCCCGTCCTCCATCCTTTTCTAGAAATGAGGCCTTACTTTATCTGGGTCCATTTGTATGACGGGCATCTCATAGGCTATCTTTAGCTTCAACTATCAGACACAATCCATCCTAATCTCTTTGATCCACTCAATATCTAGATCTACTTTTTCAATCACCTGCTCCAATCTTTCTTTTCTATTCTCAAAGTCATGTTTCCATACATCCATCAACCAGTGATCGCCCCTTGTGAACACAAGCTCTTTTTCCCATGTCGCACTTGATAGCTTGAGGATAGCCTGGATATTTGGATAGGTGGACTTGTATCTTGCTAGGAAGTTAGAGTAGATATTTCTTGTGCTCTAAAGGGATTGTTGTAAGTCCAAGAACTTGTTGGTTGTTCGAACAGCCTAGCTGATGCCCATATTTTTGACATATAGAATCTGTTGGAACCAAATTTTTGTAGTCTTGTCCAAATTCTTTCTCTTTTCTAGCTTATCAATTTGTTTCTTGGACAACAGTTGTGATGGGGCTGTGGACATGGTAGGCATTTCTTCAGTTGAGGACCATTGGTGGATGTAAGTTGTCAGATTATCCACCTATGCTTTAAGCTTATCCTTTAAAACTTTACCATGTTGTATCAAATGCACTACCATGGCAATAGATTCCCTAAGGTGCTCCACCTTTTTCTCTCTAGTAGATGTTCCCAAGTCAATGGCAGAAATATTTTAGCTTACCCATTCTTTTCCCACCACTAGCATTGCTACTTACACAATTCAGGATTCAAAAGCGTCAATCGATACCCTAGATCTGATTTTGGTCTTCTTCTCTTTCGTGGTTGTGATATGTGCTCAAGCTAAGATAGCCTCTATTTTTTCTCTTGGATCCTTTGGGGTAGGAGTTTTCTTTTCAAGTTCCCTCTCCTAGTCATTCGGGAATAGCAGATTTTCCCTTGGGGAATTCACAATCACCATCACCCTCCTTCATTTGGATCTCTATTTGTTTACCTGCGGGAGCCCTTTCTTACATTTTAGTGTCTTCTCCCTTTTCCTCATCGGATTCTTGGAAGAAAAAAAGGTGCTTGATGGGATGCTTAGTAGGAAAATTACTCCCAAGGACTTTCTTCTTTCTTAGCCTCCTTCCCTTTCTTTTCTTCATCTTGTTCACCCTTATGCTCATGCTCCTTGGGCTGCTTAATTTTGAGACTTTTGTTAGTTGGAACCTCACCCTTAGGTTTGTCTTCTTCTACATTTTCTTCTTCTCTATAAGGAGGTGATACATTCTCCTATCATTCCCCTGTAGGGAGTTCTATATTTTTTGTTTCCTTGTCATCTTCTTGCCTTTCTTCTCCAGAAGGTGACCTTTCTGCTTCTTCTTTATTGTCCCTCAATTGTCAGGCCATTTCCTCCTCAAAATAATCATCAAAGGTTTGTACAATAGTTCTACCACCTGCGCCCTCCTCTTCCTCTCCACTTTTGGAAGACCCTGTTTCTTCTTCTTCACAGACCACCTTGTCAATTTTCTAGTGTTCATTCTCTAGGTGTTCATGGTACTCATTGACTTCTTCTTTCACTACCTTTGAAGTCTCCATCTCCTGCTTTGTCCATTCTTCTGATATTAGCATCATGGCCTCCATTGTTGGTGGTCCTATTGGAGGTTGCGAGGGTGAAGCACAGGTGAGGACCTGTGCTAAGGCAGCTTGGATGGTGGGATCCAAAAAGTTTTGGGAAATCTTGAAGGGAAAATTCTGCATATATCATGAAAAAGCCTCTGGCAATGTGAGTGTGGGCATTGGCATTGTCACTACTACCAATGGAAGTGATGTAGTGGTCCAAATGGAGGAGAAGGAAAGCAGAGAAGTTGTAGTAGAGGAGTCAACCATTAGTACGGTCCTAGCTGGCAGAGAGGAAGCAAGATGGAATGAGATGTCCACCAAAAGTGGGGATGTGGCAACCATGGCCTAGGAAATAGATGGAAGGGCGGTGGAAATAGGGAGAGATGGAGGAGGTTTTGGCTGATCTGCTTTCCCTTCTTCACACTCTTGAAGGGGATCCTCTTGAATTTTTGGTTGCCCTACAATGCTTCCCATTTGTTTGGGCTTCTTAGAGGGTGAACCTCATGAATGTTTTCTAGAATAAGCCTTTGGATGTGGTGATTGCTCCGCTTCAATCCCTTTCCTCTTCCTTGATCTTGTGACCAGAGGAGATTTGGATGTCCCTCCTATTGAAGTTGTGGTAGCAACATCCTCCATAGCACTAGGCTCACTCTTGAGTCCCTCATATGTTAGGAAAACCCCTTCTTTCTTCAATTGGGCTACTTGTCCATCAACCCATTCTTTGGTATGAGCCTAAATTGGCTTGGTTATAATTTTGAGGTCATTGAACTCCTACTCATCCCAATCTATTGTTGGTAGTGGCAAGTTAGAGACTACGTTATACCTAGGGCACATGATGGTGCTTTCATCCTCTTCCACTTGATCAGGTACAAGAAATAATTGTACTTTTTTTATGAGGTACGTAGTCATTCACATGTAGTGCCTTGTGATCACCTCCTTGTCATCCTAGCAATTTCCTTAGAAGTCTTTGATGTGATGCAAATGGGTGTACCCTGGTCCTATTACTTTCCTTACATGTCAATATGGGTCCATCCGTGGGTGAGCAATGTGTTGGTGGAAATGGTACTCTACCAATTCGTTCTCAAAATTCCCTGCACACTGGGAGGTTTGCAATTTGTACATCCCTTGGCCAAAAGCTAATGGATAAGGGATCCCCTCCAAGTGTTTGCTACCAAGGACTAAATGCACATGGTGCAATTGTAGGGAGAGCTCTAACAGTATGATCCGGTCATTGGGGTACCAAGGCAACTTATTCGAATGCTATGTGAAACCTTGGGAATGAATATATGTGAACTTGGGGTATTGTATGAATAAGAAGGCGTATTACTTCAAGAACACTCAAGCACTATGAGAGACCCTTCTTTCAAAATCCCCTCCAAGCAATCTGATGATGTGGCCAATTAAGGAGTCGTTCACCTTGCAATACTCTTTCTTGAAGTTCTTGAATTGGAGTTGGGGATATCTGTCATGGACCTTTAGTGCATGACCCGATTCCTCATTAGGTGCCACAAACAATCCACTGTACTACCTTCGCTTAGCCATTGAGTACACCAGATAGGAGGCCATGTAGAACTTGGAGATCTTCTTTACATTCATGAATTGCTCATGGAAGTAGTCACTTATTATGCCTCTCCAATAGAACGAAGCTTTTGTGGTGACATCTTCATCTCCAAGGAGGATCTTCTCTATGAAATACACCATCCATTCCTGAAAATTTCCAGTAGTGGGGAGGACCATCACCCTATTCAACAAGGTGACCAAGTCATGGTAATCCTCATGGAATTCACTACAGAAGACCTCTTGAGGAACCTTTGCAGTGTTGCCCCTTTTTTCCTTGATCTAGTACTAATTTATTAGCTTCTTGCAACCCATCGGGTCCTTGTCCTATGTTTCTTTACACTCTGCTATGGTGGGTATCTCCATTTCCCCAAAGGTGGGGATGTGAAAAGTCTTCATAATCACCTCACCTGACATGCCAACAAGGATGTTTCCATCTCTGTCAACAATTTTTCATGTCTGTGGCTGATATACCTGCCTACAATCCATGACCAATTTTGGGGCTATGAGGGATGGAGGGAAGCCTGTAGCTTTAGCAATTCCACTTTTCTTGATCATTCTAGCATTGTCAGTCTTAGGGTGGATTCTGACCCTTTGCTTGAGCTCTTCAATATTGACGTGGCTGATATTGGTATCTGTAGTTGCTTTCCAGTCTATGATAATATTTGAATGCAAAGGCTCTCCCTGGAACTGGTACTTCATTTGGTCTTTATCCTCCTTTCCATGAGGAGAATTTCCTACCTTTTCCCCTTTGTCTTTTTCTACAGTTGCTCTGAAGGGTCTTGCACCTAATTCCATATATGTTGCAAGCAAGGGAATAATGAGCACAACTAATCATGAAACCATGAACATTAGTTGAAATCCTATGGAAAAAATCCAATTATACAATATATCATTTATAAAATCAAACTTTTACTTCCAAATGTCATTAGCCATTTACTAGAGGGATTTTGGACAAACCGTGCTGAGAGGGCCAGACTTCCCTGGTAGAAATGTTGTTTTGAAGGGTGAATAGGGTAGGGAAATACATGTGATTTCTCCCTACTTCAAATTTTGATGGGTAGAAAGGCTCATGTAGGAGAAGGCTAAATTTGAGTATGTGGGTCGAGATTAGTTTTCAAATTGAAGGTACTTTAGATCACTTTTGGGGCACCCGGGGATACAAGGGAGGAAAGCTGTCAGGGCTCCACCATTTGGAATGGAGGTCAATGGGATGAAATCTAGTGGACTAGACCAGGCATTGATCTTGGCCACGAGGTTTTCTTTTAAGTTTCTTTCAGCAATTTAGATGGCGCGTCCCGAAGGTCAGAAGGGCGAACCTACTTTTCCCTTTTGAACCAGCTGAGATGGGATGAAATCCTAGTGGATAGAGCCCAATGAGGGTAAGGATGCAAAAGTTCACTTTCTACTTGGTCTTCGCAACAAATGGAGGGTCAGGACCTAGGAGATAGAAAGACATTGTCAGATGACCATTTGAAACAGTGAAGATGCCAGGGAAATCCGTAGATGGAACTCTGCGAATATGGGCCCCTAGATATGTTTGATTAGATGATTTGAGTATTCAACCCTGAATGGAAAAAGGTAAGGTGGGCCTTGGGAGGAAAAAATATGGGTTTGCCCCACTGTTTGGAATTGTGAAAGTGATGCAGAGTCCTAGGAAAGGAGTCTCGTGGGAGCGGGCCTAGGGAGCCAAAATGAAGGCCAAATTTTTTTGAATTTTAAGCCTAACAGTGATGTGCCAATGGAGGTCTAGGGTAGTGGGTCCATTATGACATCCTATTGTTTGTTCTATTTGATAAGTTTTGCAACAATGGGAAGACCCAGGTCTGGAGGGCACAAATGCCCTATGCAAAGAACGATGATGACCAAGCTGAGGTCCAACCTCAAATTAGGGGGTGTTTTAGAGGTTTTTCTAAATTTTGAACACATGGGATTTTTTAGGTGTTGTCATGTTTTACCTAACTAAAGCAATTTTAGCCCATTTTTTTCATCATTTTAAGTAGAAAATTACAAAAAACCTCATGGGAGGGTGAATGGAAAACCAACCTTGGAATTCTGGTGAATGAAGTTGCAAAGTCCACTAAGGATCGATAAACAAGGGCAATGGGTGCGAGGGCGGTGGGCGATGAAGCACTGGACTCCTCAAAATATCTCTGACTTCCTCTAGCTAACCTGACATATGAAAATTATAGGTTGAGCTAGATATTTATACCCCAATTAGCATTTAATACACCCATTTAATTCCCATATGGATGATATGAGGGTTGGTGGATTTAAATCTCAGATGGCAGTGGGAGGTCTGGGGTTCGGGGCTCGGAAGGATGTGGTCAAACAACCATTTCAAAGTTCATTTTGCAAATCATCGACGGAAGGGAATCCGGTGTATGAAGGATGGAGAGCCGCCACATTTTTGCCATCGAAAATGGTGAAGACAACACGAAGTTTCGAGGATGGATGTCCGGAGGGGCGGGCCTAGCAGGGGTAAAAGCAGTCCAATTTCATCACAAGATAAATGGGGTTGGAAAAGAAGGAGCCAAGTCTTGGCGCTTGGGAAGGTGGAAGCCTTCTGCTGTTCTAAATGGTGAATGCCCAAAGGAAACCCAACTAAGGAAACCTAACGAGGCGAACCCGCTAGGCCCCAAGGCCACTAGCAAAAGCAAACTACCAAGGAGACTCCACAAGGAACCAGGACTTAGCAAAATTAGAGGGGATAAAAAAGAGTCAACTTAAGATGAGACTTTGGAGGAATGTTTGACCATTTAGGACACCAAAATGGGGCACACAAATTGAGGTAGTGACAAAATGCCTTGGCAAGGTGAAAGAAAAGAGGGTCCCTATTCTGAATAGGCCATGTGTGCTGAGGGCACAACAAATGGTGACTTTGTTGGGAAATGCTCCTGAGTGTTCTAAGGATAAGTATTCATTTAGGACTTAGAATCTCTAGTTTCATAGACTAGGGAAAAATTTCCAAGAGTGAATTGGGAGAATAGGGTACTTAGTTGGGTCAGTCTACAGGACATCTCAAAAGTGTGTGTAGTGAATTCATTCCCTTCTACAGAAATTATGACAAGTGTTTTCTAATCCAACTGAACAAGCTACATAAACTGTCCAACACCAAAAGTAACCTAGACATTGTCCTGCTACCAGTCAGGTGTCCATATCTCCTACAAAGTTGTCGCTATGATCCCACAAATATTGCTTTACTGCTGGTCGAGAATTTATAGCCTTGGTAGAGTTATACGCACACCCATATGGTCGCTTAATTTCAATTTTTTTTTCCTCTTCTTTGTTTTGATATTTATTCAATGTTTCCTTTTCTCACTTATCTTTTGTTCGACCGTGTAAGCACTGAAGCTTACAATGAGTTTGGGAACCATAGTGGTCACTGGAGTAGACTTAATATTTTTCACTTACTAGGATATCATAGCAGCCATTGTATAGTTCTTTACAAATAATTAACATGTGTTTTGTGCAAGATCTAAGATGTGCATAAAAAATCCAACCAAGGATCGAGTTCTAAAGCGGAGTTCAAATGAGGAAACCAATCCTAGGAAGCTTTTTGGGGACTAATAGTCAAGAGTGAATGTTTAGCCAAAGAACACCAAGGATGAGCAGCAAAACAAACCATTTATTGAATGAGCATGACCACTACAACAAATAGAGGACACCCTTTTCAAAGAAAAATAGCCAAGGGACAAGAAAAATAGAGCGACGTGAAACAACAAAATGCAAGAAAACAAAATGGAAATCTACTCTAACCCATGTACAAATATTTACAAGGAAGAGCTTGACAGAGCTGAGGCTTGGAAGTAATGCTTTAGGTGTTTCCCGTTGACTGGCAATGGGACATTTTCACTAGTTAAGGTCTTTAGACGGAAAGTATTATCTCCCAAATTTTTAGCTATTTGAATGGGGCCAAGCCAAAGCTTGTCAAATTTGTTGTGTCCCCCTTTCATTTCATGGGCCTTGTCCCAATACAAGACTAAATCTACAATTCTAAAGGTCTTGATTTTGGCTCGGTAGTTGAACCATCTCTTAACCATGCCCTGATGTTTAGCAAAATTTTCTATTGCATGGTCTTGGACTTCTTCTAAATGCAAAATCTCAACTAACTGAGCTTCTCTACAACCCCCTCTTCATAAAAGTCACTAATAAATTGGAGAGTGGGAATCTTCAGGTGGATATGAAATATGGGCTCTAAGCCGTAAACAAGATGGAATGGGGAATCACCAAGGGAAGCCTTGTGATGAGTGCAGTCTACCCAAAGGGTGAATTGGAGCTAGGTATGCTAGTCCTTGGGATTCCTATCAAAAAATTTCTTGATCACTGTGATCAGGTTCTTGTTTGTGGACTCAGCAAGGACATTTCCTTGAGAGTAGTAATTAAATGAAAACTTAAGGGAAATCCCATAGTCAAAGGGCCAACTAGCAAATTTTAATGAAGAAAATGTAGGCCCATTATTACACACCAATGCATAAGGACAACCAAAGTGATTTAAAATGAAACTTTCCAAAAAAATTGTAACTACCTAAGTTGTGCATTGCTTACATACAATTGCTTGTACCCATCTAGTGTAGTAATCAGTAGCAGTAAGAATGTAGTACCTATTTCTTACAAATGATGGAGGGCTTACTGGACCAATGAAATCTAGACCCCATTGCAAAAGAAACTTCACCTCCAACACGGGTTGCAGTGGGACAACAACATTCTTCTCCTTTGAGGTGGTAGTTTGACATGTGTGACATGAGAAAACATGACAATAAGCATCCCTAAAGATTGTTGGCCAATAATACCCACTCTTAGTGTGACATGAGAAAACATGACAATAAGCATCCCTAAAGATTGTTGGCCAATAATACCCACTCTTAGTATCTGATGTGCAGTGGAAGGTGGGGATCCATGACCAGTGCCAAATTTGTCATGAAACTCCTTCAAGACTCGATCTTCTTCTTCCTTGCCAAGGCATCTTAAGTAGATGCCTTCATGATTTTTCTTGTATAAAATGGATCCTTGCAACATGTAACTATTGATTTTCAACCTGAGAGTGTGTTTTTGGACTCCTTGTAAGTGAGGTGGACACTTGTGGTGTAGAAAATAATAGACAATGTATTCATACCATTTTCCTAAAGAAACATCCTCGAGTTGGTATTGTTGCACAGTGAGTTCAGGTCCTGCTTTTGTTGCTACATCAACAAATTTTTGGGTGAGTGCTTGTCCTCTCACCAATCACATTGGCTAGATTTCCATATCATACTCCTAAAGCAATGTAATCCACATGGATCTTCATTCACCTAATTCATTTTGCATGAGCAGCGCTTTCACTGCTGGGTTGGGGACAACGATGAACACTTTATTACATAGGATATAATGTCTAACTTTCTTCACTCCCCTAACAAAGGAACATGCTTAATTTTCTATGTTGTAGTAGCATAATTCAACATATTTCAAAGGAGCACTCATGAAGGTGATCGAGTGCTCATTTCCTTCATCATCTTTCTGAGTCAGAATGTTGGCACAAGAATGCTCTAAAGTGAATGAATAAATATAGAAAGACTTCATATAGTTTGGGCTAACTAGTACAGGTGCCTTAGCAATGGCCTATTTGATTTCTTCAAAATCCTATTTGGCTTCAGGAGTCCACTCAACTTTGGAATCCTATTTTAACATGGTGTTGAGCAGTTTAACAATCTTAGAAAAACCAATGATGAATTTCTTGACAAAATTGATCTTTCTGAAGAAGGATTTTAATTCTTTCTTGTTTCCTAGTGGTGGGATTTTCAACAAAGATTGGATGTGTTCAGGGTCTATGGAGATTCCCCACTCTAAAATAACATGTTGAAGCAATCTACCCTTAGTCATACCAAAAATGCACTTCCTTGGGTTAAGGGAAACCCCAAACTCCCTACACCTCTGAAACACCTTGCTTAAAGTCAAGACATGATCACTCTTCATTTTAGAGAACATAGTTAAATCATCCATGTAGATGATTATGCACTTCTTGATCATATATTTGAAGGAAATATCCATGGCATGCTAGAAAGTGGTAACAACGTTGATGAGCCCGAAGGGAATTCTCCTATAAGCAAAGGTTCCCCACTTGGTGGTAAACACTGTCTTATGGCAATATTTGTACTACACCATAACTTGGTTATATCTAGAATACCCATCAAGGAAGGACATCATTTGGGAGCCATTGATGATCTATAGTACCTCATCTAATGAAGGAACTGGGTAGTTGTCCTTTTCTGAAGCTCAGTTCAAATTGCAAAAGTCTACACACAATCTAATTTCTCCATTCTTTTTTTTGACTGGGACCAGGTTGGCCACCCATGTGGACTACCTAACTAGGAAGATAATCCTAGCCGAAAGAAGCTTTTGTACCTCTTTGTAAATGATGGGTTCTAACAAGGCATTAATAAGACATTGTTGTTGGCAGAATGGCCTCGCTTCTGTCTTGAGAGGGATGGTATGGGTGATGATGGAGGTGTCATAAGTCTTTAGATCCTCACAAATCCATGCCACCATGTTATGATACCTCTGCAAAGCATCGATGATTCCCTT
>VDFB02047230.1:56202711-56278735 GCA_007258455.2 Sequoia sempervirens | reverse complement strand
AATACTTTGCAACACTTCAATATAGGACTTGTTGATGTATGAAAAAGTGATTTTTAGGTGAATTGTATTAAAGAGTCTAGAAGAATGTACAAATGTCTTACAACAATTCACAACACCTTCACAAGACATCGTTCTTTGAATTTAGCACCAAAATAAGCACATTCAAGCCAAGATACATAATAAAATTAAAGCAACATAGCTCCAACACTATGAAACAAGACCTAAAAGACCATGAAAATGGGAAGGGTCCATTTTTCAACGATACATGAACTAATTCTATACCACCCATTCCAAAACATTGACATTGAATTTGGTCCCTTTGAACATCAAATTATATCATAATGGGAAAGGTTCTCTTCTACATACAAGCTATGGCATGTATGTACCACACACATCCAAGTCCAACCGAAGCATCAGATGCTAGTAGCAACTCAAGTGTTGAACATGTGTTGCAAGGACACAAACTTGAAGAATGGAAGGTTCTCTCAAGTTTGCACCCAAACCTTCCTATACAACTTGATGCACTAGACATGCTTTGCCGACGTTACATTGACATGCACCATGAATGGAAACATACCACCCTCACCCCACTACAAATGCATTTTTCTACTATTTTCATAGACTCCAATCGACCAACCTTTCAAGTGCACCATGTTCTCAATGAACACACTCATACTATTTTTTCTACTCATCAGCAGAAATCGTTTGATATAATTTGGTCCCATATAAACAATCTTCCATTGCAACCACCACTAAAGCTAATTGTTCAAGGAACTACAAAAACTAGAAAGTCACACCTCATAAAAATAATAATGTTTTCACTCATGAACTCAGCTCTGATTCACCAATCACCATTACTACTTCTTGCACCTACAAGTGTTGTTGCATTCAACATTCAAGCATCAACAATTGATTTTTCTCTTCGCATTCCAATAAAAGAAATTCCCCCCTACAAGGGCAAACACTTGCGACCTTCCAAGAAAGCATGTACTTTATTAGGTACATTTTAATAGACGAGATGAGCTTCATCGGTCCAAAGTTTCTAGAGCATATTGACATGAGACTACGAGAAGCATTCCCTGTCCACAACCACTTTCCCTTTGGAGGGTGTTCAATTATTCTCTTTGGTGACTTGCGCCAACTGCCACCAGTTAAATATATCCCCATGTATGCTTCTACCTCCTATGGTGGGACTCTATGGCATAGCTTCACAATAGTGGTAACTTTGACCAAAATATTTCAACAAATTAGTGATGATCCTTCCCAAATTGTTTTTCGTGCACTTCTCTCCAGTAAACGGAATGCAAAGCCTACACAAGAAGACTAGAAAGTTCTAATGTCACGCTCAAGTTGGACTTTCTTACTTCTATAGAAAACTTTGTTTTCTTATCTACCATACATCTTTTTGCAACAAACAAATTGGTGTTACTACACAACAAACGTATGGTGTTGTCTTTGGAAACACTAGTTGCACTTTCCACTATAGAGCAACTTAGGGGGTCAACATACACAAATCCAAATGAAGAACAAATACAAGCTTAGATTTTTTATCTATTGGCCAAGAGGTCATGTTATGTTCAAATATATGGGTCAAAACAGGGCTCGTGAATGGTGCATTTGGTCAAGTAAAAGCAATTGTATACAATGAAGGTGAAAACCCACCTCAACTACCCTTGTTTGTTGTTGTTCATTTCAAGCATTACATTTGACCACCTTGGGTCCATAACAATCCAAATAATGGCCCAATAACCTTGCTAAACCAAGGGATTCTCCATCAAATTCCACTGAAAATAACATGTGCATTGACAATACACAAGTCACAAGGACTAACACTTCCAAGGGCCACAATCAACATTGGAAACATAGACCAGCAAGACCTAACATTCACAGCTATTTCAAGAATTCCTAATCTACGAAGCCTTTGCATAAACCCAACCTTCATATTCCAACGATATGCACACATGCAACAAATCCCATATGTTGCTCACTAGAAAAATGAAGAGAATCAGTTGAAAGCAATGTCAAATTCAAACTCATTAGACACTTAATGTGCATTTGAACTACTACAGGTATGTCACTTTCTTATTTACTTCACTTCCAATATTTATATAGTTTATTTCTTGTAAATTATATCTCTTTTTTTTGCTTTACTCCAGGCTCCTCTCATTGCTCATTTTTGTTATGTTCTCATTGTCTAAGACCTACAAACTACTCAACCAAAGGTAACTAATATTTTTTATTGAATTTCAACTTCAACATTCTCATTTCTATTAGTTGTTTTTCAAATAATAAATATATCTTTTGTTTATTACAGATATATTGGAGTTCAATGTGACCGTGTTACAATTTTGCTATACCATTGTATTCAATTGCATACATTCTTGTAATGCAAATTAAACATTCTATAAAATCACTTTATTTTCATCATTGTATATATATCTTTATTCTACATTTTTCAATCATATAAATTTAAGTTCCTCTTTTTTTGTATACTATTTCCATTTGAGTTTTTTGATGTGTTGTTTTAATAAGTTACATACATATTGTTCTATTTCAACCAATATGTCTACACAAAATCAAAAAAGACAAATAATCGTTTGCATTTAATTTATTTCATTTGTTACCTTTTTAGATTATCTAAACTGTTTTCTATTTCAACCAATATGTCTACATAAAATAAAATACTACCATACTATTATTTGATGTAACCCATTGCACACCTAAAGTGCAATAGCTAGTTTATAAACTTTTAAACTCAGAAGTCAACTGTAAAGTCATTGGACGCCATATCAACAGTCTCCGCCGGTTTTTCAATTAGTTAGACGATATTTTCCCTGTGGTTTTGAAACCAGGAACTCTTAGAGTCTGCCGCCGGGGAAAAAGGTTGACTGCCGGCAGAGAAAAATAAATAACAAATGCGCGAAAATTTCCTGCTATTTCCGATTACTTTTTCTCCTCTACGGATTAGATTCAATTGATTCGTAGCTCTTCTCTCTCACTCTCTCTACCTTGTTTATCTCCGCCCGCTACAGATGTTCCGCTAGTTTTACCAACAATGGCGTGTCTCCTACTGCAAAGAATATATGCTCTGAATTTTTTGACGACCATGTTAATCATCGCAATCTCAATGTGGAAAATTTATTTTTGTCGTATGTATCTCATTCAATCTCGTTCTAGAAAATCTGCAGCTTCACTTGTTCTGAATGCTTTCTTTTGCAATAAAAAAATTCTAGAACAATTCAAATCCTTCCCGTTTTCTACATTCTGCTTCAATATTTTACTAGTATTTCTAACTGGGGGTGGGGCTACGCCATTATCTATTTTAAGTCTTTCCATGGATTTGTGGATGGTTTTACTCAGAATTTGATTATTCGAATGTCATTATGAAATAAGAAAGTGGGAACATTAAAATAAAATAAAAATAATGCTACTTTTTATTTAAACAAATAAAAAATAAAACATTATTGGTGGATTAATTATTTGTCTTTTAAACAGGATAAAGAAGTGTGTACGGTCAGAAATGGGATATTTTAATTTTTTAATGGTGTTCAGAATCTAGGAATGTTTTTGGACTTGAACTGAATATTTTGAAAAAAATTTAATTGTGTTCAGGATTAGGACTGTTTTTTGGACTTTTAACTGGATGAAAAAATTAACATCTAGAAGCTAAAAATCTACAGATACAAAATCTAGAAACAATTGACAATTACAAATGTCGAAATAGTTAAAATAATAAAAAATATTTACTCTTCATGAAACAAATAAAAAATAAAAAATTGACTTTATCTTCCAATCAACTATAACAAATAATGATAAATAATTAATATCCTCAAAATAAAGTAAATGTGGACTGAATTATTATGGACTAGTCTGTGCCGTAAGAAATGCAATTGTTGGATGTATATATAAGGGCCGCAGTAAACACAGGTTGAGTACCTTTCTTCCATGGAATTATTCCTTCACATTCTTAGCCTCTGTAAAGGGGGAAGCAAGGTCTGAATTGCTATGCCTAATCTTGAGAGGACGATTATGCAAATTCAACTAACTATTACAGAGATTTCAATGGACAAATAAACATGCATAAATGAAATATCACAATAAACACATAACACAGTAATTACCATGGGGAAACCCTTCAGGAGAAAAACCCCACCCTCCAAAACCTACACAATGTATTATCAAATCAAGAAGATTACAATACACTTGCAATGCAAGTTCTTACAGGAGCGCATCACCACAACTCGAACTCGGACTCGGAGAGACTCCTTCTAGCACCCAGTCTTGCAAACTGAACTTGATGATTCAAACACCTCCCCAAGCCCTCCTTTTATAGTGATTTACAACCTGGAAACCATTTGTGGTTTTACAAAACCATGGGCCAAAACCATGGGAAAAACAACCATGCCACATGTTACCCACTTGTCATTTGTAACTCCAAGATGGAAAAACAACCAAGTTAAAATAACATTTTCGTCCATAATTTTGTCCTCTAGTTTAGACCCCCATAAAAGTTATACAATGAGTTGTTTATACTCTAAAAATAGCCCTCCTATATTCTACTAGGGACAAGGCACATTTTTTAACAACTCATACACCTTTTTCCAACACATAAACATGTGGAGAATTACCACAAACAAATTCTAGAATTTTTTGGAAAAAGCTTGCAAGGTTGAGACACAATTCTCAACATTCTCCCACTTGTCGAACACCTTGCAAGAGTCAGGGGATCCAAAGTGTCATGGACTTAATTGCTAGGGGCCGAGAGCCCCATAGACTCTGAACACCATCTGAATTTCTCTGTGCTCACGGGCTTAGTTAATGCATCAACAACATTCACCAAAGTCTCCACCTTCTCCAGCTTCACCTTGCCGTCCTCGACCATATCTCTCACAAAATGATATTGTACATCAATGTGCTTGGTCCTGGCATGAAATGTCGGGTTCTTCGCTAGGCAGATTGCACTCTGACTGTCACTATAAATTGTCACTGCACCCTGTTTGAACTCTATATTTGAACACAATCTCTTTAGCCAGATGGCTTCCTTGCAGGCATGAGTAGCTGCCATATACTCTGCCTCTGTAGTGGACAAAGCGACCACAGCTTGTCGCTTGCTCATCCAACTGATTGCACCACCGAATAATGTAAACACATATGCACTGGTGGATCTTCTTTTATCAACATCACCGGCCCAGTCTGAATCCACATAGCCTTGAATATCCAAGGAATGCTCGTTTCCTGTTCCATGGAAACAAATAGAGTACTCTGAGGTACCCTGCAAGTATCTGAAAACTCTTTTTACTGCATCCCAATGTGCTCTTCCTGGATTAGACATGTAACGGGAAAGTACTCCCACTGCTTGGGCAATGTCTGGTCTTGTACAGACCATAGCATACATCAAACTTCCAACAACACTCTGATATGGTACTCGACTCATCTCTTCCATCTCCAATGGGGATGTAGGACACTGTGAGCTAGAAAGCTTTGTTCCCATAGTAACAGGAACACTCAATGGTCTGGAATCCTGCATATTGAATCTTCTTAGAATAGTACCAACATACTTACTCTGGCCTAGCCAAAGCTTTCTATTTTTCCTATCTCTTATAATCTCCATTCCCAGAATATGCCTTGCTGTACCAAGATCTTTCATTTCAAACTTTGCTGAGAGCTGAGATTTTAATTCTGCAATCAAACCTTTTCCTTTGCCAATAAACAACATGTCATCGACATACAAGGCAATAACCAAGAAATAATCACCATCAGACTTGTAATATATACAGTGATCAGATTTAGATCGCACAAATCCCAAACTCAAAACATATGTATCAAACTTCTGGTACCACATCCTAGGACTTTGTTTTAAACCATACAAGGATTTCTTCAACTTACAAACCAAATGACTTTTACCTTTCACCACAAAGTGCTCTGGCTGTGTCATATAAATTTCTTCCTCCAAATCTCCATGAAGGAAAGTTGTTTTCACATCCATCTGCTCAACCTCTAGATCATAAGCAGCTGCAATAGAAAGTAAAAAATGAATGGATGTCATTTTTGCTACAGGAGAAAAAATTTCACCATAATCAACTCCTGCAACCTGGGAGTAACCTTTTGCAACCAAACGTGCTTTATACTTCTCAATGCTTCCATTTGAACCCATCTTCCTTTTGAACACCCATTTACAACCAACAGGCTTCCGTCCTTCAGGCAATGGTACAAGGTCCCATGTGTCATTCTTCTTAAGAGCTGCCATCTCTTCTTCCATGGCTATTTTCCAGGACTCTGAATCATTCATACCAAGAGCCTCTTCTACAGATCTCGGTTCATCAATATTAGCATTCAAAGCAAATATACACCTCCAATCATCAGGAGAATATCCATACCTTTCTGGTGCTTTCCTCTGTCTACTAGACCTTCGAACAAGATCTGGTTCAGGTTCAGGTTCTCCCTCTTCCTCTGATGATTCAGAACTCGTAGAGCTCTCCTCAACATCTTGTCTTTCTAAGGGCCTCGATTCAACTTTCTCAGGTGTAGCAGGCAGTTGAATCACATCTTTCTTTTCTTCCATCTGTTCTGGCTGCACTATAACAGAAGAAGGCTTAGTTTCTCTAAAAATAACACTTCTGGAATAAAATACCTTTTGTGCAACAGGATCCCAAAGCTTGTATCCTTTCACACCATAACTATATCCGATGAAGATACATTTGACAACTTTGTTGTCCAATTTTGTCCGCTTCTCCTTTGGCACATGAGCATATGCCTCACAACCAAACACTCTCAGATGTCTAAGTGAAGGCTTGTGGCCCGACCACGCTTCCATTGGTGTCTTATCAACAAGAGCTGATGTAGGAGACCTGTTTATCAGGTAGCAGGCAGTGGCAACAGCTTCAGCCCAAAAATTTTGTTCTAGTCCAGCTCCACTCAGCATACTCCTAGCCTTCTCCATCAAGGTCTTGTTCATTCTTTCTGCAACTCCATTCTGTTGTGGAGAATACGGAGTCGTCTTCTCTCTTTTAATACCACAATCTTTACAAAATGTGTCAAAATCATTAGAGCAATATTCACCACCATTATCAGTTCTCAAACACTTTATCTTCTTTCCAGTCTGCAACTCAACCATTGCTTTAAATTCTTTGAAACGACTGAAAACTTTAGCTTTACTCCTAAGAAAATAAACCCATGTTCTTCTACTGAAATCATCAATGAAAGAAACATAATAAACTGATCTACCAATAGAAGAAACATCAACTGGACCAAATACATCTGAATGGATAAGATCCAAAATACATGAAGACTTATGAGAACTCGAGTAAAACTGAATACGATTTTGTTTACCATAGATACAATGCTCACAAAAATCGAACTCAAGATTGCAGTCATTCAACCCATCAACAAGGTTTTTATTTTTCAAGGTCCGTAGACCCTTCTCACCTATGTGGCCGAGTCTTTGGTGCCATAACATGGTCTTCTCTGCAGGTAACTTTGATTCGGTAGATAGAGCACCCTTGGGTACCCAAAAACCATGACCATCTGTTGAAAGAGAAACCCTCTCCTTCTCCAACAAAGTAGTCCTTTTCACAATCTTATCAGAAGTACTATTGCACTCAACCGTGCATGCATCAAGCTGGTACAATGTACCCAATCTGCTTCCTCTTGCTATTACCATAGCACCTCTCACCATTTTCACACCTGCTTCAGAAAACTGTACAAGCACACCCGCATCTATTAGTTTGCTAACAGATAACAAATTTCTTGCTAGTCCCGGGATATGCAAGACACCATCAAATCTTCTAATTCTACCATCAGAAAATTTCACACGAATACTTCCACGACCAACAATATCAAGAACTGAGTTATCACCCAAATACACCTTACCACCATCAAAATTTTCATACTTACTAAACCAGTTTCTATTAGGAGTCATGTGGAAAGATGCACCTGAGTCTATCAACCATGCATTGTCACCTGCATGAGTGGCCAAGGCTGCGATGAAAGCATCTCCATCTTCCTTCTCGGACTCAGAATCAGAATCTTGCTTCTTCTTCTTCTTCTTCTCCTCTTTGCAGTCCTTTCGGAAGTGTCCAGGTTTGCCACAATTCCAGCAGATTGCCTTGGACTTACTAGGAGATTTTGATCTCCCCTTATTCTTGGACTTAGAATGGCCATGCTGCTTTTCGTTCTTGCCTCTTTCTTTTGGTCTTCCTCGAACACTCAAAGCCTCTTTGGCATTCAGAGAAACTTTCCTTCTCATCTCCTCAGAAAGTAGAGAACCAACAATGTCCTCCATCTTCAAGACAACTGAAGTGCTCCCTATGGCCATGACAAGGTTGTCCCATGAGTCTGGCAACGAACACAACAAAGTTTGGCACCTTTCTTCTTCATCCATCTTAACCCCAACTAAGGTCAACTGAGTCACCAACATATTGAATGTTTCAAGATGCTCAGAAATTCATCCACCTTCTTCCATTCTCAAGGAATACAACTTCTTCCTCAAGAAAATCTTATTCACAAGTGATTTTTCTTGGTAGATCTCACTTAGCTTCTTCCAAAGCTTCTTTGCAGTAGATTCTTCATGGACATTAATCAGAATTGAATCTGCAAGACACAATCTGATGAGACCTTTAGCTTTTCTATCAGTCACATCATATTGTGCAGCTAAAGTTGGATCTGCGGGCCTCAGCGTATTCTCATCCACCGCATCCCATAGATCTCGATCAATTAACAGATCTTCCATCTTCAGCTTCCACATCTCAAAGTTCATGCCAGAAAACTTTCTCTACATCAATTCTCCCCGATATGCTTGCCATCTTTGCAATCCTGCAATACAGAAATGAAAACCTCTGCACAAGCTCCCACTCAAACCTTGATTAGCTCAAAAAACCCTATACCCAACAAATAGAACCAAAACTGGCCAGGCTCTGATACCACTTGTAAGGAAGCAAAGGTGCGCGGAATCGCTTCCTACGCTAATCTTGAGAGGACGATTATGCAAATTCAACTAACTATTACAGAGATTTCAATGGACAAATAAACATGCATAAATGAAATATCACAATAAACACATAACACAGTAATTACCGTGGGGAAACCCTTCCGGGAGAAAAACCCCACCCTCCAAAACCCGCACAATGTATTATCAAATCAAGAAGATTACAATACACTTGCAATGCAAGTTCTTACAGGAGCGCATCACCACAACTCGAACTCGGACTCGGAGAGACTCCTTCTAGCACCCAGTCTTGCAAACTGAACTCGATGATTCAAACACCTCCCCAAGCCCTCCTTTTATAGTGATTTACAACCTGGAAACCATTTGTGGTTTTACAAAACCATGGGCCAAAACCATGGGCAAAACAACCATGCCACATGTTACCCACTTGTCATTTGTAACTCCAAGATGGAAAAACAACCAAGTTAAAATAGCATTTTCGTCCATAATTTTGTCCTCTAGTTTAGACCCCCATAAAAGTTATACAATGAGTTGTTTATACTCTAAAAATAGCCCTCTTATATTCTACTAGGGACAAGATGCATTTTTTAACAACTCATACACCTTTTTCCAACACATAAACATGTGGAGAACTACCACAAACAAATTCTAAAATTTTCTGGAAAAAGCTTGCAAGGTTGAGACACAATTCTCAACAAACTCAAGCACTGCCTCAATCAAATGGACCAGTTTCGACTGGCTTGTAGTTGTCTTTTGATGATGAAATATTGAACTCTTCAAGTAATGTGTCATTGGGTGATTCAAGAATGTTGAATGGAGAATTATAGCGACAGCATGCTCAAATGGACTAGTTTTTGAGAATCCAGGGACTTTTATTTTTTGGTGCCTCCAAATGAATTAATTTATGCATATGTGTTACACTGAATTTGGCAGACAAGCGTTTAGGCAACTTGTACAACACCCCAAATGTGAACTGAAAACTACATATTCCATTATTAAGTATTTATTCAAAAATTATAAGAAAGGTGGCACCAACATGATGATTTAAAATTTAATTGAACAATTACAATGGTTCATTCATAAAATGTATTGTAAATTAAAAAGAGAGTAACAAACAAGCAGACCTGTATCTTGATACAAGATTCTTGTATCTAATCCTAATGTCTGAACTTAAAAACACCAGCCACGTATGATAAGCAATTTAGTTTCATGATTTGATTCCCTATCCAACTATTCATTCCTTTTCGCTTTTCAGTTTTTGTCATTTTTGGTGTGTTGCCTGCTTTTTGTTTCCTAACTTGATACACATTTTCTAAATTACTTGGATGCAACTTCCCAAATATTCAGGCTTGGATTCGCAAGGCACATTGAAAAAAAACTCAAGCATCCACAAAACATTTTTTATTGTTATTTAAATGCACACAAATACAAGCTAAGATGGACATGAGTCATCTCACTCTTTTCTTCTGCATAAAACTGAATTGCTTATGAAAGGAAAATGAAACATTTCCTTGTCAATGCCACAATCCAATCAGTACTATGAACCCATCTACAACCCTTTCAATCAAACTGTGCTGAAAACCGTGCAAGGCGCTATTTATTGCTTTCACTTCAGCCCCTCATGATAGTTGGGACAGCTGTGAAATTTGTGGTCTCATAGATGCCACTGCTTACACTTCAGATCCTCTTGGTTGCCGAGACAACTGTAACTTTTGTGGTGGGCGTCATGTACGTAATTAAGATAATTTCATTTCAATCATTAACGATTAAGCTTATAGTCAGGTTTTTTGTCATCTGCATCTAAATCCACTCCCATCATGGCTAGTGCCAGATGCCCTTTGAGGGCCTTGATGTTTTCTTTCTGGTTACCAATGGTACAGTTTCCATTGGCATTAACCATTGTGAGACTGGCATGTTCTAGAAGCCTAGTATCATCATGGCCTTGGAGGATTCTCACAACTTGACTCATGGATGGTCTCCATGACTCTGTTGTGTGAAGGAAAACTGCTACAGCCCTAATCATATTCTGTCTACCTGCTTCATCTGCTTCGCCTTAAGGTGGTATTTCAAGCGGGGGTCCACCAACTCCTCTATCAATCCTCCATTAAGTAATGGCCTTGCCTATTACCAAAACAAAAATACCACTTATATATATTAACAAAACAGACTAATCTCCAACTCCTCTATCAATCATGATATCTGAAGTGCGCTTTTACTTAAACTAAATTTATAATTACCCTTGTTGAAAGGTGTTTTGCAGACCTCTTGGTGTAAATTTATGCAAAATGGTCCTAGCAGCAAATATAGTTTTGACTTAAAAATCTCTGTGAAACATTAGAATCACTTGACCATGCACCTGGAGCACCGCGCACTTTAAACTAAAAGTAAATCTAAAAATATCAGGGCTTTATAGCTACTAAATTCTTGAATTCGAGTTCGAGACAAGAATTTTGCAGCCCAGCGAGCTGAATCTAATCTTCCTACAGCCGCTGCTTCAATCTATTCACAATAAATGAAAAATAAATATAAAAATAATAAATACCACTACCCACATTTCTGAGAAGAATTGTTTTGGAGAGTTGTTGCTGTCCACATTTCTTGCTGTAGAGATTGATGATTGCAAATTGGGGACTGAGCTTCTGCAAGATTCTTCAGCTGAACTAGGCAACGGGAATAGAAGTGTGGGTAATGTGGAACAGAGCAATCACTTATAAAGAATGAGGGCACTGTAAGCTAGCAATAGTCAAAATAGTTTTGTATAATATATCATAGACAGTTGTGAATCCGCTCTAAAGATTCAGAGGGAATAGAAAAGTTGTGAAAATTTTATTAATTATTAGAACAGAGTACTGAATTTGTTCAAATATAATTGTGACTCGTTGACTGTGAAACTAATACAAATTTTTGAATTATAAAAGATTTTTGGAGTAGACAGTTAATTCAATTGTTTGAAATATTTTTGCATCAACGTTTCAGATCACACTCCCTGATCCATCATCATGGTGAAAGCAGAGAGCGGGGATCACAGAGTGTTAATAGTTTAGGCAAATCATCATGAAAACTAAGGACACTCCCATATATGATACTACAGTTTTAATATTTTAATGAACCTTGTCTCAAACATTAGCAATTACATGCATTTTGAATTTACAGGATATTCTTATAATCATGAAACAGATTGTAATGAAAATAATAAAAGTTTAGGATTGAGTCAAGATTAGAATAATAAATATCAGAATTAAATTTTATTGGATTTAAATAAATTAAATGTATTATTCAGCTCAAATTTTAATAGTGAAATGTTTTGTTAAAGATGTTATGAATTAATTTGTTAATATTTTAAAAATTAAGGTTTCGATCAAATAAACATTTCAAAATTTTGTAAATAGATTGTATTCTAGTTTAGATTTACGCTTATAAAATTGATCTCCATGTGGAATTGAACTTACATCCATAGATGGTAGGGTGTGGATGATTATAACAAATTTGTTGTATCATTGTCTAAGGTGGAGTGGTGTCCACATAAATTATTTGGAAACTTGTAAATAGATTGTATTATGTTTTAGATTTACGCTTATAGAATTGATCTCGATGTGGAATTGAACTTACATCCATAGATGGTAAGATGTGGATGATTATAACAAATTTTTTGTATCATTGTCTAAGGTGGAGTGGTGTCCACATAAATTATTTCGAGTTGTATTACATTCATTCCTATCAGAGTTCTCAATGAAGACCCTAAAGACTAATTTAACAATGACCAACCAAAATTTAAGACAATAGGCATGAATGTAATACACCTAGGATGATGTATGCTTAGATAATACAATTACAATCCTTAATACTTTTGGTATAATAATTTGAAAATGGATTACATCATATGTCGATCACTATTCTAAATAGATAAAGAATTTCTTTAAATACAACATAGCACATAAATCTACACAAATGTGGGTTGGGTCAACTCACAATAACTAGAGAAAAGTGGAGAGGAAAATAAATAGAATAAATTAAAATTATTAAAAAAAAAAGAGGATGGTGAGGAGAGTTAAAGTACAATCATGAGTGCTAGCAAGGGGGGTTAAATGGATTATAAAGAGAATGGTGGGAAACATAGGCACAAGAGTATGGTGATCGGGAGTGAAGGTGGTGGTGTGTACAAGAACCTCATGAAGACTATGGATGTCTTTCATTGCATCCTCCCTACCTGCATCGAAATGAGAGATTTTGAACAAGATATGGATGTCCATCAAGCCTAAAGGATAGGGTAATTATCTCAGAGAAGTTGACAGTGGTAATGATATATTTTGATAAAGATGTTAGGAATTAACAAGGTTTTTATCAAATGAACATTTCCAATTGCGATCAGTCTCACCTCTACCAAACTCTCCTTTCCTGAAATCTCTATTGAAAAAGGCTCTTTCTTGTCCAAAGAGCCCCAAGCAATTTCCTTGAGACTCTGCTCCATCATCTCTTATCTTACATTGCAATCTTGATCCTTTCAATAGATGAAAGACGAAGAAGGTCGCAAATGGGTCTACCAGCTTCTCCGAAAATGTCACAACCATCTTGAAAGACAGGACTATGGAGAGACTTGATCGGGCGCTTGATTATCTCCCTTGAAATCCTCCTTGAATTAATATGCATGCATCGCCTATTTGAAGCATGTGTCTTGCGAGAGCAATTTAAACAACACCTAGATTCTCTGGGAATCTACGTGTCATGAAGCAAAGACTGAAGGGCTACCAGCGTAGGATTATTGTTATTGCTACTTATCAATCATGCCAAATGTAATTATTGTATTATGCTCGAGAATGTGGTCATTAGAGATTTCTAATGTCTTATACTCACAATGTCATCATTAGAAGTTTTTTAGTAATGTATTGGTCACAAAAGTTTTATTTATATAACTAATATTAAGTGAGGTCCTTTACACATCGGATAATATTGGTGAGATATTTCATAATGATTTTTTGCTTTTATGATTTATAAATAAATCAAGGGGTTGAGGTTTAGGTGTTCATGGAATTATTATTATAATATTATATTTTATTTAAAAATAATAAAAGTTTGTTTTTCAATTTATAGAGTAATATATTATAATATTTTATTTAAAAATAAAAAAAGTTTGCTTTTCAATTTATAGAGTAATGTATTACAAGAATTGTATATCACAATTTTATATACATATAATAAGATAAATTGAATATTTATAATGGTTTTTTAGATATTAATGATGATTTTGATTTCTATGTACTGTATCAATAGCAAAGTCAATGGAAGTCACTATAACATTATTACACCATACAATTATTCGGCATAACCAATTGCACACCTAAAGTGCAATAGGTAGTTCATTAGTTAGACGATATTTTCCCTGTGGTTTTGAAACCAGGAACTCGTAGAGTCTGCCGCCGGGGAAAAAAGTTGACTGCCGGCAGAGAAAAATAAATAACAGATGCGCGAAAATTGCCTGCTATTTCCGATTGCTTTTTCTCCTCTACGGATGGGATTCAAAAGGTTTGCATGGCGTGGATGGCGCAGCTCGCTCTCTCCGCCCGTTACAGATGTTTCGCTATTTTTACCAACAATGGCGTCTCCTACTGCAAAGAATATATGCTCTGAATTTTTTGACGACCATCTTAATCATCACAATCTCAATGAGGAAAATTTATTTTTGTCGTATGCATCTCATTTAATCTCGTTCTAGAAAATCTGCAGCTTCACTTGTTCCGAATGTTTTCTTTTGCAATAAAAAATTTCTAGAACAATTCAAATCCTTCCCGTTTTCTACATTCTGCTTCAATATTTTACAAGTATCTCTAACTGCAGGTGGGGCTACACCATTATCTACTTTAAGTCCTTCCATGGATTTGTGGATGGTTTTACTCAGAATTTGATTACTCGGAGGTCATTATGAAACAAGAAAGTGGAAACATTAAAATAAAATAAAAATAATGCTACTTTTTATCCAGACAAATAAAAAATAAAAATTGTTGGTTGATTAATTATTTGTCTTTTAAACTGGATAACGAAGTGTGTACGTCAGAATCTAGGAATGTTTTTGGAGTTGAACTGAATATTTTCTAACATTTTTTTTTAACAGTATTCAGGATTAGGACTGTTTTTGGACTTTCAACTGGATGAAAAAAATTAACATCTAGAAGCTAAAAATCTACAGGTATAAAATCTAGAAACAATTGACAATTACAAAGACGGAATAGTTAGAATAAATAAAAAATATTTACTCTTCATGAAACAAATAAAAAATATAAAAAATTGACTTGATCTTCCAAACAACTATAACAAATAATGATAAATCATTAATATCCTCAAAATAAAGTAAATGTGGACTGAATTATTATTGACGAGACTGTGCCGTAAGAAATGCAATTGTTGGATGTATATATAAGGGCCGCAGTAAACACAGGTAGAGTACCTTTTTTCCATGGGAAATATTATTCCTTCACATTCTTCACCCCCGCTATCTCAGTCCAATCCTTGCTGTTGCTATCTTGTTC
Organism: Sequoia sempervirens; assembly: GCA_007258455.2. NCBI lineage: Eukaryota > Viridiplantae > Streptophyta > Pinopsida > Cupressales > Cupressaceae > Sequoia > Sequoia sempervirens. The sequence continues at coordinate 56,263,270 of VDFB02047230.1, read as the reverse complement.
CCACATCTGCATATCAGGTTTTCATTAATCACCGCGGAAAGGTTACAAACCAAACTCTGGCTAGTTTCGTATTTGATAGTCTTCAGAATAGAGGATTTAAACCGTTTTTGGACAAAAATTCTGTTCGAGTGGGGCAATACATACCAGATGCTATAACTTGTGCATTACGCACAGCCTCTGTTCATGTTGTAATCCTTTCTCCCAATTTTGCAGAATCCGAATGGTGTTTGGATGAGCTCCATTTGATCATCGAAAGCGGGACTCCAATCGTCCCCGTGTTTTGGGGGATTTGACCCGCTGAAGTTCGAATGGAGGACAGGAATGGAGTGTACGTGAAAGCTTTCATAAAGCACAAGCACGCTGGAAAATTCAGTAGTGCAACGCTGGAGAAATGGAAAATGCTCTGCGCAGAGTTTCACTCATTGAAGGCTTTATCAGTGAACTAGGGTAAAATACATTGTAAGTTTAGTTTTATTTTATTTTAATCGTGTTGGATTCTATAAAATATTATTCCGTTACTGTTTCAGTGAGGAAGGGGAGATGGTGGAGAAAATCACAGCGTGTGTGAGTGAATATATTGAAATGGCAAAATGCCAAGGCAAAGCATTTGGAAGGGCTGCTTAAAATGCGAAGGGCGTTAGAAGAGTTGATAGCTTATAAAAGCAAGAGCCGATCAGATAGAAAGTCTCTTCCAGCTTGTATGGCAATTTTATTTGCAAATAGCTGCTACCTTCTACCTTTTATATTACTACAAAATCTCAATAAAATGTACGTTATTTGTGCTGTCTTAACATGTTTCAATAATTATACCGCTTGCTTACGTGGAACAATTTTCCTCATGATTATTAATTGCCTTCTCGAAGTTAAATTTTAATGAACTTCATTTAAATGAAAATGAGGACTTGTTTGACCAGATATGATTGTATTTGACGTCGTTCGTAAGGTAATTTACACGCTAATTTTGGCGAAAGTAAATGTAATTAAAACCTGGTTCACAAAGTATGTTAGAATTTGTGTATATATATAGAGTGTGAGGGAGAATAAAGTAGTAGGTTATGAATATCAGAATTATATAAGAGTTGTGATAAAAGTGAAAAGCAGTCAAGATACAGATCAGATTAAATAGGTCAGTTTACATAAAGAATAGTTTTGAATGTATCGATCTATAGGCAATCAGCCATTTGGTCTCCAACTTGTTGCATTCAGGCTATTGTATATTTTATTAGCTCATACATCGGGAAAAAAAAAAATTCGTTATTCAGAATTCAAAAAAATATTTTGATAGAAGGAATAATTGGAGCAAGGGGATAAAAGAGAATAGTTTTTTGGTTTTTAAAATTGTTATATATATTCTTTTTGATAAAAGATCAAAGGCTTAAACATTTTATATTTATCTTGTAACAGAAATACATGTTTCAAAACTAATTGTATTCACAGTTCATCAAGTGCAAAAGCAAAGAAAACATCTATAAGTTACCCTCCCGCAGCCCAGCATGCAGTCTAAAGCGACTGCCCATGATTCATGGTGTTCAATATTGTCCTTGGAAATTCAAAACCCAAACACCTAACCGCTCAAAAGTAGCTTCAAAACCTTGCTAACAATTAAAAGTCCTTTTATGACAAAACACTAAATGTTTATGTTGAAAAAGAACAAAGTTTGGATCTTGCAGAGAGAACTAGACTATACATTGCTAATTTCCTAAATATAATTGCTAAAATTTTCAACCCATTCAAAGTCTTGGACCAGCTCTACATGCAACATTTTTTTGAGGAATCTTACTATCACTTCTGCCTGCTCTCTATGTTCACACAGTGCCTCACCTTTGATATCCAAAATGAAGGGGAAGAAAGTTACTTCCTCACCTGGCATGAGAAGACGCTCTAAGTCACGAGGCTTTGGAATACCCAGGCCAGAGGAGGCAACACCCATCACCACTTCCAACCTGCCTAAAATTTTGGGTATAAAAAGCTTGCATGCCATTTACACCACCTCCACTTTCAAGGTGTACAGGTCTAGTAGTGCCACCACGAGTTGTGAGGATATGTCTGAATCAACCCTATACCACTCATCCAACACTAGAAACTCTCGATCGAGGATGAGTTTAACCACTTTGATCAATATAAAATCTGGTTCATGCATGATTCGCTTCAACTGGAGCTTTGTGATTTGCCTCAGAAGGCCATTTGTCTACAAGTACTCCCAAGGCTGATGGGAGTATCCATATCTCCTCACAGGAATGTAGAAGGCCCTTGAAGAAAATATGCATGTTATGAATTTTAGAGTGCTTTGTCAATTTGGTTGCATTGATTTCAAGTAATACTCATGCATGAAAATCACCCCTTAGAGTGTATTAATAAATCCTATTTTAATCTGATCATACACATATCTAGTTAATGATGATGATTTTTGGCCTTCATATGCACTTAACTTCAGCCTTGAAAGAAAAAAACCACAAGATTACATGTTGGTACGAGTATATAATGTTAGCAATTATGGTTAACATCATTTATCTTTGAAGGCATCTTCATGCTAGATTAATTATTCATTAATACCTATCAAGTCAAGTTTAAATGCAAGTGTGGTACTGAAGGAACTCTTCCACCTTTAGCCAAGAAAGTTTCAAAATAGTATTCCATTAAATTTAGAAGGCTTCCTAGCATTTGCGGTGGCATTCCAAAATAGAGTTCTTGTCAAGTGTGAAAAAAATTATGGACTACCAAACTCAAACTGGGAACCAATTGTGCTTTTTTTTAGCTTTCCTTAGGCATGGACCTTCTTAGAACTGTATCCAAGTGACACGTGGTTCTAGTGGATGACAAGTTCTTATTAGGATCTTTTGTATCCACTCTTGTAAGCTGACAAGTAGTAAGGCAACCATTAGCACACCTTTGTGAAAAGTGCAAGCTTAAAATTCTCCTAAGCTTGTGCACACATGACACATGGTGTTGCCTATTGTCATGCCCAATGTGTTTACCTTTGGCACTTCCCTTAGGAGAATACATCACAACAATCATGGTAGCATAAGCTTTCATTATCGCTCTTTGGGTTGTGCAATAACAACAAATGTAATAATAATATTCAAGCTACTAAATAATCAATTGAGTACCTTCCATAATTATTGAGGCTCAAGATGCTCCTTATCTTGCTCCCATCTAACACATGGAATTGTTGCGTTTCGGGATCAATACGTTTGTTTATGTTACTTCCCTTCGAGGAGAATAGTGCAAATGGAATAACTTCTTGGTACTTCTAAGACCATTTTAAGGATACACTTTCAAGATATCCCTTGCAAGATTATTTCTCAAAATGGGCCAATTTCACACCATCTACAACCTGCCAGCTCCAAAACATTTTGAACTTGTGTGCAAGATCGAGCCACATGGAACTAGTGATAAATATGCTCAAAGTATGTACTTTGGGACCTTCTTTGGCAGAGGGCAGCATTGTGGTGCTTGTGGAGTTCAAGACAACTATACCATAGACCATATGAAACAAATTTTGTTAAGAAATGGTGATCACTAGGCTTAAGATAGGTATCTTTGAATTGCATGGAGGGCATAACATATCACATTGGATGGAGGGCCTATTTGGTTGATCATTTGGTGCAATGACAACCGTACTATTTTGAGTGTTGTAAAGATAGTTGTTGTTGCACCAAATGATCAACCTGTTAATGCCCATTACAACCACCAAAGTTAATGAATCCACGAGAGGAAGTTAAGCCATGTCACAAACCCAAGTGTTGCACTACACAACACAAGGAGACCAAGGGGCACACCTTGCAACAATCCATCCCAGCGCAAGCGAGGGGTTCAAACCCATGATCCAGGCTCTGATACCAACTGTTGAACACATAGAATAATGAGAGGCGAGGTGAATCTGTATTCTTTTAAACCACTCAAATATTCAAACATTCATTCCACATAGCATATTCAATTTGCAATAGTAAAGGATTTAAGTATGAAAGCAACCATCAAAGCACATAACACATGAACACTATATTTTTATGTGGAAAACTCATAATGGAAAAAACCATGGTGAGGATTAACTCATAATATATTATAACCGGTTATAAGATATTACAAAAGTGCTCACTACAAGGGAACTCATTTCCCATTGAAAGAAGAAAAGACAGAAGAGAGTGGTGGCACAAAGCTAGGATTTGAACTGTTACAAGTGCATCTACAACATCCTGGAAGAAAATTCCATTGAAGATCAACATACTAACTTTACACACTTCATACTGATCTAAACTAAGGCTCTAATTTGCTCTACATTCACCTTATACTCACATAATTCAAATAAAAAAAACATCACATTAAGTCTCTATCTTCAAAAACACCAAAAAATGTCTTACATATATATCTGCTTCATCCACAAACACTTATAACATCAATTAGGTCATCCCAATTAGATGTAATATATAAAATATATCTCGTCAGCTCAACATACATACATACATGCTTTGTTCCAAGATTCAAAACTTATAAAATGTAAAAATAGGTTGACATGGACCTATAATAGCTCCCACATAATGGATCAATACATATTCAAACTCCACAATACTCAAAACTTATTAGGTCGGTACTGATAATGACCTAATAGAAGAATTCACCAACTACACATCTGAAAACTAACACTCAGACCTCCAAACTTCTTGCCACTTGGAATTCACACTCTACTAACACTGGTCAAAATCTACCATAAATCCAAAAATCCATATACCAATCAAAAAAGAAGTGTTGATTCACCAAAACATACATATTGTATTGGTAACACTATTATAACTACCAGACCAAAACTTATATCATACATATCTTCAACACTAGAGACCGAAACACTATGAAACTCTGAATATAAATTCCTCTAAGATCTAAGAAAATTATGTTAGGACCATAGAGCAAGATTCTACATAGCATAAAAATGTGAACTACAATACCATGTGTCCTCTATATTGAGAACACTATTTTGATACTTAGCCAATTTCTCTTTCATTTGTCTTCACTAGATCAAACCTTCTTGCAAATTCCCATCGGATTACCATCTTCAAACATGTTTGAGCTATAAAAATTGATCTGCATGAAGATCTTTATACCAGAATACAATGTTAACATCAATGACAATGTTGTCAGTAAGCATATATCAATGGGAATATTCTTGTTAACATCAAATCTTGATCTGCATGCTCATGTTGTCAGTAAGCATATATCAATGGCAATATTCTTGTTCTTCCAACAATCTCCCCCTCTTTCATTGATGGAAACATGCCTAACTATCTCCCAAAATGATTCCCCCCCTTTGACCATCAAGGGAAAAGGTCACAAAACATAAGTCTTCACATATATCGGAACTCCCCCTGACAGATATGTACATATATACAAGCTGGAAAATTAACTCACTCCCCCTAAAAATTTGTACTGGAAAATTTCCTTTACCATCCACATATGTACCCTGAAATCTGCATAATAAACTAAAATACATAAAAATAAATATAGTCACCTGGAGGAGGTATTTGACTTTTGCATCTTTCCAAGGAGGGCTTGCCACTCTTGCTTTTCTTCCTCCCAACTCTTCTTGGCTAGGCCAAGCATTCTACTCTAGGTTTCAAACTCCATTAAGAGTTCTTCATCGTCATTTAGAGTGCAGGGTATTGGATTTACCTTTGAGGCTTTTTCAACACTTAATAGGGCACTGGAAATAGGTATGAACTTAGAGTCCACTAGATCCCTGAGATGACCAAATTGTGTTATGATATTTTCCTTCTGAACTTGTTGTTGGAAGAATTTCTCATGTATATTCTGAATGGCAGACCTTGTGCTTCCATCCAAGTCTTGTGTCAGATCATAGCCACCAAAAGCTTTGTCAATATATGACTCAATAGATTTCATCTCATCTTTTATGCTCTTTGTAGAGCTTGTCCATTTCATATAGAATTGGAATAAAATTTCGGCTTCTGCCACACAAGCCAGTGTACCTTTAAGATTTTCCTAAAAAAAATTGTGTGCATTGGCATACTTCTCTATTATATCCAAAAATATCCTGTCATTTTCCTTTTTCTCTGTTTCTTTCTCTAATTCCCCTTTCAATCCATTAGCATACTCCTTAAATGAATCAATCAATAACTTTAGATTTTCCATACCAAATAAAGAATTTTCAATATTTACACCGAGTATGGCCTCCTACAAAATATTTACTACCTCATCAATCATTTCTCCACTCTTCTAATGTGTCTCTAATATTTATTTTTGTGTACAAGCATGGAAATTATCACCCAATTGAAGCTTCTGAAGAGGATAGATCTTGTCCATGTCCACTTGTTCCTATTGCATCAGAAGTTGTAATAATTAAGCGAACACTACGAGTTGGAACTATAACTGCATGCTTAATAAATTGTTTAAGGAATATCTGGAGGAACTAGAATATTCACCAGTAGTTTTTACACTCTCCTATGTAGTCTTCTTTTTCAAATCCTCTTCCTTGTCACCGGTGTTAACTGGTGTCTCCTCATCCTTCTTCTCCTTCTTCCCATCACTCGTTTTTATATTCCAAGGAACATCTTCACCAGTGGATTGATCTTTATTATCTAGAGGAGTGATTTTCTTTAGGTGTCCTTGAGTAACCTAAAAAAATTCCTCAGATACTGAAGGGGGATGTGTTATGTCTAGTGGAAGTATCCTCCTTTAGGGTTTCAATACCATTTTCTTCTGTAATGTCTTCTCTAGTAGCTCCTTCTTCAACATTCTCGTCACCCACAACATTTTCTTCTACAATTTTTCTTCCACTTTTAGAGGAACATTGTCCTACACATTTCCTTCTTCAGTTGCATGCTCATGTTGATCATCATCATGTTGTGCTTCTTCTTCAATGTTCACATCCAGAGCTGGCATGTCAATATGCATTTCTTCTGTACTCTTCGGAGTCATCCCTAATCTTTGTCCTAACCATGCAACCTTTTCCATTGTCTCATTCTAGAGCCTTTCTATATCATTTTCATCTTTTCTCATGAGTGGTCACCCTTTTCTTTGTTTGGAACTCCTTTTTGTACAACTTAGCCAATGTGGCTTTATTTTCTTCGAATAGAGGTGCACAAATGTTTTCTAAATCAAAATATTTTAAATTTTTCTTCTTCCTCAATAGCCTCCTGCCTTCTGGTAAATAATACATTCTTTAATTCTTTCAACAACTTCTTTTCAATGTTCGACATGTTAACCTTAAATACAAAATATACTTGATAATTTCTTGTACAATGGTGGCCTTATCTTCATCATCATCAGTATACAGTGTAGTAGTCTTTTCTAGAATCTCATGCTCCACAATCCCATTAAATAGAGCATCCAACTTCATGGGGCTATGAGTACTTACTGGATCCTTTTTCATCTTCTTTTTCTTATCTTTTGATGACATTTTCTCTTTATTGAACTCCTCTTTCTTTACTCTCATCCACATTCTATATCCTTCCTTCTCTTTCTTGACCTCTACCTCACTGTTTGTGTCAACAATATCAAATCATACTTTCTTTGCACTAGATTCTTCTTCTTTTTTTGTAGGCTTCCTTTCCAAGACCAATTGTGGTCCTTCTTATTTATCTTCAACATTCACTCCAAGTACTTTTCCCTTGTAGCTTTTGTTTTTACTCTCCTTGTAGGGCCAATTTTTTTTTGTGTTGCTGAAGTAGCCTTTTCCTTTTTAGGCCTCTTTTGTTGTTTAATTGATGGTGTTTTATCCTTCACTGGAGTACTTACAGGCTCTTTCCTTCTCTATCCTAAAATAGTATTAGTCTCATAGGTCTTTGGTGCAACCAAAGGAGTGGTAGTTGTTCTACTAGATCTCTAATGCTTGATGATCCTCCTAGTGAGCTAGACATGGCTTTTTCCTTCTCAACCTATTGTTTTGTGAGGCCCATTGCCTCTGTAAATGTTGCGGCATCTTGTAAATGATCTTCTTTATCTATGATTTCCTTTGATCCATGTGCACCTCCATGGATTTATCTTCATATGTATCATACATCTCTTCAAAGGTGTCTCTTGGCTTGCTCAACATAAAGTCCATTGAGTCGATGATTTCATCCTCTATGATTTCATACCCCATTTTTGGGATCCATATGGTCCTAGCCTCAAGAGCCTATATAAAGCAACAATATTTTTTTTACAAGAAAAGTGATGTCATTCTTATACTTTTCAACCATGCTTTTAGGCATCCTTTGTCTTACTTACATCTTTTCTTGGAAATTTTTGAAGAACCTCTAGAGGGCATTCTTCTATGCATCTGAGTCTCCCAACCTCATCAAATGATCTCTGATCTAGTGGGATATGGTCCTATCCTTTAGCCACACTATGTTCTTTGTTCTGGGGACTTCATTCAGAATGTAGAAGAGTAAACAAATGATCAAATTTAAAAAATTAAAAGCATACCTAGAATATTTTTTCTTTTGTAGGTTTTCTAGAAGCTACAATCTCAACAACTCACATAGATCATAGTCTTCACCATTCTTAGCCATCTTATATGATGTATTGATGGTGGTAGCTAATACTAAATTCTCTTTGTTGGTGAAGTAAATATCATATCCAATCATCATTGAAGCATATTTAACTATCAATTTCTTAGTGTCCTTAATGGTCAAGGCTCTCTTATCATACTTTGCACTCGTTCACTCCATCACTATTTCATTTTTCACTGATTTGAGCATCGAATTTGGTCCAGTTGAGCACAGTCCTATCACAACCCTAATTGCCTCTTTGTTTATCAATTGTGGTATGTTTAACCAGAGGAATTTGTCATGAATTATTCTTAAGGTGTATCTCACCCACTCATCCGCATAGAGAAAGATGGGAAAACTATTCCATACATTGATTTTATTCTTTTCCAAACTCTCAAATTTTGATTTGAACTCAAAATCATCTCTGGTGAGCTCTTTGTACCACATATCACTCAATTTCATATGATTTTATTCTTTCAATTTAACATGAATGTATGCCCTAAAATATTTCATGTGAAAAACTCCATATGGGATGTGCAAAAATGCACCATCTGGATCATCCACCAATGATTTGTCGAGATTTAATTTGAATTTAGGGCGAGGATGATCCATAACCTCTACCAGTTGTGGTGTATACATATTTACAATAAATTGAAAGTGCTTTATAAAACTAGGGAAAATGGAAACTATAAATACCTTTTAACTTGCTCTCCGATTAGGGTGTTTCTTGCACTGAATCTAAACTACTTCGATCACTTCACTTCGCTCTTTGTTTACTCTTCTCTCCTTGAATGTTCATTTGTAAATGATTTTTTATTGAATAAAATTGCTTATAAACCCTTTAGAAATGCACCTTGAATACTTCATTTGATAAAGATGTAAAACCCTAACTATATGCACAATCAACTTTAAATACTCTATAATCTTCTGCAATTCAATATTTTCCACTAGTTCTTTCTCCAATAGGTCAAGCATATTGACCCACACCTCATATCCATGTGATAAAGCATGAGCAACATTTATCTGGCATGATATAAAAAATATGTTATTAATGCTCCCCCTAAGCCAAAGCTTCCTTCTTAGTTTTTGGAGGAAACATCTACACCAAATGCTAGCACAGACTCAAGCTTAGTCTCACCATCTTCCTTATTTTTCCAAATATTTTCCATCTCTTTCTTCATCTCTATTAGATCATCCTTTTTCACCAAAACATTCTTCTTTACCGGATTGTGCTTCTTCTCATTCTTGCTTTTGCAAAACTTAGAGATATGTCTAGGCCTACTACAATTGTAACATATGACATTATTTTGAACATTCTTACCTCCATTCATTCTAGATCTGCATTGATTAGCTTTATGCCCAAATCTATCGCATGCATAGCAGTAGCCATTAAAAGATTGAAACCCCATACCATTGTTATAGTAATTCATTATTGAATTTCTACATTCACTAGCTCTATGACCAAATCTTTTGCATGTAAAACACTCACCGGGAAAAGATAGAACATTTTGATTTATTCTAATTCTACATTCTATAGCCTTATGTCTAAATTTGTTGAAAGTGGAACCTCTAAAAATGGGGTGTAATAAAAAATGCGGGAAAGGTTCCACCCAAGGATAACCCTTGAGATTTCAATGCAAAGGAGATTGAAATATAACAATAGAGTTGACCTAGGGACTAAATATAACAAAAATAGGTTCACCACCAAGTGTAAACTTGGAAAAGACAAAGTGTTGGAAAACATAGTGTGATATGCAAAATGACTTAGAAATGCAAGTAAAATGTAACAGAAAGTTATGAAACTAGAAATGTGCACCTAGAAAGCTGAAGAAGGTAGAATAGAGGTCTATAATCCTGAAAAAATCCATTGTTGATGCTAACCAAGACTCATATGCCAAGCTGGGTGAATCAGTCGAGTTTAGGGTAAACTATGCTAGAACAAATTTTGGACAAATGGGTACTCATATCTACAAAAACCCCTAACAAACAGGTACAGTGGGAGTCATTTCCAATTGTGGAGAATCATTCCACTTCTAGATTTCTCAAAATTCAAAGCTAGATTTTGTAGCTCTCAACTTTCTTTTTTGTTCCTGATTCAGATCCGGGTTTGAAACTGCAAAATTCAACCTATAGACCTTCTCTAAGCTTCTCCAAGGCTTGCTTATAACTTTGAAAACTTTGAATTGCTTTGACAAGTTGACAACTTTTCCAATCTTTCTCCTTGATAAATCTGCAACCTAGACCTGCAAATTGCATGTGAAGAGAGGGAAAAATGTTGTGGGGTTAGTGAATAGGGGTTTGCCTTGGTCAAACACCTTGTTGGTAATTAAACCCTTGAAATGAAATGAAATAGAATAAAGAATGATGAATGAACAAATAATGATGTTGCAACTCACCAAACCCTTGTAATAAAGTGTTGCAAACATGTAAATGATGGCTCCAATGGATGGGGACTTGAAATCTAGCTTGATGTTGATGCAATGCTTGCTTGAATCACGCAATCCTACACCACAATTGTTAGCTCTAAAACAACATGATGAAAACAATTTTTGACATGATGATTGACACTTGGAGAATGCTCTTGAATGCTTGATAATCTACCCTTGAAATTCCTTGAATTCTCTTTTGAATGCTCAAATGCTCTTGTGAACTATATGCATGAATACTTGAATGCTTGGGGATAAAAAGAGAGCAAGAACCTTGTATTTATACTTAATTATGTGCCAATTCCTAAAATTACAACACTACAGACTGACCTTAGATCTTGGAGAATAAAAAACTGCCAAAAATTTAAATAAAATTTAAATTTTGAGTTAAAGGGGACTCATTTGCCACCTTGGGTGAATGAATCCCACCTAAGGGGACTCATTCACCCATAATGGTGAATGAGTCCCACCTTAGGAATTTAAGGTGGATTTCAGGATTTTGATGTTTAAAATAATAATTGTCAGGATTATTCTCAAAAATACACATAAATAAGGCCTGTGGATGCAAAATGGGGCCAATTAAAGCATAAGAAAGACAAATTATTAATGAAAAACCTAGGAAAGTGTGAAAGTGTGTTACAACATTTTACAACACTTAAGTAAGCTACCATTTGAATCCTTTTAGTTCACAAGGTCCCAAGACCTAATGTGAATGTTTTATTTACATTGCAACATTAAATCAAGGCCACATTAAGCCAAAATCACAAGGAGGGCCCTATCAAGTCAGAAATGGTAGGAGGGTTACTTTTTTAGTGACTCCATCTAGCGCCCACTTTAGTGAGAGGATGAAATTTCTTCAAACTCACACTAAAGTAGACCAACACAAAAATAAAGAGGTTTTCAAGTGTACCAATGTTAGCAAGATGGGACAACATCGATCAAGAGGGGTGATGAAGCCCCCAAGATCAAGATCCCATGACAAACCAACATAAGCACAAAGGAACACACATGAAAATGGTATCAAAAACAACAAGGCACAAACATACAATTCCAAAGTAAATAGAAAGGTGAAGAAAAAAGAATCAGATCAAGCTTCGACCATTTGTCCAACACGATGTGGATCAGATCTAGGAAGTTTGTCTAGAAAACACATACTCACTCTAAGGCAACGAAACTCCTGGCTCTCCGTTAGGTGAGAAGTTTTTAAAGGTGAGAAACATACACTCATGGCTGGTATGTTCTCACACACATGCAAGTGGCTATGGGGAAATTCATACCTCGGATTGGGATTCCCAGTCAACCATACCAAAGTTATACCTCCTGATAACTTTAATAAGGCACCATACAAAAATGGTTTTTTGAGCTTCATGAGAGAATAAAAACTTTGTATGCTTGGAGCTCATGAAAAAAAATGATGGAACCATAGGCATGCAAGTTGTGCTATGCAAGGTGGCCATATAACAACAAATTCAAAATGAAAATTGCAATGAATGTCTCCAAGAGAGGACCAATCAAAGAATATAAAATTTGCAACTTAGGGGATGCAGTGCATCACATCAAGCCACTAAGAGAAATGCAATATGCTAAGATAGGTCACACTCATGAAGGACATCACACCCAATGTCATCCAGAAAGTGACGAGCGCATTGTATGAAGTAAGAAGGCTGCACTAAGAACCAAGAAAGGAAAAATTCAAAAGAATAATACCAATGTATGCCCCCAATTTAAAGGAATTGCTAGACAACATGTTGTGAGCAATTACTTTAAAGTAACAAATGAAAAAAAAAAAAAAAAGAAAGAAGACATGAGAGATTTTTCGAGTAAAGCTGCGTCATGTGAGAGAAAAAGAAAAGAAAGGGGTTGCCCCCAAAATGAAAAACACCAAACACATAAAGGGGTCTATGGATTTGGGGTCAGTATGTTCTTTGCCCATTTTTTTGTAGTGAGCTCAATTGTCATCATCCTCAAATACACATAGGGTGGAAGAATGACACAAAGAGTGAAAATAGAGGAAAATATTTTTTTTGGTCAACATGGAAGAGACATAGGTTTCTTGATGCCTTGTAATCATCCCCAAAAGGAAAACACAAGAAAAAATGGAAAAGGGAAAGAAAGGAGAAAGGAAAAGGAGAAATAAAAGGAAATATTTTGGGTCAACATAAGGGATGTCTCAATGCCTTGCACCATCCCCAAATGGAACCACACAAGAAAAAGATAAAATGAAAAGGCAAAGAAAGAAGACTTTGAGGGTCAACATGGAAGGAGACATGGAATGCCTCAATTCCCTTGCATCATCCCAAAAGGAAAACACAAAGAAAAAGGTAAAATGAAAGGAAAAGAAATAAAATCCTTTTTGGGTCAACATGGAAGGGGAGACATGAATGTCTCAATTCTTGCATCCCTAAAAGGAAAACAAAAGAAAAAGATAAAAATGAAAGGAAAAGAGAAATAAATCCTTTTGGGTCAACATGAAGGAGATATGAATGTCTCAATGGCTTGCGACCTCCCCAAAAGGAAAAAACAAGAAAAAGATAAAAATGAAAAAGAAAAAGCGAAGCATGACATAAAGAAGAAGGGAGGTACAAATAGAGGAATGTCACAAAGAGATAAAACATCAAACAAAACATCACAAGGGATCACATTATGCACATGCAATCACACAAAATAAAGTGAAAAAGGAAAAGAAAATATGAAAGACTAGTAAGGAAAATGTGAGTCATACTATGAGCAAGTCATCCACCTCCCAATCTCATTTTGTATAAGAGAAAGGTGAATGACGAACCAAAGGGACAATGAAAAATTCATTTCTATGACAATGCTAACAAATTCTTGCCCCCACTTAGTGGGAGGAAAGAATGAGCCGAGGTAGGTGATGGGAAAGATCATGTAATAGTGAGAAATGTAACATTCTACAACTATTACATGACAAAGAGTAGGAGGGGGGTATGTTATGCGATCACTAGATAACAATTATTTCCATCAAAGTGATACTTGCTCAATATTTCTTTCAATGCATGACACTCATCTATACTATGTCCAAGAAATCGATGATATGCACAATGTGGAACTTTTGCATCTTTAGGATATAACACAAGTCGGTTCATAGGTGGTAATAATATTAATCCTTGGTTGAGAAGAATTTGTAATTTTCTTTCACTTTCAAGTGGCGGATGGGGAGACTTTAGTTTTTCAAACTTGTAAGGTCTCAGGTGCGTTTCCTAGATTCACCAACTTCTTTATATGGGATTAGGGAAGGAGGTCTTGCAATGATCCTATCCTTCTCCTTGTTATTGTTATGAATCATTGGTTGTTCTTTAGGAAGAAGGACATTCAAATGAAGAGGAGAATCAAAGATCGCTGTACCATCATCTTGGAGCCTTAGATATTCTCTAGGAGGATTGTTCTTATGAGAGGGATCTTGTTATCCTAACCGGGCTTTGTGTTTTCATCTGTTGGTTTTTTTCTAAGAGTTGATGGACTTCATGTTCACTTTGTGTATCATATCCTTGTTTTCTCAATATTGTGAAACCTTTTCCATATGTTTCTTCAAGGTTTATGGGAATGTTTGTTACTTTGTTATCATAAAATGGTTGAGTGTTTGCTTGTATAGAAGAACTGGGTTCACCTATTGTAGGGAACTTAGGTTCTTTTGTTTCAGGATGTAAGTAACCAAACATCTCAAGAGGTGGTATTGTAGGAGGATGTGGTTGGTTCATGGATAGATAAAAGGATGCATTAGCTTCAAGATTGTCAAGACAATCATTTAGGAACATATTCATGATGTCATCATCTTCTCCAATCATATCAACATCATGAGGAGGACATGCATTAGGAGTTGAGCATGAGCATGAGTGAGTTCAATGTCATTAGGGCCATTGCCAGAGGTACAACTTGACATATATACTAAGGAATTTAATGACATCCAAAGCTTACTAAAACACATAACCATGATGCAAATTTCAGATTCTAAACTATGTAATTTTTTTTTTAAGCAATGCAGAAGATGAATGAATGTATGTTAAATGAAATGAGTTGATTGAAATAGAAATTATGCAAAATGAAATAGAGAGATAACAATAGTAAATAGAAATTAAAAAAATGAAATGTAAATTCTAGAAACAATGGGAATAATTCACCCAAGGTGGCAAATGAGTTGAGCTACTATTTTTTTTTGAAAATTTTCAAAAAATTTGAATTGATTTTTATGTTTTTTTATGTTTTCTGATGCAAGTTTGAAATGCAAATGCAAAATTTTACTTTTTTTCAATGGAATTAAACGCAATAATGCAAGATAAATGAAATTTTCACTAGTGAAAAAATTTTAAACCCTAGATGGTATGTGCAGGATCATCATGGAAAAAATAGGCCCTTAAGTGGCGAAAAATTTAGAAAAATCAGAGTTAGGCAACTTGACATAAAAAATTGAATAAGTTATCTATATTATTTCAAATATATGTAAGAATAGAATCTATAGCAAATTGAATCTAGTTTCTAAACTACTAGGTTTATTTTAAAAACAAATCTATTTGGTGAAAATTTGAAATTTCAATGCAGTATTACTTAAATTTTAGGGAAAAAATAAGAAGTAGGTGTCTGTTTGACCACCCTAACCACAATAAAATGATAATATTTTTTTTATAATATTTTAGATATAAGTAGAGGACTCATGTCTCGATGTGATGCATATTATTTTGTAATTATTTTCCAACTAAATAATTAATTATTAATTTTTTATTAAATTTAAAAAAATATATAAAAACTCGTATGTTTGGCCACCTTAACTTGGTCAAAACTTCATGAAATTATTATTTTTTTAATCCTATAGTATGTGAAGCATAAAATGTGATACCATTTAAAAGCTATAGATGTTTTTCAATCAGCCTATCAATCAAGACTTTAGTCGTAATTCAAATAGAAAATGAATAATAATTATTTATTAAATTCAAAGTAAAACATAATTTATATTGGTGGAAATATGAGAATCTCCTTTAAAAATCCTTTTTGTTTCATCAATTTTGGGTTAAAAAAATTCGTCAGCTGCATACCCTACACATACCCATCATCACCACTTTTTGGCCCATCATGATCCTTCACATACCCTAGAATGCAAATTAACCAATGCAAAATGAAATGCAATGTTAATTAAAGTTAACTCTAGGATGTAAATGAACTCCAAATCAGAATTACAATGTCGTAAATGTAGGTTCACCAAGATGGAACCTCTAAAAATGGGGTGTAATGAAAAATGTGGGGAAGGTTTCACCCAAGGATAACCCTCGAGATTTCAAAGAAAAGGAGATTGAAATATAACAACAGCGTTGACCTAGGGACTAAATATAACAAAAATGGGTTCACTACCAAGTGTAAACTTGGAAAAGACAAAGTGTTGGAAAACACAGTGTGATATGTAAAATGGCCTAGAAATGCGAGTAAAATGTAATAGAAAGTTATGAAACTAGAAATGTGCACCTGGAAAACTGAAGAAAGTAGAATCGAGGTCTAGAATCCTAAAAAATCCACTGTTGATGATAATTGGAACTCATACACCAAGTTGGACGAATCAGTCCAGTTTCTCGTAAACTATGTCAAAATAGGTTTTGGACAAATGGGTACTCAGATTTGCAAAAGTCCCTAATAGATAGGTACAGTGGGACTCATTCGCCAATAGTAACGAATCAATCCACTTCTAGATTTCTAGAAATCCAAATCTAGATTTTGTAGCTCTCAGCCCACTTTTTTGTTCCTGATTCAGATCTGGGTCTGAAACTGCAAAATTCAACCTATAGACCTTCTCTAGGCTTCTCCAAGGCTTGCTTACAACTTTGACAACTTTGAATTTCTTTGAAAACTTGATGACAACTTTTCCAATCTTGCTCCTTGTTAAATCTACAACCTAGACCTACAAATCACATGCAAAGAAAGGGAAAAATATTATGGGGTTAGTGAATAGGGGTTTGCCTTGGTCAAACCCCTTATTGGTAATTAAACCCTTGAAATGAAATGAAATAGAATAGAGAATGATGAATGAACAAATAATGATGTTTTGATAAAGGAAAAAATGGGTTTTACAGGAACCCAAAACCATAAAGTTTACAACATAAAATAGGAAAGGACAAAAAAGTCCAACAAATTAAACAAGCTGCAAAAAAAGAAAAACCTTGAAAAAATAGCAGCCAACCAAAAAAAGCTAGAAAGGACCACCAAAGAGCCAGCCGAGGCGCAGACCAAAAAACCAGCAGTAACTAATCTAGAGTCGTTAGAACTTTCTCAGTCTCGGCCTCCAGATCCTGCGTATCTTGGACACCCTTCTTGAAATTTTGAATCATCTGTGGTGTGGGGGGTGCCTTCCTTTTCAGATTAGCCTTGGTTCTCTTCGAAATCCCTATGTCCTCTTCCTGGTTTTTATCTTTAACCTCTTCCAAATCAGTGATCAAGGACCCCTGTTGAACAAATAATGATGTTGCAACTCACCAAACCCTTGTAATAAAGTGTTGAAAACATGTAAATGATGGCTCCAACAGATGGGGACTTGAAATCTAGCTTGATGTTGATGCAATGCCTGCTTGAATCACACAATCATACAACACAATTGTTAGCTCTAAAACAACATGATGCAAAAAAAAATTGACATGATGATTGGCACTTGGAGAATGCTCTTGAATGCTTGATAATCTGCCCTTGAAATTCCTTGAATGCTCTTGTGAATGCTCAAATACTCTTGTGAAATATATGCATGAATACTTGAATGCTTGGGGATAAAATGAGAGAAAGAACCTTGTATTTATACTTAAGTATGCACTAATTCTCGAAATTACAACACTACAGGCTAACCTTAGATCTTGGAGAATAAAAACCCGCCAGAAATTTAAATATAATTTGAATTTTGAGTTAAAGGGGACTCATTCACCACCTTGGGCAAATGGGTTCCACCTAAGGGGACTCATTCACCCATAATGATGAATGAGTCCCACCTTAGAAATTTAAGGTGGGTTTCAGGATTTTGATGCAAAATGGAACCAATTAAAGCATAAGAAATCCCAATTATTAATGAAAATCCTAGGAAAGTGTGAAAGTGTGTTACAACACTTTACAACACTTTGAAATAAGGCTTGGTAAATGACGAAAAGAGGTTATATTTTATTAACAAGACCTTAGGAAAGTGTGAAAGTATGTTACAACACGTTAAAACACTTAAGTAAGGTACCATTTGAATATTTTTATTTCATAAGGGCCCAAGACCTAATGTGAATGTGTTATTCACATTGCAACATTAAATCAAGGCCACATCAATCCAAAATCACAAGGAGGGCCCGATCAAGTCAGAATCAGTAGAAGGGTTACTTTTTCAGTGACTCCAACAAGAATAATGGAAACCATTAAAAGATAGGTACCTTTGTGCATTTGGTTGTCTAACTGGTGGTCTTTTGAAGTCTTTCCTTTGATTTCAGACCTATTTTCCATTGCTCTTCTTATCCTCAGTCTTCTTTTTAGCCTAATTTGGAGCTTGATTTTTCTTTTATCTTTCTCCTATCTCAAACCCTAATCCACCTTTATCTTTAGATCCTTTCTGATTTGTGATCATTTCATTGAGCTTTGTAGAACTCATCTTGAATTTTTCTTCATGACTCTTTTCTTTCTCAAGATTTGATCTTAAGGTCACAACTTCTTCTTCAAGTTTTGAGCATTCCTCATATTTTATTTTCATCTTTGCATTTAGAAATTCCTCAACTCTTTTTCCTTCTTCAACTTGCACCTTCAAATTAGTAATTGTCTCATTTTCTTCCTTTATCTTCTCATTGACCTACTTATGTCTTTCCCTAAACACTTTTATTTTCTCTCTTAATTTTATGATACAATCATTTGCTTCTTTGATATTTTGCTTTAGATCTTTGTTCTCACTTTCAGTTCTTACTAGATCTTGAAGAGTTATTTTAAGTTCACCATTCATGTCATCTATGAAATTGTCTTCTATAAATCCAAGAAAAAGTATCTCTTCCGAAGGAGCAGGAAATATTCTAACAACCATGTGTTCAACCTCCAAGATCTTCCCCAACTGGTTAAGCTCCTTCCAAGGAACCAAGATCTGATACCAATTTTTGTAAAGAAGGTTGTCATTGCACCAAAACATCGACCTATTAATGCTTAATACAACCACCAAAGTTAATGAATCCATGGGAGGTGGTTAAACCATGTCATGAACCCAAGCATTGTGTTGCACGTCATAAGGAGACCAAGGGTGCACACCTTGCAATAGTGAGAACATCAAACAATAGTGAGGCATACATAAAGATGAAGTTTAAATTTACAAAGCCACAAGATATATTATAATAAGTTAAATCTTGTAAATGAGACCTCAAACCCCTAAATATTGAATTTGAACATATTCAAGTAATGCAAAGGCCTATGAAAGACATATAAAAAACTTAAAACATAATTTTAATGGGGTCTATTAAAGAGAAAAAATTTAAAATTGATGGTAAAAATGGGTTAAAAAAATAGTAAACACAATAATGAATGTGTGAATTTTTCAAATTTTTAGAAAAATAAAATGGGATCAAAGTAGATGTAACTCATGATATACATAATTTTCCTTCATTGATTCCACCTTGTCTTTCAATCCTATCCCATCTTTCATAGGTTGTTCCTTCATAATAAGTAACATCTTATCTTGATGTCCTTAATTTAGGCCACCTAAATAACTAAGGGAAGCTCACCATACAACTAAATTCCATATGTATAAATATTCATAACAACTATAGCTTGAGTTCATAATTTTGTAGATCCACCACCAAACTAGAGACGAATTCCTTGAAATTGAAGCCGTCTACTTGAAAAATTCACCTAGACCTATTTCTTCTTTATTTGATAGGTCTTTTTTATAAACCTTAATGTTTCTTTGTTGCAACATGAGAAAATAGATTTTGAATTCCTATCATAGGATTTACCCTTGTAGTAAGTATCACAAACAAAACAAAAAAAATTGGTCCATAGGAAGATATGGAAAGTATAATACAAATTTCTAGAAATTCCATACTATTCTCAAATTTCATGTCACTATAACCATACTATCAATTTAGTAAACTACAACATATTGAATTGGTGAAATCACATAAGTGATACCCAGTTTACAACCAAAATGAATCACACCCAAAATTTCTCAACTTTCATCAAAGCTAGGTAGCACACTCATGTTACCTTATGGCAAGACATGGTTAGACTAAAAATTCTTTGATCAAAAAAACTTATATCAAATCCCCTTCAATATTTTCCTATAAATTATGTGGTTGGAAAATTTTATTGGCACTTCTACCTAAATTTCAAATGAGAGGCCTCCTTTTGCATTCAAAGCAAGAAGTTGATATGATCAAGAATTTTACACTAGCTATTTCATGTTTCTATTTGATAATTGGTGCAAACTTTTGATTAGATCCATGATACTTCATTAATAACATCAAGGGTGTTTATCTAATCCCCCTTAAGCAAAGGAGCTTGGACTATAACCCTTAGAAATCAAAAAAAAAAAAATTATAAGAATATCAAACATATACATACATACATACATTCCACCAATATTTATTTTAAATCCATTAAAAAATAGCCTTACGAGTAAATTTCTACTTATTATTATCATTAGAAAGATGAAGGGATTTCATGATCTACCATTGAAGAAGTAAAATCTAGTATAAATTATAGTCTTAATCAAGTGGAGATATCTTTAAACAACTAGGCTCAAAATTTCTTATAATGATAATGGATTTCACTGTAAAGAAAATTCCATCTCCTTTTTATAATGGGTAAACTCACTATTCTTTTCAGTAGAAATTTAAAGAGGATCAGATATAAAATTCAATCAATAATTATGTTAAATAGATCTTTTGTCATCATGATGATAATGATAGTCCTATAAATAGCTTGATTCATCTACTACATTCGCAAATTAATTATATTCCATTAATAGCTTACTATTTTTCCTTAAGATGGGTTAAACCCCATTCCTATTCTTGTCATGAAAGCTTCATTTCTAGTAAAAGAATAATTTTTCCAACTTCCTCTACTATATTTAATTTTGATTATAAATTAAAAAAGTTATTTTCATGAATCATTCTATAATTTTATTTTTTTAATGTATTATTACAAATCTCTACTTCAAAACTTGCACAATCAATTCCATTCACATAATGACTATCACTAATAAAATTTGGCAAATAAATGACTAGGTGACTAAAACTTTTAGTCACAACTGTGGCATAGAAAATTGGACACTCTTGAGAAAAGAGACAATTTCAAACTTAATTAGACCTACTCTTGAGTACCCCTGCATTATTTATTCTTCAAAACAACATTTATAGGCCCCTAAGACCCATTATTTTTTATCTAGAGGCCCATTTCACTTGATAAATCACTTAAATCCCAAAAAAACAACACTCAATTCATTCATATCCTAAAAACCCACCTTCAAAAACCACTAGTAGGACCCATTCGGCACCTTGGGAGAATGAGTCCCCTCTAGTGGGACCCATTCGCCAAGGGTGGCGAATGAGTCCCTTTTGAGGGAAATTTCAATTTTGAGTGGGAATTCAATTAATTCAACTTAATTTTTCAGTGGATGTCAGCCTCTTAGGTCTAAATAATGGGAAAATTAGGTGTTGATGCTTATAAATACTCATTTTAGGTCATTTTTCACATCTCTTAGTCATTTTACAAAGTAAATTCTAAAGTCAAGTCTTCCATAATAAGTTTCATTAGCAAAGTTGAAGTTTTAGGACAACAAACAAGGGTTTTTGCTAGTCTTGAAGCTCACTCTTCATTCAAGATTCAACATTGGAAAGGGTTGATTATGGATGCCTATGGAGAATCATGGAGAAATCTAGGTTGAGGAGATGCAACTAGCCATCAAATCAAGCCTAAAGACTTGTTTTCAAAGTGATTCCATCTTCCATTTTCTCTCTATCTTTAGATTAAGGTTTGCATTCCATTTGCATTTCATTTGCATGTCATTTATCTCCCTTTTGATGCATTGTAGGATTTCTAGGGTTGAAGTTTTGCATCATTCAAATAACATTTGCTCATCCAATTCTAGCACATTAGAATAAGGTTTCATCATACTTCAGATTTTCTTAGTCTTTAACACACTTAAGGCTAGGGTTTTATATAGATTTTTATCCATTTAAGGTTTGATTACTCAAATAGGGGTTCAACCAAGGAAAAACTCCCATTAGACAACCAATCTTAAGCTGTTTTGTAGGAATTTTCTGAGATCCTGATTCAGGTTTCCGTCTAAAAGTGTTGTACAAGTGACAAGGTGCAAAACAAAGATCTAAATTTGCAGAAAATTAAAAGTGGAATGATTCACCATGGATGGAGAATGAGTGCCTCATGAGGTAAATTTCAGAGTTAGATGCAAATCTTGATACCCAGTGAGTAGAAACCAATTTTTGGGTGGAAAACCTTGTCTTGGGACTGATTCGCCTAGGGTGGCGAATGAGTCCCAGTCAACTCAAAAGTCAGATTTGCTAGATTTCCAGAGTGCTTTCCAGTCATCTTCAGCTTTATAGGTGCACACATTCTGAAATGTAGCTTTCTGTTTAGTTTCATTTTCATTTTTGTTCATCTTTTTAAGATTTTTGCAAATGTCACTGTGTTTTCAAACATTGCATATTTCATTAGTTTTGCATTAATAATCAGTTAGTTTCATAACGTAATTGCACTTGGATTATTGAATTTAGCCTTCATAACATCATACAATCCTTAATTTGAGTGAACCACCACAATTTTAGTGTTCCATCTCTCTCCTTTTAGGTGAAAGATCCTAAGAGTGCAAGAGAAGTACATAGAAACCACAAAATTGTTGGTTCAACAACTAAAAATGACTAAATTCTACTCATTTTTTACAACTTACCTATAAATGAGTAAATAAATGACTAATTTGGTCATTGACTAAAAAATTATTTAGTCACAGAAATAAAAATGACTAAATAGTTAGTCATCAAATCCAAAGTAGATAAATTTTTTTAAAAAAAATTCGACCAAATATTGGCGTGATGTATTCATGTGTGTAATGTATTGGTGCAATTATTCACGTTCATTGCAGATTCATTCATCTTGCTTGACCTCACTTCATTCGCTCATTGCAGACCTTGCTTCATTCATTAGCCTAGCATGAGGTGTTTTGATTAGCAGCTACTTGCATGGGCGATAAGGATTCAGAGAGGACCTGGAGACAGATAAATAGGCTGGAAAGGGTAAGAAATCCAAAGTTTTTTGCAACAAATTTGAATTCGCCAAGGCCCTCTGTAGCGAAATCAAATTTGGGGACGCCCTCTATAGTGAATTTAGAGGTAATTTAAAACCCTCATTACATTAAACTCAAATTTGAAACCCTTATTATGATCTACTACTCTTAATAATGTTCTACTGCTTTTAATAATGTTTTTTTACAATCTTGCCACTATTCTGCTTCATAATGTGCACAAGCTAAATATAATAAAATTTGGGTGTTAGTGTCAAATTATATTTCCTCAGAAAAAATTGATACATTTTTGTTGCAAGTGCAAACTATCCTTGTGCAAAGTAAACATGTGATACATTTACCCACACATCAACCATCTAAACAAATATGTTTCCTGCTATAGCTTCTTGTACCTATGTAAAAATTTCCTTTGCAATATCAAATTGACCCCTTTTAGCTAGCACAATGGCTACCTTATTTGTAGCATAAACATTTCCTAGTCTCTATGCCAACACTTTACAATACAATTCTCTAGCCTTCTCAAGATGGTGTGCCTCCACCTTTGGATCCCTCCTCTCATTGTGAAAAGTTGCAAAATAATTCCAATTTCCAAGTGAAATGTCAATGTAAGAATTCTTTGCATCTGATTCACTTTGTGCAACTTTAATTGTTTCTCTGCTTTAAACCAGTCATCTATTTTCAGTACCATTTTGTCAAGAATAGATAACACATTTGATGAGTTTTTATCCACCTTAAGTGCATCCCCAATCAATTATAGGCTTATTTGGATCTCATTTTGAGCATGAGCCATGGCTGCAAGATGTAGATATGCATCCACATAATCAGGAAACTTGAAAAATATTATCCTGTATAAAATATTTGTTTTTTTAGTATCATGTAGCTATTCAAACAACCTTGCAAGATTAAATAGTGTTGTGACTTTATCCCATGGTAACTCAAGTGAAACACCACCTTCTTTTAGTCGATAGAAGAATTTTATATCCTTAAATAGGATAGGAAAAACTATATAATTAGCACTGGGGCTTTTATTTATGAATTCAACTCAAATGCCATTTCATAATGCCTCCATAAAAGTTTGTTGAGCCAAATCTAGTTCATTACACTCAAAATGAAGAACCCCGATGAATTTTTTTAACAATTTAATGGGTACTTCTTCTCTTCTCTTCTCTTCTTCAAAAGAGACTTTGGCGTCTTAAGAGAATCCAAGGCTGCATTGGGTTCTGACGATATTAATAACTCACCCATCTTGATAAATGCATGGGCATCAGGTGGATCTATGCAAGTTGACTTTCTTAAAATTTCTAATGCCTTCTTTGCTAGCCCTTGTTGGGAATATATATGGCCTACAACTTTTAAGCTCTAATAGTTATCAGGTTGGACCTCCAAAACCTTTTCAAAATTTGAGAGAGAACTCTTAATATCTCCTAGCTTTGAACAATTGATTCTATCCACAAAATACTGTGGCATCTAGCTTTCCTTGACAAGTGGTGTCATAATGACCTTTACTATGATAAGATCATGCAAGATTATAATATGAATCATATTTCATGAGAGGGTGGTTAGTTGAAACAAGAGTTATCTAAACCAATTTTTCTACAAGAAAATGTTTCCCTATAGTGAAGAAAAAATGGTTTTCCAAATGATGGAATACCATTACATAGTACAGGTATAATTCAAAGGCTCTACACATATTTTCCATTCCTTCTTGAACACTACCTTTTTCACTAATTGTGAGAATGCTACAAGTAAAAAATGCACAAAACTAACCATAGAGATTTATGTAGAGGAAAAACATCATTTCATATTGCCTCCATAATTTTTTTGTTGAGCCAACTCTAGTTCATCATGCTCAAAATGAAGAACCCCAATGTTGTTTAACAATTGAAAGGGTAGTTCTTCTCTGCTCTTCTTCAAAAGAGACTTTGGTGTCTTAAGAGAATCTAAGGTTACACTGGGGTCTGACGATATTAATAACTCACACATCTTGATAAATCATGGGCACCAGGTGGATCTATGCGAGTTTCCTTTCTTAAAATTTCCAAAGCCTTCTTTGCAAGCCCTTGATGAGCATATATATGGCCTACAACTTTTAAGCTCTCATAGTTCTCAGGGTGGGCCTCCAAAACCTTTTCAAAATTTGAGAGAGAACTCTTAATCTATATCCCAACTTCAATTGAAACTATCCACAAAATCTTGTGTCCTTTGGCTTTCCTTGACAAGAGGTGTCATAATCACCTTTACTATGATAAGATCATGCAAGATTATAAATGAATGAGATTTCATGAGAGGGTGGTTAGTTGGAACAAGAGTTGTCTCAGTCAACTGTTTCACAAGAAAATGTTGCCCTACAGTGAAGAAAAAATGGTTTGCTAAATGATTCAATGCCATTGTAGAGCATGGATATAATTCAAAGGCTCTACGCATCTTTTCCATTACTTCATGAACACTACCTTTCTCACTAACTATGAGAATCATGCAAGTAAAAAATGCACAAAACTGACCACAGAGATTTATGTAGAGGTAGAACATCATTTCCTAATGTCAAGCCATAAAAGTTTGTTGAGCCAACTCTAGTTCATCATGCTCAAAATCAAGAACCCTGATTTTTTTAAAAAATTGAATGGGTACTTCTTCTCTACTCTTCTTCAGAAGATACTTTGGAATCTTAAGAGAATCTAAGGTTGCATTGGGGTCTAACGATATTAATAACTCACCCATCTTGATAAATGCATGGCCATCATGTGATCTATGGGAGTTTCCTTTCTTAAAATTTCCAAAGCCTTCTCTGCCTACCCTTGTTGAGAATATATGTAGCTTATAGATTTTAAGCTCTCACATTTCTCAGGGTGGACCTGCAAAACCTTTTCAAAATTTGAGAGAGAACTCTTAAGATCTCCCAACTTCAATTTAACCTATCCACAAAATCCTATGGCCTCTGGCTTTCCTTGACAAGTGTTTTCATAATAACCTTTACTATGAAAATATCATCCAAGATTATAATATGAATGAGATTTCATGAGAGGGTGGTCAGTTGAAACAAGAGCTATCCCAGTCAACTGTTCCACAAGAAAATGCTACCATGTGAAGAAAAAATGGTTTGCTAAATGATTCAATGCCATTGCACGGTATGGGTATCATTGAAAGTCTACAAATCTTTTACATTCCTTCATGAACACTACCTTTTCACTAACTATGAGAATTCTAAAATTAAAAAGTGCACAAAACTGACCACAAATATTTTTTCCCATTTCAAACAGCAAAATTGCCAAAAAATGCATTTAAAACCTGTAAATAAAATCATGTTGATTTTCATGCCAAAAAAAAAACCATGAGACCATAGCTTGTTGCTTACTATTATGCTTTGATATATTTTTTCCAAGCATCCATAGATTTTTTGAAATCACCTATTTTAGGCTTTTAGCCATAGTAGCAAGGCAGCGAACTGTTTGATAAAATTCTTTGGTAGACATGTATGAAAAATGTGGTAGCATAGAAAAGGAAATGAACTTTGGAAAAAATTCCTCAAATAAATGTGGTCTCATGGTGATGGAATTCCATGATGAATTCCATGACAAGCGAATTGTTATGGATTATCATGGCATTCCATCACCATGAGACCACATTTCTTTAAGGAATTTTTTCAACTAGTTCACTAACTTGTCTATGCTATTGCTTACTATTATGCTTTGATTGATTTTTTCCAAGCATCCTTAGCTTGTTCGAAAGCACTTGTTTTAGGTTTTTAGCCATAGCAACAAGGTAGTGAACTATTTGATAAAATGCTTTGGTAGACATGTATGAAAAATATGGTAGCATAGACAAGGCAGTGAACTTTTTTTTAAAATGCCTCAAAGAAATGTGGTCTCATGGAATGTCATGATAAGAAAATGCAATTGGCAGTTGCTCCTAGTCATATTTTTCAACCTAAATAATTGTGCATGTTGTCCTTTGTCCATGTAATGACTATCTTGGTGGAAAGGTTAAAAAAAGAAGTTAGATTTATTGACATATGATAAGATATAGGCATAGTGGTATAAGCCCTTGTAATGTCAATTATTACGAAGATATGATAGAATGGAAGAGTGTGAGAGATGAAGTGGCACCAAACATAGATGAAGAGGAAACGATGTTAGACAAAGGGTTTGAAGTTGATAGAATGTTGAATGGGGGTCTAAATGATGATTGGGCCAAGTTGAATGAAGATGCTTCAAAGCCTTTGTATGTTAATTGCAGGTTAAGTCATTTGACAACAATCCTTCAAATTCTTAACTTGCAAGTGGTGTTTGTTTGGACAAATGAGAGTGTAGATCAGTTATTGGCATTATTAAGTTCGTTGTTACCACCTAACTCCACATTTCCAAAAAAATGAAGTTAATGTAGAAATAAAATCACTAAGATAGGCTTAGGGTATGAAAACATCCACACATGTGTGAATGGTTGTGTATTATTTCACAAGAATCTTGCAAGTGAGAGTGAATGTTTGAAATTCCATGAATTGAGGTATAGAGAAGGGTTGAAATCAGTTGTGGTTCCTAGAAAGGTTCTTCTCCACTTTTTGGTAATCCCATGATTACTCCAAATGTATAGGTGTAGAGACATTGCTAAACTTATGCAATGGCATGCCCAAAATAAGAGCACTAATGGAAAACAACAACATGTGCCTGATTCTAAGATGTGGATGAAATTTGATAATAAATGGCCTAATTTTTCTCAAGATCCTCATAATATAAGGTTGGGTTTGGCTCTAGATGGGGTGAACTCATTCTCAAATCAAAGTACTAAATGGTCAACTTGGCCAGTTTTTTTAATAAATTATAACTTGCCTACATCAACTAAACCATTTTTCTTAATGCTATCATTGATTATACCAAGAAAGAAAAGTGTGACTTTAGATACAATTGATGCTTATCTATAGCCATTATATGATGAGATAATGGAATTGTGGAAAGGAATTAAAGCAATTCAATATTTAAGGGATGTTCATTCAATAAAATTCACTTTAAGAGCTTCCTTATTGTTTATGATGAGCATGATATTCCTACATATGGTACATTTTCCAGTCTTAGTGTTCATGGATACCATGGATGTCTTGCTTGCAACTTTAAGGATTTTGTGAGGCACTAAAGAATTTTGTGTAAGTGTATTTATTGTGGACATCATTCTGACCTTAAAATTGATCATCCATATCATCAACAAAAAACACAGTTCAATGGTGAAGAAGAGAATCGTGAAGCAACATTGCTAATAAGAGGTGATTACATTGTTGAGAATGGAAAAAAAATAATTTCATTTATTTAAAATGATGGGATTGATAGTAATAGATATGATCCATGTAATGAAAGCTATGTTAAAATCTTGTGCATATTCTATAAGTTGCCATACTTTAAGGATATAGCCATTAGCCATATTGTTGACTTTATGCATATTGAGAAAAATATAGCCTATGCTATTATAAAAACTCATTTTGGTGCTTTTAATTCTATTTCATCATGTGAAGACTTTCAACAACTAAAGATTCATCAAAATATTTGGGTTGAAAAATATAGAAAACTGAGTGCTCCTTATGTTTGCATAAAGGAACAACGTGCACAATTCTTACAATTGATGCCTCAGAATCGCTTTCCCACTGTATATGCAAGTAGTAGTATTAGAAGCCAAAATAACATTAATGGCTTAAGAGACCTCAAGACCCATTACTATCATGTCATAATGGAGAATAATTTAACTATTGTGGTAAATATATTAGGTTTTCCAAAGGGGCCAAGATTGGCAGTTATAAGGTTGGGCCTAATATTAAAGAGAATGAGTTTACATGTATTAGATCCTTCAAACTTTGATATTTTAAGGGAGGAGGTTGTTGAAGTCCTTTGTCTATTGGAACGGGAATTTCCACCAACAATCTTTAACATTTTTGTGCATCTTTCGATACACCTAAAATATGAACTAAATAATTGTGGCTTGATAAGAACAAGATGGATGCATCCTATAGAACGATATATGAAGGTTCATACTAGTGAAAAATCGGAAGGAAGCATGTCTGAGGGATATTCAATGCAAGAGGCCATGGGATTTTGTAAAGAATATATGAAAGATTTTAAAAATATCAATTGACATATATGGGACGATGACAAAGAAGACACAATTGCAGGTGAAGTATTGGAAGGAAATGGATGTCATTTGAAGCTATCACATTAAGAAAGAAGTGTGATACATGCCTATATTCTTCAAAATGCATCTTCATTCAATAAGTGGCATAGGTAAAAAAAATTAATACAATGATTTATTTACTTAATTGCATTTACACATTTATATTAGAAATCTTACTATTTGTATGTTAATATTCTATGTATAAAATATGAAGAAGACAATCAAGCTTGGATGCAACATCGACCTCAAAGGCGCGGACATCATGCTAATTTGATTGGAGGTGATTCTTTTCTAAAATTTGAGTAATGGATTGCTAATGTAGTCAGGGATGCAAAAGAAGAAGGTCAAGATATAGCTATAGAGAAAAGTGAGCTTTCAAAATCTTTACATTTATGGGTTACACGTTTCAGTGGAATGTGGGCCTATGGTAGTCATTTAAGAGTGGCAGAAAAAGACAAAGGAAAGATAAATAGTGATTGTGTTGTTAGTGTTGAATTTCTTCATGAAACTAAGAAGAAATTTTATGTCAAATTCATCCAAAAAATAATTCTAGTGTACTATGGCGAAAATAGTTCTATATTATTAAAATGTAAGAGGATTCGACCATCTACAGTACAATTTGATGAGTATGGATTTGTACATGCAAATAGAAGACAATTTTTATTAGAGACAGATGAGCCATATATTTCCCCTCTTAAAATTAACCAATAATTTCTAATTGATGATGTAAGAATCCTAGGATGGTCGTATGTCATTAAAAAAAAGTCTCATTTAAAACGAAAAAAATCATGGAAGTTGTTGATATAATGCCTGATGGGAAATATGCTAATTTACAAGAAACATTCAAAGAAGTGTATGAAGATGATGATGGAGTGTTTGAAGAAGAAATTTTGATTACCAATGAAGAGATTGGGAGAGAGAATGCATTGCATGTCACGGATGAGGATGAGGAAGAAAATCAAGCAGATGTAGACATGAATGATCAGGATTCTGATCTTGTTGGCAATGAAAATGATTATGATGATGTTTTGTCACCTTAAGAGGTTATCTTGTCACCTAAACTTTGGTTATATGTATGGTGTAATTTATTATTGAATGTAATAAAGATCTGAGTATAGGTATGCTTATTCACTATTGTTTTACTGATACATTTCTAAATGTAATCAACATTATTCTGCCGGTACATTGTATACAAAACCTGAGATGTTCACTGCTGATTTGAAGTGCATTTAAAGATATTTTTAATCATTCTTCTTAGTTTTCTTACTTTAGTTAGAATATAATTTTCTTGTATGTCCTATATGTTTTCTAGATGCAAACATATAATAAATATCTGTGATTTAATAATACATATAGATATCTTAAAATTAGGTGAACTAAGCCTCCCCATTACAAACAAATAAATGATCTCTTAGGTCTGATTGAAACTGAAAACTAAAACTGAGAGACTACAAAATTAGAAAATTGTTCAATCTTTTTAATAAAATGATATCTAAAATAATGCATTCATAATAAAATCCAATACCGCACTACCACATCAGTCAATAGAGGTATGTGTGACATGGCAAGACAAATAGGTCAATGTAAAAATTCTTAATGCAATACCATGGCAACCAAATATGAACACCATGGGGTGGTGGTGAGAACATGTTAACTAAAGTAAATTGTTGCCCCTCAAGGGGTAGATAGTGACACTGCGGTATGGTGGTGAACAATCACTCAATTGCTAGAACCAACTCCCTATCCCACAAGAGTCCAAAGAGGTGTGTGCAAGGTGGTGGTACTGCTACCACTACCCTGTAGTGGTCTTGATATGATAGAGTGGTATGGGAGTGAATAGTCACTCAACTGCTCGAATTAGCCCAGTGTGCCATGGGAGTCCAAATGGGTGTGTGTGGGGCGGCGATACTACTAGCACTAACCCACAGTCATCTTGAAATGACCAAGTGGTACTGCGGTACAAGCTATCAAAGCATTAAATTATTACACCGTTCAATTTCCCAAGATCAATGACATGTATTCAAACTCGAAATATGGGAAAATTCTAAAATATTTTGCACGAACTCACATTAATAATGAGGTGACCGAGCTCAGGAGAAAATATTACTTTGGACTCGACAATGTTTTGGAAATCATTCACAAAGCTCAGCATACCAGAGGCAAGGGAGTTCAAGCAGGAAAACTCTACAACTATTATTTCGCTGAGTAAGTTCATAGAAACCCTCAGTAGCAAGTGTATAAGAACTAAATTTGCCTCTACAAGTAGACACTTAATAAATCAAGTAGGAGTAAATTCTTCATCATGCCACCCAAAAGAAGTCAACTTGTGAGTAAAAAGGAAGAGTCCACAGTTTCTAAATCAAAGAAGAGGTCCCTGCAACAATCCATTTTAGATATATTACCTAATTATGTAGACAAAGGATCCAAAAAGGTGTTTAAAGATACAACCCATGGATGTAGAGACCCAATTATCCCTATCTCAAGGTGGGATCTATTTTGCTACTATGAAAAAAGGGTTGAGAAGGTTCTAGTTTCAAATCCTT
This sequence comes from Sequoia sempervirens, assembly GCA_007258455.2. Classification (NCBI taxonomy): domain Eukaryota; kingdom Viridiplantae; phylum Streptophyta; class Pinopsida; order Cupressales; family Cupressaceae; genus Sequoia; species Sequoia sempervirens. The sequence goes on along the minus strand of VDFB02047230.1, from coordinate 56,231,427 downwards.
GGACCTTATGTTTGGCCAAATTGATAGTCCCAAATGTCTTCGTAGATGTTGAGTTTATTAAAGTATTGGCACAATATTATCACTCGACTACCAGGACTATAAGAATTCCAAATTGTTCACCATTAGTGGTGCTAACTAAAGAAGAAATTATAGAGTGTTTTATGTTAAACAAGCAAGCTATCACTAAGATCGAATTGGATAGAAGTGAGGAGGATTATAGGAGATTGAGAAAAACCTATAGGAGTGATGAACTTCCTTTACACATGAAAAAGGGTATAAACCATAGGAGGATACCTATCTCCCTCTCCCAAAATGAGACATTTTCCATAGAAGACTTCCAATTATATTTCAAAAGAATTTATTTTGCTTTGTGCCAAGTGCTTGGAATAGATGTTGAAGAGAGGATTCCAACCTATCTCATGATGATGGAAATGAGGATACAAAATCCTGAAGTCAACATTGAGTATGACTTTACTACTAAAATTGAGAAAGGGCTACAGGAGGGATTTTTGCAAGTAAGAGAGAACTTATCCCTATCACTTTCAGGAAATACTCTCTACTATGTCATTTAATATTGTACCAAAATGGAAATAGATGGACTAAAAGAATGTGTTTAGGAATGATTGGTGATGAAGGGAATAGGTTGCTTGTACAAAATTGGTGTTACATCTGGGATAGTAGATGTAAAAATAGTGATTATGTAATATTTCATGATGATTTCGTAGTAAAGGTCATGGTTTCTCTTGGTCATATTTCACCAAGATTGCCTAATAAAATCATGCAAGTATTAAGACCTTTAGCATTGAAGCTAGAGTAGGGACACACTCACAATTTTGGTGACTAGTTCTTCTTAGTAGAACAAATAGTAATAAGGGTCTATGGGTGTCCTAAAGCCCCACATGTTTTACCTAAATTTATTTCTATTCAAATTGCATTTTTAGAATTTATGTGGCAAATATTATGGATGGAGCAAGATGTTATGAAAAGATAGAAAAAGGGGTCATTCCTCCTTGGCCTAACTGAATGTGAGGAGCTATTTGTAGGGTCTGAAACTCTTGAAGAACTTTAGAACTATTTGAAGATGCAGTAAATTCATTGAAGTCATGAGGAGAAAGGGTCTTTGATCCTAAAGGGCATATTAATTTTATAAATAAAACACTTCTCACTAAAATTGGCATTACCCATGTAATGGATTACAAAGAAGATGTAATAAGAAATAGCTTTACACCTGATGAATTTTCTCAGAGGAAGAGGAAGTGGGAAATCATAAAGAGGCTTGAGGAGGAGAATAAGAAAAGGGACATTGGATTCCAAGGATTCTATGTTGAAGAAAAGGATCCTATCAAAAGGATGAATGTAATAATTTAAAACTTTGAAATATTATATGTTGAACTAGAAAAGAAACCTAAGGGTCATTCTTCGAAACCCTCTAAGTTTTCCATAAAACCAACTGGAATTGTAATCACAGAGCCCCTACCAAACACTGCCACAATATAATTAGAAGCATCCCCTAAGCAACCAATTCCTAAAAGGTAGAAGACACATGGAGTGGCCCCCTTAGTGGCTTATGAAATAAGTGAAGGAGTAGGGGATACTAAAGAGGTAGCCAATGTACTTTTTAATATTAAAGATAATGAATTTGATCAACCACTGCCTAATCTTGCAACTGATGCTCACAAACTAGAAGAAAGAGTGGATGTATGTATGGGCATAATGATCAAGAAGTGCATGATGATGAAAGGGTGATTTCTACCCTTAGATTTATTAAAGATGAATTTATTCAAACTCCCAAGTTTAAAGATTTTTGGTTTAAGATGGAAATGAAAGAATTTGAGGAGAGACTCCAAATTAGTAAGATGGGCACTAAGGAGTCAGAACATGACTAGATTGTTGCCTAGACTCTTGAAGAACTCAAGATTAATGAAATTGTTGTTAGCCCCCAAGAAGAAAGAAAAGCAATATACTAATTATTGTTGGGATGGACTTAAAAAATATATTCTTACTAGATCAATTAAGAAGCCAAGAAGATCCCATGTTGGTTTCTGAATTCAATTTAGATGAGGGAATGAGTGGCACATATTACAATCCAAGACTTGAAACCCTATCCTTTTGGACAAAGAAAAAAAGAATAGAAAAACCAAGATTGCTTGATGTTGTAAAATAAATGAGATGGACTTCCATGGTACAGACACTTCAATACAAATCAACATTGGAGGTAGCTACTATGACAATGCACTCAACAATGTTTACTAGGGATGCAGTTAAAGCTATGGAGCTTAGATTGGCAGAATATGAGAAAGCACAGACTAATATAAATGATTAATTGAATAGGTTATTCATAGAAAATGTGAATTTGAAACAAAAATTGAAGGGAGTAGGTCCTTCCCAAAGCATAGAATTAACAGTATGTTAGCTCCCTTCCATCTAGACTGGTACAAGTGTAATCATTATTGAACAAGTTAATCTACTAAAACAAGAAATTGAGAAGTTGAAAAAGAGTAATGAAGAAGAAAAGAAAGAGAAAAGAGAGAAACCCTCAGGGTATTGGAACAGTTCTTGGAGCATAGGGTTAAACTAATTATGGGGAAATTGGAAAATGTGTATGAATTTTATGTCTCCTTGTCACAATCAGTTGATCAGATAAAGGCCTGTGTACCTATATTGGATCCCTTATTCAAGAAATGACAACTTGCACATCACACCTTAATAACTTTGTGCAAAATTTTACAAAGGAGTGTTGAGGCCCCCGCAACTTTAAATCCTATTGAACAAATGGTCTGAATGGTCAGATATGAATTTCAATACATGCCTGCAAAAGAGAAAAATATCAAGGAAAGAATGGATTCATTTAACACACTAAAGCAGTGGTTCATGCCTAAGATACTATAGTGTAGTAAAATGTATACCCTTGCATTTTCACACTTGTTTGGGCCTGCCTTGCTTTATTTATGCTTCTTTATGGCTTAATTGGTCCTATTTTATGTTTGCAAGCCCTATGAATAACATATTTTTTTGGTTAATCCCGACATTCTCCAATGCATAAATGATAATTTAATGACTCCATCGGTGTGTCCCTGATTTTTTGGTCGGGACTAAAATTCCACCTAGGGCATCTTAGTCCCCCAAGGATGTCGAGACCCTAATTTTGGCGCCTCTGGATTGGGCCCGTTTTTGGTGTCTATGCCTCAAGTTTTTAGTACTTGGGACTAAGACGACACCTAGGGCATCTTAGTCCTCCTTGAGTCATTTTTAGGATTTAATTTCAAATTCTAGTGAGATTTAGCCTCCTTTATTTAATGAATTCACATGTCGGCTTGATGTGATACAATTTTAGAATATTAAGCATAAGCATAAATAAAAGGTTCCTTGATTCATTTCAACCCGTCTTTTGTGAGATATTTTATCATAGCATAATTGAGTTCACAAGAGCATTCAAGAGTAGATTTATCAAGCATTTGAAGCCATTTTCATATTCAATCATCATATCAACGTGTTTTCTTGCATCATGTGTGGTGTTGTGCTAACATTTGTGATGTAGGGTTTTGATCCAAGCAAAGTAACTCAAGTATTATCTTTCAAGCATTCAAATCCATATCCATTGCAGCAATTACACACAAGTTTTCAGACTTTACAAGGGTTTGGTGGGTTGTACCATTGCATGTTGTTCATTAATCATTCCTCCATTTAATTTCAAGGTTTTATTACCAACAAGAGGTTTGACCAAGGAAAACCCCCATTCAATAACAAACAACAAGTTTTTCCCATCTTGCATATTTGTGATTGCAGATCTAGGTTGTGGACTTGAAGATCACTTGGAGTATAAAGTTGCAAAAGTTGTAAAGTTGCATTACAAAGTTGCCATCTTCACAGAAACTCACCTACAAGCCATATTTGGAAGTTTCAAAACCTAAGACTAGAAGGGAAGCTTGTGCAAACCTTGGAGCTCAAGATCATGTTCGTAGTTTACAAAAAATTAGAATGGGACTAATACGGGCCATCTTGGGCATCTTATTCCTCACAACCTTAATTTTTTAGAGATTTTCAGAGATCCGGTTCTGAGATCTAAAGACTCTACATTTTCCCCAAAAGTTAATAGCGGGACTAATACGCCATCTTGGGAATCCTCACGACATCTCTAGATTTCCTTGGTGCACACATACCATCTCCCTATTGCATAATTTCAGCATTTTCATCTTTCATTTAGCTTGAATTGTTAGTTTTAGGTCATTTTGCATATCACAGTGTTTTCAAACATTTTCTTTTTCAAGAACTTGCTTGGTGGTGAACCCCTTAGAACTCAAGAAACTCTTCCTAGGACCCTCCTAATTGACAATTGGCTCACCTTGAGAGGTTGTTAGTCAATCCAATTAGGACTCTTAGGACATTAATGAATGGTTGAGTGAGAAAAGTGTGATATCCCAAAAGGGTATCCATTTTCCTCTTCATCATTTTAATGAGCCCAACGCTTTGTATTTTCTAATTTGGAGTCTATTAAGTCCTTAGATCTAGATAGCATTCATTCTTGCATTGCATCTTGCATTAGTGAAAGTACATCTAGGTATCTTTCCTCTTGCATTAGTGAAATTGCATTTAGAGTTTCCTATATTTGTATTAGTGAAAATTGCATATAGGTTGCATATTTACTTCATTGCATCATTTCATTTCATTAAAAAGGTGAAAAGTGCATTATTTTTCATCCCCATTACATTATTATTACATTCAAATTTGAAAAAATTGCATTCAATTTCTTGTTTCTAGCTACTTTTTCTTGCACTTATTTGCACATTTTTTAGTTTCTAAGCATCAGCATACTGCATTGGCAGTCTCTAAACACTGTTGATATTCCAGAATTCCCTATTTTTCTGTAAAAAATCTTTGCTAGGACAAAAGCACCCTTCTTGGCATCTTTGTCCCTCTCAAGATTTTTGCTTCAGAAGTCTCTCTCTACTATTTTGTTTGTTTCAGCCTCTAGAACTTCATAATCTTACCAGGAGGACCAAGATTTCCTTCCTGGAGTCTTAGTCCCTATTGACTTTGATTCCTAGGTTTTTAGGATATGAAATTGCTCTTTCATGTTTCTATGGGCTGCTCTCTATTTTCTGTTTCAGTTTCCCTATTTTTTGTTATTCCATTTTCTTTCATTTCAAGTGCATTTGTTCAATCTTGCATCATGGATATATTCTTTGGAAAATTGTGGATTTCCTTGAAATCTTTGGTAGATATGTCCAATTGTGCCTTTGGTAATGACCCTAATGAAATTGAACTCACCCATGCTCACTCAACTCCTAATGCATGTCCTCCTCGTGATGTTGACATCATTGGATAAGATGATGATAGTATGAATAAGTTCATAAATGATTGTCTTGATAACCTTGAAGCTAATGCATCCTTTTATCCTTCCATGAAACAACCAGACCCTCGCACAATACCGCCCATTGAGATATTTGAGTACTTACATAATGAAACTTAAGTGAAATTTGAACCTAAGTTCCCTAAAATAGGTGAACCTAGTTCCTCTAAACAAGAAAAAACTCAGCCATATTATGATAGAAAAGTAGCAAACACTATAATTAACCTAGAAGAAACATATGGAAAAGGTTTCACCATCCTGAGCAAACAAGGATGTGACACAAGAGGTGAACATGAAATTCATCAACTCTTAGAGCAAAGACTAACCAATTAAAACAAAAAAGGATTAGGATACCAAGGTCCCTCTCATAATGACAAGCCTCCTAGAGAATATCTAAGGCTCTGAAGTGATGGTACAATGATCTTGGACTCTCCTGATTTGAATATCCTTCTCCCTCAAGAACAACCAATAGACCATACCAATAACAAGGATAAAGATAGGATAATCTCAGGACCTCCTTCCCTCTTCAAACTAACTCAATCCAACAAACTTTGCAACTCTCGAACCCTAATTTGATGGGTTTCCCTCACAAATTCCCTATTCTCCTAATAGTACTCCACAAAATGTTTTTCCAACGTAATTTCCTAACTAGACCCAAAACCAAAAATATAATCACCATTTCAAATACCCTTTAATCCATTTGAAAACATATCAATATTTTAGTTATGGTTACTTTGGAACAAAACTTCAAAAATGACTATTGTGTTGCAATTTAGGCCTAATTAGGCTTGTTTAACAAGGCAACAATAGGGTATTTTATCTCCAAGTTTCAAAACTTCACTCCAATGCCTCAAACATGTTTTATAAGGTCTTCCCAATAATTTCTAACCACTACAAACCAATTCCCAAGGGATTTTCTACAAACCCTACGTCCTAAGCAACTTCTTTGCCCAAAATATGAGGTTTTCAACCTAGGGCATCAACATATTTGCACAAATATTCATCCCTTTCTCCCACAAGTTTTTATACACCTAAAACACCATAAAACCATCCATTCCACCAATTTTCATGATCTTTCACTAGTGGAATGGTGGGTTTTTCATTTTTTCTACCTTTAAAGTAGTTAAATAAGGGTTTCAAACCAGTCTTAGCAAAATTGCTCTAAAATGCTCAAATCCTAATGAAAAATGATGAAACAAAATGCAAATGACTAAAGATTCAATTATTTATCAATAACAATGAATAGATGATCACTTATATGCCATACAAGGCTGTACTATCTCATGTAGCAACAAATTATGCCTTAAAACGTAGAAAAATAGTTTTGTTATTTAAAATTTCAAATCTATATCACCAACCTTTGTCTCAAAATACACAAGTTATTTTTAATCATTCAAAAAGAAAACCCAACTGTTTACAACTTCCTTTCAAAGCCCAACCGATTCTACCCACAAAACTCAAAAGTACAAAGTTGATTGAGCAACTTTTTACAACTTTTTGCAAAACTTGAAAACTTTTCACTAGACCAACCCCACATGACTCAAACTAGCCAAAAACATAAAACATGGTCCTAATAGACCTTATTACAAAAAAAAAGAGTGACTCAAACACAAAAAAATAACATTTAACCCTCTTTTACAACATGAAGGCTAGGTGTCCCTACATCAACAATTAACCTAGAAGAAACATATGGCAAAGGTTTCACCATCTTGAGAAAACAAAGATGTGAAACAAGAAGTGAACATGAAATTAATAAACTATTAGAGAAAATACCAACCAATGAAAACACAAAAGGATTAGGATACCAAGATCCCTCTCATAACGACAAGCCTCCTAGAGAATATCTAAGGCTCTGGAGTGATGGTACAGTGATCTTGGACTCTCATCCTGATTTGAATATCCTTCTCCCTCAAGAAAAACCAATAGACCATACCAATAACAAGGATAAAGATAGGATAATATTAGGACCTCCTACCCTAATCCGATCTATAGATTTTGGTGAATCTAGCAAATGCAAGAGTCCTTACAGATTACAAAAGTTACAACCTCTTCGTCTGCCACCTGAAAGTGAAAGAAAGTTACAAATCCTTCTCAACCAAGGATTAATATTATTACCACCTATGAACCAACTTGTGCTATATCCTAAAGAGGAAAAATTGCCACATTGTTCCTATCATCAAATCCTTGGACATAGTACTAATGAATGCCATGCATTAAGAGAAATATTGAGCAAGTATCACTTTGATGGCAATACTTTCTCTCCAATGATCACATAGAATATTCTTCCCCATCTTTTTTCATGTAATGGTTGTAGAATACTCTATTCTCACTATTACATGACCCTTCTCATCACCTACCTTGACCCATTATTGTCTTGCACTAAGTGGAGACAAGAAGTTGTTTTCCTTGTCCTAGTAAGGAATTTTTTGTTGTCCCTTTGGTCTGTTATCCACTTTCCACTTATACAGACTGAGATTGGGAAGGCAAATGACTTGCTTTAGGTTGACTCACCTATACCTTACTAGTCATTTTCACTTTATTTTTGTTTGCTTCCATGTGCATAATGTTATCCCGTGCGATGTTCTATTTGATGTCTCTCTCTCTCTATGTGCATTCCTCTATTTGTACCTTCATTCTTCTATATGTCGTACCCTTTTTCCTTTTGATTAATAATTCATCTTTTCCTTTCATTTTCATTACTTTTATTTTACTTTTTGGGATGATGCAAGGCATTGATACATTTATGTATCCTTTGTGTTGACCCAAAAGGATTTCTTTTTCTTTACCTTTTCATTTCATTTTCCTTATGTTTTCCTTTTGGGGATGATGCAAGGAATCGATACATTCATGTCTCCATGTTGACCCAAAAGCTTTTTCATTATCTTTTATTTTCCTTTCATTTTCATTTTCATTTTCCTTTTGTTTTCCTTTTGTGGATTACACAAGGCATCGAGACACCCTATGTCTCTTCCATGTTGACGCAAAAGGGTCTTTATTTTTTCTATTTTTTCACTCTCTTTGTGTCATTCTTCTAGTTTTGTGTATTTGGGGAATGATGACAATTACAAGCTCTCTAATATCATTGTAGCAAAGAACATACTAACCCAAAATCCTTAGATCCCTTATGTGTTTGGTGTTTTCATTTTGGGGGCAACCCCTTTCTTTTCCTTTTCTCCTGCATGACTTAGCTTTATTCGAAAACATGACTTGGCATAGGGCTTTCCAAGTTAGTTCTCATGTCTTCATTTTTTATTGCATTTTCATTTTTCCTATTTTAAAGTAATTTCTCATGGCATGATGTTAGCAATTCCTTTAAAGTGGGGACATACATAGGCATTATTTTGGCATGATTTCATTTGCATTTTTTTTCCTTTTCATGTTCTTTGATGTGACTTTCTTATTTCATGCGATGTGTTTTCCTTTTTGTGGTGATGTTCCAAGTAATGTCCTTAAATAGTATGATATATCTCAACATACTATATTCCCCTTAGTGGTGATTTGATGCACTATATCCCTTAAGTGGTGAATCTTTTATCCTTTGATTGGTCCACTCTTGAGACATTAGGAACGATGTCCCCTAAGAGTAAGACCTCACATGAACTAAGAAAAATTCCTTTGAAAATCCCTCTTTCTTGTTGCACTTTCTTTTCATTTTTTTCTTTATTAAAGTCATGGAGGTATGGCTTTGATATGGACCACCTTGGGACTCACCTAGTGAACACCTAGCTTCACTAGCCCTTGTGAGCATGCATTTTTGTGCCTTATTAAAGTCATGGGAGTATGGATTTAATATGGTCCCTTGGGGCTCACCTAGTGGACACCTAGCTCCCACTAGCCCTCATGAGCGTGCATTTTTTTTTCATAGTGGATAGTGCATTCCACTTGTAAACCCCTTTGGAAAAATAGCCTAGACTGGGTCCACTGAGTTGGATGGCCAGTTAAAGCTTTTTCCACTACAATTTTTCGTTTTCCTTTTTCATTTTCCTTTTTCTTACCTTTGATGTTGTCTTCTTGCAATTTGGTTATCTTAATATACCATTTGCAAGAATGTTCCTTTGTGCTTATGTTGGTTTTTCCATAAGATCTTGATCCTGGGCGCTTGGCCAGCCTCTTGATTATTTTCATCCTATCTTACTAACATTTGTACATTTGAACCCCTCTTGATTGCATGGTTGGCTACTTTAGTGTGAGTTTGAAGCAAGTTCATCCTTTCATTAAAGTGGGCGCTAAATGTAGTGTAGTAAAATGCATACCCTTGCATTTTCACACTTGTTTGGGTCTACCTTACTTTATAAATATTCTTCTTTATGGCATATAACTAGTCCTATTTTATGTCTGCAAGCCATATGAATAACATATTTTTTTGGTTAATCTCAACATTCTCCAATGCATAAATGATAATTTAATGACTCCATCGGTGTGTCCCTAATTTTTGGATCATAACTAAAATGCCACCTAGGGCATCTTAGTCCCCCAAGGCTTTCAAGACCCTAATTTTGGCACCTCTGGATTGGGCCCCTTTTTGGTGTATGTGCCTCAAATTTTTAGGAATTGGGACTAAGATGACACCTAGGGATTCTTAGTCCTCCTTGAGTCATTTTTGGGATTTAATTTCAAATTATCATGAGATTTAGCCTCCTTTATTTAATCAATTCATTTGTCAACTTGGTGTGATATAATTTTAGGATATTAAGCATAAGTAAGTATAAATACAAGTTTCCTTGATTCATTCCAACCCAAGTCTTTTTGTGAGATTTTTTATCATAGCATAATTAAGTTCACAAGAGCATAAAAGAGCATATTCATCAAGCATTTCAAGCCATTTTCAGATTCAAGCATCATATAAAAGTGTTTTCTTGCATCATGTGTGGTGTTGTGCTAACATTTGTGATGTAGGTTTTTTATCCAAGCAAAGCAACTCAAGTATTATCTTTCAAGCATTGAAGATCCATATCCATTGCAGCCATTACACACAAGTTTGCAGAATTTACAAGGGCTTGGTGAGTTGTAGCATTTCATGTTCTTCATTAATCATTCCTCGATTTCATTTCATTTCATTTCAAGGTTTGATTACCAACAAGGGGTTTGACCAAGGAAAACCCCCATTCAATAAAAAACAACAAGTTTTTCCCATCTTGCATATTTGTGATTGTAGATCAAGGTTGTGGACTTGAAGATAACTTGGAGTACAAAGTTGAAAAATTTGCAAAGCTACATTACAAAGTTTTCATCTTCATGGAAACTCACCTATAGGCCATATTCAGAAGTTTCAGAACCTTAGACCGGAAGGGAAGCTTGTGCAAACCTTGCATCTCAGGATCATGTTCAGGGTTTATAGAAATTAAGAACGAGACTAATACACCATCTTGGGTGTCTTAGTCCTCCCAAGATTAATTTTCAGACATTTGGTTTTGAGATCCAAAGACTCCACATTTGCCCTAAAAAAAGGTAGTGGGACTAATACGACATCTTGGGTGTCTTGGTCCTCCACAACATATTTTGGCAGTCAGTTTGCATTTCCATAATCCTCACGAAATCTCCATATTTCCTAGGTGAACACATGGGTATGTGCAAGATCATCATGGAAAAAACAAGCCCTTAAGTGGCAAAAAATTCAGAAAAATCAGAGTTAGGCAACTTAAAATAAAAATTTGAATATGTTATCTATATTATTTCAAAAATATGTAAGAATAGAATCTGTAGAAAATTGAATGTAGTTTCTAAACTACTAGGTTTGTTTAAAAAAACAAAAATCTATTTGGTGAAAAATTGAAATTTCAATGGAGTGGTACTCAAATTTCAGGGAAAAAATAAGAAGTAGGTGTCTGTCTAACCACCCTAACCACAATAAAATGATAATATTTTTTTATAATATTTTAGATATAAGTAGAGGACTCATGCCCCGATGTGATGCATATTTGTTTGTAATTTTTTTCAAAGTAAATAATTAATTATGAATTTTTTATTAGAACTTTTAAAAAAATATAAAATTTCATATGTCTGACCACCTTAACTTGGTCAAAACTTCATGAAATTCATTTTTTCTTTTTTTAATCCTATAGTATGTGAAGCATAGAATGTGACGCATGTTTTGGATTCAAAAAATGTGATACCATTTGAACGCTATAGATGTTTTTCAATCAGGCTATCAATCAAGACTTTAGTCATAATTTGAATAGAAAATGAATAATAATTACTTATTTTATTCAAAGTAAAGCATAATTTATATCGGTGGAAAGCTAAGAATCTCTTCTAAAAACCATTTTCATTTCATTAAACCCTTCCTAGGACCCTCCTAATTGAGAATTGGCTCACCTTGAGAGGTTGTTAGTCAATCCAATTATGACTCTTAGGACATTAATGAATGGTTGAGTAAGAAAAGTGTGATATCCCAAAAAGGTATCCATTTTCCTCTTCATCAAATACTAAGGGATAATGATCAATTGAAAGGCTCCAAGGATTGGACAGATGATTTTAGCAAAAAAATTCCCAACTACCTCACTAATATATAGAAGGATGGTGACATAAATATTCACCGCCTCAATTTAACCTTGGATGGAATAATTGCACTAGATGTTGGGTACTCAAAATTCATCACAGATGCAAAAGGGTTATTAGACAATAGATGGAAGAGTCACTTGGCCAACACACAAAAAATCCAAGAGTAGAAATGGCCTCATGATTACACAATGTACCAATGGGAGCAAAGATATCTATCTCTCACAGAAGAATAGACCTTGTAGTGAAGTACCAAGCCTTGCAGATACTATCATGGAGAGAGGACCTTGCCAAATCTAAATGATGGCGGTTACCTTATGATGAGTAACAGACTTCTATATCTTGCAAGTGTTGTGGACTTCATTATCTGATAAATTCTCTTCACTTCTCATCTTTCATTGCTTTTAAAGTTTTATGTAATCCTATGTAAACAACAATAATTAAGACTTTTTTATTTATGTTAAAAGTTGGTAATTGAAAAGACACTTTTTTACATGTCATTCAAGACAAAATTTTGAAACGTATTGTGAAATATTTTTGAAGATCAATAGAATGAAGTTATAATTGGTGGTCTATTTCTAGTTTCAATTGTTTGTTGAAGTGAATTAATGAATTTTATCGTGTTGTCTCCAATTTGATCTTTCCTTGTTATTTAAATCAATATATCAAGGGTATATATGGTTTGTCAAAACACATTTGTTGTCAAACAATTCATTTTGTACTACATTTTGGTGTTAAATCTTTGGTAATTATGGTTAGTTTCATCACATTCAAATTTTGAATTCTAAGAAATTATTATATATAGTAAATAGATTGATGGTTGTTTGGATAGTGAAATTAGCTCTCTTAGAAATTAACTAAAATATCTTGTCTTGAAATATCTAGAAGGATTATTTTAATTAAAGAGGATTTTGTGGTTATTTTTCTAACAATGATTTTATAGTGCAACTAGCTTGCTATTTTCATTCAAGATACAAGTCATGATCAAAGTCAAACACATACCAAGAATATGGTACTCTACTTCAAACCCTCAACCTCACTTAGTATAGTCTACTTACATGGGTATATTAAGGAAGTTGCTAAACAATTAATATATATCATTTTTTTTGTGAAGGAGAATCTTGTGAGATCCAATATGGCAGTGGATCAATATCTAATTTCTCTTTTGCTAATATTGAATGAGATTAGGGTGTTGCAACAACCAAGACATATACTTTAGAACATTAGAGTTTATAGTTATGGTGACTGATATAGATCCTCCTTTCATTCTTGATCCTCTGATTTCATTGGCCAAAGATAAGGTATTAATTTTTTCTCTCTCCTTGTACCATTTTGAATTTCAACATTATTGCAACCTTTTAAGATGTTAGATGGGAATTGCAACATTTTTAGGTTAGCTCCATGTGCCATGTAATACCTGAATCATTCCTTAATTTGTGAGAGGCTTTCCTTCAATTTCCTTTGATATATTTCAACTGTTCACTAGAATTATTTACATAATGTGGATTTTGCAAAGGTGGATTGAAGGGATCGAAACCAATAAAATGAACATAGTTTGATTCTTATTGTAGAGGGAAATAATCAAATGGGTAAAATGGTGGGATTAAAACTAATGAAATGATGTTTGACATAGTACAAAACCCTTTTAAGTGCAAAGTTTTCCTATGATCAAATCCCCTGACTTGCTACCCTTTTTTCTAATTTTGATGAATTGTAAGAGAATAAACCTAATTAACTTGCACAACAACATCAAATTTTTGGACTTATATTGACGATGAGTTTTGAACCAATTGGTGATGCTTCTATGTGTTTTTTCAAGTGGTTGTTTTCTTGCAAGTTTAATGGATACCTTAAGTTTTTTTATTAATCATTAGTTTTAAAATTACCATTGTAGAAAGTACCTTATGTGTTTGTGCCTTGAAAAGTTGAATTGGATGGTACTTGTAAAGTGAATGGGGAAGATGATGTCACAGTTGGGAAAGTTGTTGTGAAACATTAGGTTGGTAGTTTTTGGATGTTAAGGCTTCCTAGTTGGATATCAAATATATTTTCTCATCAACTTAATTTGGAATTTATGTATAAATGGATTCTTTAATGGTTTAGGTCTTTACTGAGACAACACATGAACTAGGTGTGAAGCATTTTTTCCTTAATCATTTTTTTTAATTTTTGGATTTTATATGTTTTTGGCTTTAGATGATTTCATGCTCAAAGAAAAAGTTGTTTGGAGAAGGCGCGCAATACACCATGTGGTGGATACATGATTTTCATTTATCGTCTTCCTTTCAAGAGAGAAAGCTAAGACATGTGTCAACTCAGTGAAATATTTTCTCAAGGTTTATTTTCACAAATCTAGGAATCCCCGCTCGCTCGACATGTCATCTCTTTGTTGTGAATAGTTTTCACTTTTAGGGAACCATCTTTTTTGGGAGTTTGTCAAAGCATGCTGGTTTCTTTTGGTTTTCAGGATGGAAACTTTGAGTCGGTGCCATCGAGCCACATGATTGGTCAAAAATAATTTTTCCAGGTTGTTTTTTAGGATCTGATTATTTTCAGATAATGATCTTTGCTAAATATCTAAAGAGAATTAATGCGGTAGTTGGGAATTAATGACCAAAGATTGTCATGACCTAATAAAATATCTACAATTAGATCATGAGCTATCAAATGCCAACATCTAACAACATTTACTTCTAGGATGTGGTGGTGGTTCTCTCTTTCTTTTAACTATAAATGGGAGGCAACAATAGAAAAGGAGAAGTTTTTCAAAAAGTTCCATCTTTCAATTTCCTTTTCTGAGGAAATTTTTTTTTATTTTTCTTTAGGAATAGAAGTATTTTCAAAATTATTTTGTAGAATACTACTTTTCTCTGGCATGTTATATTGTTTTAGAAAAAAATATTATCGAATTGGCATCTGACCTCTATTTTTTTAGTTCATTTGATATTCAAGTACGAACTGTTTAGAAGAAATCTTTGAGACTATGCATGTTATGGCCTTTATCAAGTTTCTTTCTTTATGTTTTCACTCAGAATGAAACACTATGTTAAGTTGAATTCAAATAGTTTGAGTAGTTGATTTCCATGTTGTAGGCTTATATGGTAGGGTAATAACTTGTGAAAATTGGATTATGTCTATGAACTTCTCTATTTTTCTGAAGGGTTGTTGTTTTGTTATATTATGTTGTAAGAAGAGAGATTTTTTTCACAATTTTTGAAATTTTTTTCTGTTAACCTTAGAAATATTTATGTTTGATTGGACCATAATGAGCACTACCTACAAGGAGATTTGAAAGATTGTACTGTGCTTGTATTTAGCCTTTGTTGTTCATTCTCTTCCCAACAATGAAGGTTTGTGGTGTTTTATCTCTAATATATTATTCATAGGAAAGATTGGGTTTGAAATGGTGTAAAAGCTTTGATGCATCGCCATTTTTTATGTTTTAAGTTTATATTTCTTTCTACCCTTTTCTCCAAAACTCAAATAAGAGTCGACTTTCTATAAAAATCCTAGAGGTATTCAGTGAGGAAAAAATCAGTCCCCCACTTGCTGAATTTCCCAAAAGGCTATCAGAGAGGCACAAGCTTTGATGATCAACAGTTCTTTTTCTGGCACACCCGGTGGGACCCGAAGTTTTTCAGACACCTGATTAGAAGTCAGATATATTTATTAAATCAGGCCAAGTAAAGAAGTTGGAAGTTTCATGCCAAGATTCCAAACAAGAGCATCCTCAAGAGGCCATTGTTGGTATATGGATCCTAATCAGACTCGGAGGTTAAAGTCTCCCCACTTTTATCAATGCGGTTTCCCCCTAAATTATTTAACGGGGTGAAGGGGCAACGCCCCTTGTGGGGGTTTGGGGTAGCGCCCCTTGTGGGGTCCATGGGAAACACCCCTGGCATGTTCCCTGTCATGATACAAGGAAAGGTTGAGGGGCAGCGCCCCTGAAATCTCTCACAATTTTTATTATTTTATAAAGGCGTCGGGTGTTATTTTTTCTATTGGACGACATAAAAAAACCCTAATTTTTAAACTGACATAAGTCTTGATAAAAGGCTAATGGTTTGGGTTTCTGTGGACATTGTATTGTAGCATTTGTAGTGGTATTGAGTTGCAAGGATTATTGGTTGTAATCGGTTTGATTTAATATACTAGTTAATAATAGTGGACTCTCTGTTGGTGGACGTAGCCCAAGTTTGGGTGAACCACAATAAATATTATCTCTTGTTATTATTATTATTATTTTCATTCCTCTATTTAATCTTTATTTGTTTAATTATTTCCAGGTTGTATTAGAGCAATGTTGCGTTTAATTATTGCTTGGAGGAAGGTCTCACGGTTGAGTGGGAGTCTCATGGTTAAGTGGGAGCAATGGTGGATGAGGGTAAATTGAAGGTAGATAAATTCAATGGGAAAAACTATTAGTTATGGAAGATGCAGATGGAGGATTATCTCTATCAAAAGGATTTATGGAGGCCATTGGAAGGAACGACCAAGAAACTGGCAGGAATGAGTGATGAATGGAATCTTTTGGAAAGAAAGGCACTGGGAGCCATTTGTTTATTCCTGGCACAATTGGTGGCATTCAATATTACAACAACAAAGACAACTCAAGAGTTGATTCCAGAAACCCTAACGAAGTTATATGAAAATCCTTCTACTTCGAATAAGGTATTTCTCATGAAGAATTTATTTAATATGAAAATGGCAAAAGGTGAGTCAGTTGTTGATCATTTAAATGAGTTTAATATAGTTACCATTCAATTAACTTCTGTAAATGTAAAATTTGATGAAGAAGTTAGGGTTCTTTTGATTTTGTGTTCTTTGCCTGAAAGCTGGAATAGCTTGGTCATGGTTGTTAGTAATTTTGTTTCTAGTTCGAATACATTGAAATTTGATGAGGTTCTTGGTGTTATTTTGAGTGAGGAAATTCATAGGAAAAGCTCGGGTGGAAAATCCACATCAGGTAGTGTTTTGAATGCAGAAAGTAGGGGCAGAACAAAGGAGAGAGGAAACAATTTTGGAAGTCGTGGGAAGTCACGAGGAAAATCAAAGGAAAAAAGGTCTCAATCTAAAGACAAGAGGGATTTTTGATACTATGGTAAGCTGGGTCATTTAAAGAAATATTGTTGGTCTCGAAAAAATAAAGGAGACAAAAAGGAATGCAATAAAGAGGCAAATGTGGTAAGTAATAAATCTAATGAGGATGCTTTTCTTTTTTCCCTTGATAATGCTGATGATTCTTGGGTGTTAGATTCAAGGGCTCCATTTCATGCTACGCCCCATAGAAGTTATTTTCTTGATTATGTCCAAGGGGATTTTGGGCTGGTTTATTTGGGATATAACGAACCCTATTAGATTGTTGGGAAGGGAAGAATAAAGATTAAGTTGTAGAATGGGAATCATTGGCTACTACATGAGGTAAGGCATGTTCCAAAGTGAAAAATAAATTTAATTTCAGTAGGGAAACTAGATGATGAAGTTTGTGTTGTTACATTTAGTGATAAAAATTGGAAGGTTACAAAAGGTGTCTTAGTGGTAGAAAAAGGTGTGAAAGTAGGCACCTTATATCTTTGTATAGGTCATACTGTTCCTTCTACTTTAGCTATTGCAGATAAAAATCAATGTTTAGAAATAGTTGTTGCAATTCAACAGGCAGAAAAATAGATAGTTGCTATGGATTCTAAATAAACACTGTGGCATAATAGACTTGGGCATATGAGTGCAAGAGGTATGAAAGTACATTCAAAGAATGTTTTACCAGGTCTGAAATGTGTTAATATGGATTTATGTGAAAGTTGTGTGTATGACAAACAAAAGAGAGTTAGTTTTCTCAAGGATGGGAAGCAAAAGAAAGATGAGAAATTGGATCTTGTGCATACGGATGTATGGGGACCAGCTCAAGTATCTTCTCTTGGTGGCTCTCGATACTATGTCACTTTTATTGATGATGCAACAACGAAGGTATGGATTTATTTCCTTAGGCAGAATCTAATGTATTTGAAACTTTTAAGAAATGGAGAAGCTTGGTTGAGAATGAGACAAGTAAAAAGTTAAAATGTCTCAAATATGATAATGGTGGTGAGTATTGTAGCAAAGATTTTGAATATTATTGTTCCTCAAATGGTATTCGTAGGCATAAAATGGTTCCAAGGACTCCATAGAAAAATGGAGTGGTTGAAAGCATGAACAAAACAATAATGGAGTGTGCACAAACTATGAGATTGCATGCTAGGTTGCATTTGAACATGTGGGAAGAGGCTGTAAATACTGTTGCTTATTTAATTAATAGAGGTCCTTTCGTTCCCTTGGGTTGTGGTATTCCAGACAAAGCATGGACAGGTAAGAAGGTGAGTTACTCTTTTCTCAAGACCTTCGGTTGTGAAGCATTTGCACATGTAGATTTTGAAAATAGAACCAAGCTAGATGCAAAATCAAATAAATGTATATTTGTTGGATATGGCATTGATGAATTTGGTCATAGGCTTTGGGATTCTAAAAAATCAAAAAATTGTGAGAAGTAGGGATGTCATATTCAATGAGAAAGTGTTGTACAAAGATCAGTTGCAGTAGCATGAGAAGAAAGAAAATGATTATGTAGTGTTGGATGACACACCAAATAGCAATGTTCCAGTGGTTCCTCATGATCTGCAACAACAACAACAAAAAATACCACAAACTCTAGTGAATATTAGATGATCTTCAAGGATAAGTAGCCCTCTAGAAAGATTTTCTCCCTCTTTGTATTCTATTTTGTTAACAGATGTTGGTGAATATGAAGGGTATGATGAAGCTATGTAGGTGGATACAAAGGTTCAGTGGGAGCATGCAATGGAAGAAGAAATGGACTCCTTGCTAAAAAATGAGACTTGGGAATCATGTAAGTTGCCTACAGGTAAAAAGGATTTACCAAACAAATGGGTTTGTAAGTTGAAAGAGGAAGATGGAGGTAAGAACATATTTAAAGCTAGGTTAGTTGTAAAAGGATTTGCACAGAAAAAGGGCATTAATTTTGCTAAGATTTTTCCTCCAATTGTTAAGATGACTTCTATTTGTACTATTTTAAGTATTGTGGTTGTTGAAGATTTTCATTTGGAATAGCTACATATGAAAACTACCTTTCTTCATGGTGATTTGGAGGAGGAGATATATATGGAACAACCCCATGGATTTGAGGTCAAAGGAAAGGATAAATTGGTGTGAAGATTGAAGAAGAGTTTATATGGCTTGAAACAAGCACCTCAACAATGGTACTTGAAATTTGATAGTTTTATGGCTGAGGAAGGCTACATTAGGTGTAATTATAACCATTGTGTTTATTTTAAGAGGTTGGATAATGATAGGTATATTTTTTTATGCTTATATGTTGATGAAATGCTTATAGCACGGCCTAACATGGATCACATAAGTGAGTTAAAACAACAATTAGCAAAATCATTTGCTATGAAGGATTTGGGAGCAGCAAAACAAATCTTTGGTATGAGAATTTGAAGAGATAGGAAGAACAAAAAATTGACTCTATCTCAGGTTGGCTATGTTGAAAAGGTGTTGTAGAGATTCCACATGGAGAATGCAAAACCTGTTAGCACACCTTTTCCTAGTCATTTGAAATTGACTAAGGAGATGTGTCCAGATACATAAGAGGAGGAAGATAAAATGTACAAGGTACCATATGCTTTAACTATAGGAAGTTTAATGTATGCCATGGTATGCACGAGACCATATATTGCACATGTTGTTGGAGCCGTAAGTAGGTATATGAGTAATGCCAGATTGGAGCATTGGAATGCAGTAAAATGGGTTCTCATGTATTTGAGATGTACATCCAATAAATGTTTATGTTTTGGGGGATCTAATATTGATTTAGCAGGTTATGTAGACTCAAATTTGGTAGGGGATATTGATACCAGGTGGAGTACTACAGGTTATGTCTTTACTGTAGGTGGGACAACAGTAAGTTGGATCTCATGGTTGCAAAAGGTGGTTGATTTATCCACCACGAAGGCAGAGTATGTAGCTGCAACAGAGGCAAGCAAGGAGATGATATGGCTGCAATATTTCATGGAAGAATTGGGAAAACAACAAGCCACCAGTTATTTGTTTATAGATAGTTAGAGTGCCATACATCTTGAAAAGAATTATTCCTTGGATTCAAAGACCAAACACATATAGTTGAGGTATCACTTCATTCGGTTAGTGTTGGATGATGGATATTTAAGGTTGGAAAAGATACATAAAGATGACAATCTAGCGGATATGTTTACAAAGGTAGTGCCAAGGGAGAAGTTGAGCTCCTCTTCAGCTTCGGTTGGTCTTCAAGGCTAAAAACAATAAAATTAGAACAGGGTCTAGGGTGCTTATTTCTAGTGGGAGCTACAGGGTTAGTGGTATTATGATCATTCTCCAAGTGGGAGGTGATATGGGGTGGAGTTTGATCAGTCTCCAAGTGGGAGATTGTTGGTATATGGAGCCTAATAAGACTTGAAGGTTAAATTTTATCCACTTTTATCGGCACAGTTTCCACCCAAATTATTTAATGGGGTCAAGTGGCAACGCCCCTTGCGGGGTTCAGGGGTAGCGCCCCTAACATGCTCCTTATCGTGATACAGGGAAGGGTCAAGGGGCAACACTCCCGCTGAGGCTCGGGGGCTGTGCACCTGAAACCTCTCATGATTTTTATTATTTTATAAAGGCATCAGGATTTATTTTTTCTATTGGCCGATATAAAAAAAAGCCCTAATTTTGTAACCGACATAAGTCTTGATAAAAGGATAAGGGTTTGGGTTTTTTTGACATTGTATTGTAGCATTTACAGTGGTATTGAGTTGCGAGAATTACTAGTTGTAATCAGTTCGATTTACTAGATAATAATATTAGACTCTTTGTTGGTGGATGTAGCCCAAGTTTGGGTGAACCACGTTAAATATTATCTTTTGATGTTATTATTTTTGTGTTTTTCATTCCTCTGTTTAATCTTTATTTACATGTAATTGATATTTTCTGCATACAATTCCTAGCAGCCATTTCCAGTACTCCTTGTTACCCGCCTTGGTACCTAGGAGTAGACTTACAGGTTTTGTATATCCTGTAAGGAGTGATAGAGAAAGGAGAGAGAGCCTAGAATTTAGAGCCTTATCTACTCCACCTAGAGGCTGAACTTTCAAAATTAGAATACTAATATACCTAATTCATAGGAATCTGCTCTCCATGGCTCACTTAGTTGCCCCTACTAGAAATTTCATAACCTGGGATAGTGGTAGTCCACTACAACCACCTATTCCCTCAGATGTATGGCCTGCCATACCTACTAACACCCTCAAGGCTATTCCAGGATTTTTTGAAGAAGATTTCAAAAACCCCTCTGAACACCTTCAAGATATAGCAAAGGTATGTAGGGTACATAACATTTCAAAATAAAAAATTTCTCTTAGGTTGTTGGCTACCTCTTTCAGAGGAAAGGCCCAAGATTGGTATCAATCTTTGGCCTCTAGTTCTATCCACTCTTGGGATCAACTCAGAGAGAGGTTGTTCGAACACTTATCAAAAAAGAGAGATCAATCTTTGTTACTCCATCAACTAATCACTATCAAAAGAGCCACACAAGAGGCCATGAGAGATTTTAACACCAGGTTTCACAAAACCTAGCAAAGAATCCCTATGATTTCCTGACTCCTAGCTATGATGGTTTTTATGTTCTACTTGAAGGCTTTCAATTTAGATATTGTGGTGATGATAACTTCCATGAAAGGGGATACCTTACCCGATGCATATGAGTTGGTTGTGCATGTAGAGAACAATTTGATCAACATTGGAAAACTTCCACCATGACCTCTAATTCCTGTATTTGTAGAAATCTTCGATGGTACTCAGGAAGAAGCTACTCCAAGAACTTTTTCTACACAATTGATGACATCCGCTATGCTATAGTCCATGTACGTATACCCCGCCACATAGCCAAGTACATCAGGTGCTTCCTCTATGGAAGTGGACATCAATGACATGAAGAGCCTCATGCATTCTTTTTCTAACATGTTGGTTTTCATCGAATGTCAGAAAGCGGCACCTCCGAAGAAGACCGCTCAAACCTATGGTGGAGGAAAGCCATCCTACCAACAAAATACGTACCAAGGACCCTCGAGAGGAGAAGGTCAACAAACAACATCCGCAAACCAAATAGTCCTGGTTACTATGCTGCTATAGATAGTCAAGGAAAACCAAAGTAAAGAGTTAATCCTAGGCCAGAACAACTTGGCGGAAGATGAGAATGTATGGTTCTTCCCATGCAATGATAGTCATATGCCCTGAAATTGTCTGAGGGGAAGTATGCAACAAAAGGTAGCAGAACAAAAAAAAGAAAGGCATGCTCCCAAATACTAAAGAATATGATTCTCTTGAAATGGAAAATGACCACTTCAAAGCACAAATACAAGGAATGTCCTTGGAGCAAGAATTGGATACTGTGCTTGACCAAGTGCTATTTTCATGGATGGAGGAAGAAGATGTTGTGTTCGCAAATGAAGCTCTGAAAACTAGTGCTCCACAAGTACAGTTGGACTACAACACAATATCCAAAAGAAGGCTCACAAGACAATACGTACAACAAGCTTTGTGCATCCTTAGCCACGACAACCACCATCGCAAGAAAAGTAGGCTCTACTAGTCATCGACTGACCTACTCAACAGCCAAGAATTCCACCATTGCCAAAGAAGGAGATGGATAAGGTGTCGATCCCATTCATGGTGGATCATTTTCCTCCAAAGACAAGAGATATACCACTATTTAATCCCAAATTCTAGCCAGTCAGATCACTCAATGTGGTGAAACAATTGAAGAAAGCTCCTACTAATGTATCTCTATGGGATGTCATATCTATCCCCAAACAAAAGACATTACTTTGGGAAGCATTAAAGAAGGAAGAAAAAATACCTCAGACGGATGCAACACCACCGTGTGACCAAAGTGAAGATAAAGAAGCCACATTGGATCCTCAAGCTTTGAAGGCCATAGCTTTTATGAACAATGTAATCAATTCAAAAGAGAAAGAGGTAAGCAAACCAAATCCCACACCTTTCTTTTTAACACTTATTGTGGAAGATTAAATTTTTCATAATAACACAGATTGATTCGGGAGCTAGTAGAACAATCATGCCAAAGCAAGTGGTCGATGCCTTGAAACTTAAGTATGAGCCCCTTGAGAAGTGAATCATGCAATTCAATGGGAAGAAGGTTTTGACCATTGGTCAAATAAAAGATCTGTCTCTAACCCTCTTCTCATGTCCAAGCCAAACGATTTCACAAGAAGTAGTGGTGATAGACAATCCCCCGATCTTTAGAATATGTCTTTCAAGAGATTTCATCGTGAAGCTTGGCGGATATTTGGTGCTCAATTGGTCTCACCTGATATTGAGAGCCAAGCATGGGGCGAAGAAAATATTTTGTCTGAATCTTTGCATCTCGAACATAGTGGAAAATTCAGTCCTATGCTTTGAACTGACACATACCTCTTTCTTGCAAAGGGAGAGATATTGTATAGAGATGTTGGAAGATGAAGAAGACATTAGTGATTGGACTCTAGAGGAAGAGGTAATCATCAACCAATTCATCAACTTTGACCCATTTGGAAACTTTCATGCAACATGTCTAGGCACCTATGTCATTTTTTATGACGATCAAGTCTTTCTGAAATTGATTAAGGAACGAGAGGAATATGATGATCTAGGAGACAACTGTCTATGGACCTTATACTTTGATGGCACCAAATGCAAAGCCAGTTCTAGAGCTAGTGTCTGACTAGTGTCCCTGACAGGATTGAAGACCCTCAAGGCTTTTCATTTTCAATTCTCATGCTCGAACAATGATGTGGAGTATGAATCCTTGGTTCATGGTATGATTCTTGTAGAACAAATGGGTGTAAAAGAGAGTGTGAGCATTTAGAGACTTAGAGTTAGTTGTGATCCAGATCTGTGGGCAAGCGGCTATAAAGAATATAAGAATGAATTCATACATACATCAGATATGGGATCTGATTGAGAGTTTTGAAGCTTTCAATATACAAGTTATTCCCCAATCTCAAAATTGTGTTACTGATCATATGGCATCAATTTGTTCACAATTTTAGCTAGTCTCCAATTCAAAAAAAAAGTAGGATGTAGTATAGATCATCATCTAACCAACAATTCCCAACAATGATCAAAATTGGAAAGTATTTGAGGATGACATTCAGATAGCTACCTTTATATAGAAATTAGGAGGAGCTTCTAACTATTCATAGCTAAGAGCAGAATCTCCTGAAAAGAAGATTATCCAGTTAAAAGGAAATAAGCTTCCCCGAGGTTTAATCACCCTCAAAAATATTTTTGACTATGAAGATGTAAGAAATGGAAAATATAGGTTCACTGTGAATGAAAGAGATTATGAAGAGCTTGATGCTAGAAATGACAAAAAGTGAAAGGTCGGAAGGGAAATTTTGTGGGAAGATAAAGAAAGGCTAAGGGATCTATGTTCTAGATATGATGGAGTTGTAGCCTGGACCTATGATGATCTTAGAGGGTATGGTCTGGGCATAATTCAACATACTATTGACTTGGAAAAAGCATCAAAGCCCATCTAACAAAAGCAAAGGCCGATTAATCCAAAGGTTGAAGCGTTGATGGCACAAGAGCTCACCAAATTGATCAAGTCAAGGATCATATATTCGATTAAGCACTCCACATGGGTGTCTAATTTGGTACTAGTTTGAAAAAAGAATAGCGATATTAGGCTTTGTGTTGATTTTTGAGATTTGAATAAAGCCTCACTAAAACACCACTATCCTTTGCCATCAATGGAGTAGTTCCTATAGACCGTGGCTAGATCCAAGATATTTTCGTTGCTTGATGGATTCTCAAGTTATAACTAGGTATATGTAAAGGAAGGTGACCAACATAAGACAATGTTTACCACTAAGTGGGGAACGTTTGCATATTCAAAAATGTCATTCAGACTTTCAAATCCTAGTGTGACTTTTCAACAAGCAATGGATATTTCCTTCAAAGGATTAATTAATCCAATTATTCTCATATATCTGGATGACTTAATGGCATTTTCAAATTCAAAGGAGGATCACTTTGATCATCTAGAATTTTTTTTCCAAAAGTATGAGCAATTCAAAATTTCTTTGTGTGGACAAAGATTTTGGCACCACAAGACTCTCTAACACTTCTAGGGTTTTTCACCTAAAAGGTGAGAGGTAGGCCAAAATGTGCAATGTCCCCACTCAAAACTAATACAAGTATGAATGAAATATGCCTAAATAGAGTGTCCTAAATGCAATAAACTGATAAAATATATTGATTATTGATGCAAAACTAAGGAAATGCTAAATGTTTGAAAATACAATGTTGTATACAAAAGCACCTAGAAAGATTAATATAAATGTAATCAAAGAAGAACAGAAAAGTAAAACAGAAAGCATGCACCTGGAAATGTGTTGAATATTGGAATGAAGATTGAAAATGATATTGATCTTGAAAAAATGGCCTACTAGGACACTTACGCCATTCTGGGCGACCTAGTCCCAGATCTGGAAAATTGCATCGGAGCCTGTTTTAGCCAAATGGGTATTCAAATCTATAGAAAACTTTTAAAAATAGGTACATTGGGACTAATTCACCACTAATGGTGATTTAGTCCACTTTGGATTTTCTAAAAATTTGAAAGTGGAAACGGAAGCCCTCGGTCTGCACTTTCTGCTCCTCCAAGTGTCTAATTCTGAAACTCTAATTTTTAGCACTATAATTGACTTTTTATTGATATTTTAACCTAGCCAAAAAAGGAGATAACTTCAACAAGTTTGCAAACTATTCTTCAATGATCTCCAAGCCTTCAAGGTACCTAAATTTGTAAACACACAAGGAGACACAGAGAGAGAGAGAGAGAGAGAGAAATCTTGAATGTTAGGGCATGAGGGTTTGCCTTGGTCAAACCCCTTTATAGGTAATTAAACCAAAATGAAGAAATAATGTAATGAAGCATTAAAAAATGGAATTAGAGACTTACCATGATGATAGATCTTGATTTTTTGTAGCAATAGATGAATAATTTTCCCTGGAATGTCTGAAAAAGCTATCTTGATGACTTGAAATGTTAAAACACTAGCTTGCTTGACTTAAGAACATGATGAATGATGGATGAATAATGAATTGATTATGAATTAGGGTTTAGAAGCTTGTATTTATAGGAAATCCATCTAATTTTCCTGTTAATTTGATCCCCAAGGCCCACATGAAGGAAAAATAAGCTTAAAATCCAATTTTTCCCACTTGAACCTCAAAAATAGTCTAAATGGGACTAAGTCACCAAGCTGGGCGACTTAGTCCCACCTAGATGGGACTAATTCACCCAGATGGGTGACTTGGTTCTACAGGGGCTCTTTTTTCAACTGGATTGTCTGAGAATGAAGAAAACAGGTTTATATGTTGATTTCATCGGGTGTTTGATCAAAATAATCATTGGGATGCACAATATGGGGCCATAGGGGCCTATTAATGATGATGTAAATGGTAATTAGGGATAGGGACACAAGTTTCAATGTGAACATGTGATGAAATACACTTTACATCATTAAAATGAGGTCCACATAGCTTAGAAAGGCACAACATCCAATGTGAATGTGTAAGAAACATTACAACACTAGATTAGAATTAGGTTTAATTTACAAGATTTCTAGATTAATGTGAGAATGCAATTAAATACATTTTATAACATTGAGTTAGGAAAAATAGGTCCATGAGACTTAAATGCTTAATAAAAGTCTAGAAAAGTGTGAAAGTCATTCACAACACTTTGCAACACCTTTACAAGACATGCATTTTATTCATTTTGCTACTGTCTAAGACATTAAATCAAGGAAAAATCAAGCCAAAATCACAAGGAGGGCCTAAACAGGAAGAAAAAGTAGAAGGGTTACTTTTTCCATGTCCACACTTTGAATCCCAAAAAAAATAAAAATTGAAGTACCCCAAGGTAAGATGCTTGGTTTTGTAGTGTCAAAAGAGGGAATAGCAATAGACCCCAAAAGGGTAAGATCTATAATGGAGTTACCCCTACCAGTAAATCAAAAGGGACTACAATATTTTCTAGGAAAGATCAACTTTTTCAACAGGTTTATTTCATATTTCACAAGCATTGCGAGACCTATCACGTTGATACTAAAAAAGAACCTAATTTTCAAATGGACCCCCAAGGGAAAAGTAGCTTTTAAGAAGATAAAGATAGCTATCTCCCCTGCTTCAGTGTTGGCTAACCCAAACTTTTTTAAATATTTCCTACTGTATGTATATAGCGGCCAACATAGCATAGCTTCGATACTCACTCAGAAGGATGAAGGAAATAACAGAGAACATCCTATCACATTTCACTCAAGGACTCTTAAAGGATATGAGGCTAGGTATAATTTTGTTGAAAAGAAGCCCTTTTCCATTTTTAAAATCCTATAGAAGTTCTGAAACTTGGTGTCAGAAAATAGAATCACTATTCTCGTCGCACATCCCAGTGTACGGGAGTACATCACCGAAGGTGAGATAACTGAGAAGAGGGAAAACTAGATCACCAAGATCCTAGAGTATGATGTGGACATTCGACCAACCAAGCTGGTTCGAGGAAGAGTTCTTTGTGAATACCTCATGCAAAAATCAAGTTTTGTGGCTGAGAAGGAGGCCGATCAAGTCTACTCAAACTAGTTCAAGTCCTATGAATCTTGGGTGATAGATCAGATGCAATATATGCAAAAGGGACAATACCCAACCAATCTTCTATTCCAAAAAAGGAAATACTACTGACTGCAAGGTACTAGGTATATATTAATTGAAGGTACATTATTCAAGAGAAATTATGATGGTGTCCTACTCTGATGCTTAGATAAGCCACAAACGAAAAGAGTTTTGAATGAATTCCATAGCAGTCCTGAGGATGGAAATTTCTATGCCGACACCACTGGCTTGAAGATAATGCAAGAAGAATATTATTGGCACTCCATGTTTCTGAAGCACACTATCTAGTGCAAAAATGTACTCAATGCCAATATTTTTTGGAAAAAGAAATAATTTTTCCTTGCCTTTGAGTCCAATTGTAACTGAAGAACCCTTTGCTCAATGGGGTTTGGATTTCAACAGAATGATAAATCCTATTTCTAGCATGGGTCACAAGTGGATTCTTATGATGACTAACTACTTCACAAGGTGGACGAAGGTCGTTTCCCTCCAAAATGCTAGAGAGGGCAAGATTGTCAATTTCCTTGAAGAGTTGGTAACCAAATTTGGTTCACCAAAAACCATCATATCCGACAATGCTCGGGCTTTTGTAGGCTTGAGGATGTTATATTTTTCTATCAATCATGGGGTTTACCTTAAAACTTCATCGAATTACTACCCACAAGGAAATGGGTAAGCAGAGTCGACCAACAAAAACCTAATTAGATTAATCAAGTGCATCGGGTCAGAGCAACAAAGGGATTGGCACAAGCACCTATAAGTTGCTCTATGGGTAGACTGGATTACGCCCAAGTAGATCCTGAAGACTTCTCCTTATGAACTAGTATATGAAAAAGAGGTAGTTCTACCTATTTCCATAGAAATCCCTGCTTTGCAACTACTAAAATCCTTGGAGATTAAAGAAAGTGATGGAATGGAAGTATAGCTGGCGAAAGTCTTCAAACTTGAAGAAGATAGAGAAAAATATTATGAAGCCATGATCGACTGCCAACATATAGTAAAGTGTTGGTTCGATAAAAAGACATCTGACCTAGATTTCAAGGAAGGGAGCCTAGTACTAAAGTATGATGAGTGCACTACAAAACCAAGACAATGCACCAAATTTGAAGCGCTATGGA
>VDFB02047230.1:56087958-56202611 GCA_007258455.2 Sequoia sempervirens | reverse complement strand
AGAGAAGGTGTGCAACACGCCACGTGGTGGCTGCGTGATTTTCATCTATCACCTTCCTTTTGACAGAGAAATCCAAGACACATGTTAGCTCAATGGAATATTTTCTCAAGGATGACTTTCACAAATATGAGAATCCTTGCTCGCTTGACATGTCATCTCTTCGCTACAGGTAGTTTCCACTTTTAGGGAGTGATCTTTTTTTGGATTTTTTCAAAGCATGTTGGTTTCTTTTGGTTTTCAGGATGGAAACTTTGAGTCGACACCATCAAGCCACATGATTGGTCAACAAGACTTTTTCCAGGTTGTTTTCTAAGATCTGATTGTTTTTAGATAGTGATCTTTGCTAAATATATAAAGGGAATTAATATGACAGATGGGAGTTAATGAGAAAATATTGTCATGACCTAATAAAAGATCTGCAATTAGATCATGAGCTCAAATTCCAACATTTGGCAACATTTACTTATCAGATATGGTGGCGGTTCTCTTTTTCTTTTAGCTATAAATGGGAGGTGGCAACAAAAAAGGAGAAGTTTTACCAAAAGTTCCAAGTTTTAGTTTCCTTTTCTAAGGAAAAGTTTCTTTAGTTTTCTTTATGTATAGAAGTATTTTTAGAAGTATTTAACAAAATATTTCTTTTCTCTGGCATGTTATATTGTTTTAGCTCAAACTATTATCAGATTGGCATCCAACCTCTATTTTCTAAGTTAATTCGATATTCAAGTATGAATTGTTTAGAAGAAATCTTTGAGACTAGGCATGTTATGGCCTTTATCAAGTTTCTTTCTTTATGCTTTCGATTAGAATGAAACACTATGTTAGGATAAATTCAAATAGTTTGAGTAGTTGATTTCTATGTTGTAGGCTTATATGGTAGGATAATAACTTGTGAAAATATGATTATGTCTATGAACTTCTCTATTTTTCTAAAGGGTTGTTGTTTTGTTATATTATGTTGTAAGAAGATATTTTTGCAATTTCTGAATGTTTTTCTATTAACCTTAGAAATCTATATGTTTGATTGGAACTTAATGAGCACTACCTATGAGGAGATTTGAAAGACTACATTGTCCTTGTATTTAGTTGTTGTTCATTCTCTTCCCAACAATGAAGGGTTGTGGCATTCTGTGTCTAATATATCATTCATAGGAAAGATTGGGTTTGAAATTTTGTAAAAGCTTTGGCACATCACCATTTTTTTATTTTATATTTATATTTTTTTCTACCCTTTTCTCCAAAACTCAGAGAAGAGTTGGCTTTCTATAAAAATCTTGGAGGTATTTAGTGAGGCGCAAATCGGTCCCCCACTCATTGAATTTCCCATAAGGCTGTCAGAGAGGTGCGAGCTTTGATGATCAACACCAAGTTTGACATTTTTGTTGTCCAATTTTGATGGAATTCTTTGGTTTGGTTTCCAACAAATTTATGTTGATAATCTTGTTCTAGTCTAGCTACTATTGATATCCTTTATTCTATAATCTGAGAGTATCACCTTTCTTAAATTTCAAACAAGGTTCTGAAATCAAGGGTTCAATATGCATATTTTAGGCCTATGTTGAACACTCTATTTAAGGCATTTGTTGACAAGGCTACAAGTTTTTAATTGATTTATCTTTCTATTGTGTTTGGACTTTCTTTTGTAAACTTGCAATATACAATACACTTTTATTCTTTTTGAACTGAGACTAATATTAATTTTTTTGGTTGTATTGAGGCACAACTTCATTCATGGAGAAAATGGCAGCACCCTATTGCTCATATCAGATGGCACATTGCATATAAAGGAGGATATATTCTAGTTGGGTTATTTTTTACTATGTTGAAGGTTGAGAGAGCTTCATATATATGACACAATCAACACTCTCCTTGGATTCTACATGGTATAGCTTGCTCTAGGAATATTTCCCACATTGTAGATGTTTTAAGAGATGAAAGGGACATGTGCTCACATTGAAGGGCTTCAAGCATGTGTTTCCCTCATTGCAGAAGTCTTTTGGAGAAGTTTCTTTCCTGCAGTCATTTCTCTGCAACATTGTAGCTAAAATTTTTAGTCTTGTGAATGAAAATAACAATTGTAATACTCTATTTGTACGCTATAACTAGAACACCTTTCTTTTATTAATTAATTTCACCAATTTTTCCTTCTCAATGGTTGTCTTATTGTGTGCAATTGATGATTGATTTATATTTCTATGTTTTATGCTTAAATCCTCAAATATCGGTCAATTAAAATGACTAAATATACTATTAATTGACATCAATTAATAATTAAATTGACTAAATATACTACCAATTGATAGAAATCAATGAACAGTGAATAAATATGACTAGATATATGACCAATGAAATAAGTGAATAAAAATGACTAAATATACTACCAAATTGATCAAAATGATGATTAAAATTAATGACTAAATACACTACCAATGCACATAAATTAGTGAATAAAAATGACTAAGTAAGTGACCAGTTAACAACAATCATTGACTAAATATATCAATGAATAAAAAAATGACTAAATAAGTGACCAGATTACAACAATCAATGACTAAATCAACAACTAAATAAGTGACCAGATCGTAGCAATGAATGACCAAATCAATGACTAAATGTACTACCAAATCGATCAATCAAGACAACCAGTAAATGACTAAAAATGGTTTAGTCATCAATCTAGTCACGTTATATATTACTGGCAATAAACTACTAGCGGTCACATGACCAACTATAGTCATTTATAAGCAATTTTTAGTAGTTTATTATTGTTTTTGTACTAGTGTATATTGCAAATCCATACTATGAAAATTTATTTCTTATTACTTCATGACCCTTAAAAGAGAGTCATTTGTGTGAAAAATACATTCAATGTACAGTTACATATGGCTTATGGAAAGGAGTAATACACTTTGATTGTGATTTGGAAAAAAAAACTTAAAATTGATCAAAGAAATTAATGAAAGAAGGGGAAATGAATTAGTTAGAGGAGAGGTACTATTTACTAGAATTGGATGGTATATCCTAATTGGAGGAGGTAGAGACCACTATGGAAACTAAAAATATTAATTTTGAGGAGGAAATGTTATGCCCTCCTAGTAGGGATTTTCCTCTTAAGTAAGCAACAACTCATATTATGGTTATTATTTTTAAGATTTTAGCTAAGGCTTTTTTTTAATATAAAGAAAAATTTATAGTTGATTATTTTTAATTATCCAAGTATGGGTGTGATATAAAATGGGAAATCTCCAACTTCATCAAAATAAATTGCCTATATATGTTGTGCAATAATAATAAGATCCTTAATTTTTTCCCTCTAGGAAGACCAAATCAATGAGGCTATACTAATTATTGAAGCTTAGATGAATGGATGTATGCATTTCCATAACCAAGTATATAAGATCATACATTTTGAATAATTTATAGTTAATGGTACTTATTCCTATTAGATATTTTATATTTCTCTTCATAAAAATAATCAAGTATATCTAGGTAATTAACATCAAGACCTAAGTGGGTCTAAACATATAACTACATATTAAAATATAATGATTATTTATTATTATTTGAGTATATGACTTAAGAATATGTATAATCAATTGGAAGGCATGATAAAATAATTGGTTAACCCCATATTTTATTAGATTGGAAAGGGGGTAGTTTATTACCATATCAATTTTAAGCAACAGATTATCAATTTTTTAATTTTTGACCCATAGATTACAAAATTTTCAATTCCAAGATTATACATTGTGAAATAAGGAAAAGTACCAAATCATATATTATTTGAAAATATTCAAGAATGCAAGTAATGAGGTAGATGAATCCAACAAAATTGGTCAACATGAAGTTGTGAAATTTGAATGAGACAACACAAGTAAATAAAAAAATGGTGGTACCATTTATATTTCAAGAACATAAAATATATAGAGGTGAAGATATTGTACATTCCACCAAGTTGCATTTTCAATCCATCAACATACATTTTAGAAAAGTGTTATTTCCTACTATCATTAGAAAGATGAAGGGTTTCTAGATAACTATCATGAAAAAGAATTAGTGTACAAATCATTTACCATCTCTTTTAAACCCTAGCATTTTTTTTTTAAATAAATGGTATATATTTAGATGGAATCAATACCATAAAATATAATTATGTTCCTCATGTGTTAACCTATGTGGACACAAAAAAAGTAACCCTTTTACTTTTTCTTATTTTGTCCCTCCTTGTGCTTATTTGGCTTGAATTCACCTTGAATTAATGTTGTAATGTGGTCCACACATTCACATTAGGTCTTGAATCCTTGAGAATCATTAAGACTTTTAGGATGTCTTGTAAAGGTGTTGTGAAGTGTTGTAACCCACTTTCACACTTTTCTAGGACCCTTTCATTATAATTCACTTAGATAACTCATTTTTATCACTTACCAAGTCTTATTTCAAAGCATTGTAAAGAGTTGTAACGAACTCTCATGCCTTTCTAGACTTGTCATCACTAATTCAACCCTTTCTTATGTTTAAATGACCCCTTAATGCACTTTTCGGCCATTCTTAAGTGTATTTTTGAGGATATTCCTATTAGACATCATTTAATGCACTTTAATCTCTGAAACCCAGTGAAATTGCCCTGGTGGGACCAAGTCACCACCTGGGGCAACTTAGTCCCACTGGGAAAAAAAATCAAAATAATTTTAATTTCTTGGTGGGATTTTATTCTTTTACCCTTGAGGTCAACCTATGATGTGTTATTTTTGGGAATTATTGGAAAATCAAGTATCAATAAAGGTTTTTCTCCTCATTTTTCATCTCCTAATCTCTTGCAATCTCATAACTCATTAAGCATTCATTCACTCAAGCATTCAAGCACTCTAAGCATAATCAAGTCATCCATTAGAGCACTCCATTGCATATCTTTAGATTTTCAACATCAAGGGTTTGGTAAGTTTATGACATTGCATGTTATCTATTTATCATTCTCTTCATATTTCATTTCATTACTAGGGTTTGATTACCAAAGTGGGGTTTGACCAAGGCAAATCCCTATACTCTAACCCTTACCCCTTTTTCCCTCTTTGTATGTGTGTTTGCAGACTTTGTATGCAAATTTTTCAAGGATTTTGGTGTCAAAAAGTGGTCAACAATCCATCAAAGTCAACATAGCCCTAGTTGAAGCTTGGAGACTCTTTTCATCCCTTTTTCTACAAATTCAAGATTGGACACCTCTCAGAAAAGTAAGTGCAGACCGAGAGCTACAAAATCCTGTCCTGAAATTCCAGAAATCTCCAAGTGGACTAAGTCACCATCTGTGGCGAATTAGTCCCACTACCAAGCCTGAAAATTTGATTTTTACATTTCTAAACACCCATTTGGCAGATTCTTGTTCTAGCAGATTTTTCTCGAAATTGGACTAAGTTGCCCAGCTTGGCGTAAGTGTCCCATTCAACATTTCTAGTCAACTCTATAGGATTCCAAAGCCTCTCTGCATCATATTTTAGATTC
This sequence comes from Sequoia sempervirens, assembly GCA_007258455.2. Classification (NCBI taxonomy): domain Eukaryota; kingdom Viridiplantae; phylum Streptophyta; class Pinopsida; order Cupressales; family Cupressaceae; genus Sequoia; species Sequoia sempervirens. The sequence continues at coordinate 56,197,118 of VDFB02047230.1, read as the reverse complement.
CAGGTACACCTCTCTAGTTTTGTTTAGTTATCTCATCATTTACTTGCATTCTTAGGTGTTTTTGCATATCACAACATGTTTTCTAGCACTTTGCATTTCTTAGGTTTGGCATCATTAAATCATTCCTTTTTCAGATTATTGAATTATTACATCATATTTAGATACATTGGATCCCTTTCACATTAATCTTGAGTGTATACATTAGCATTTTGGCCCCAATTCCTTTCCTTTTAGGTGAAAAACCTAGAAGAGTTAGAGACAACCTTGGGTAATCCAAAAGAAATTGTTTACAACCTATAAATCCCTTGGTGTAAAATAATATCCCAAAAAGTAAGAAAATTTATTTGAAAAAAAGATGGTTGAAAGGCCCAATTAAGGATAAAAATATATATCCTCACCTATATTATGTAGCTTGATTCGATTTTCAAAATTATTTCACTTTAACAATGCAAGAACATCATAAAACAATTTTTAGCTCTTATGATATCTAGGTCTCCATACACAAAATTCCAAAGATGAAACATAAGAAACCTAAGGTTGTAAAGCCTAATTTTCTTGGATATCACTAATATTAAATTCCCAAATCTTAAAATGAATCATATATTTATATCATAATTTAAGAAGATTCAAACTTTTGTAAAGTGATGATAAATGTTTTATTCCATAGTTCTTGTTGAAACCACTTCTAAAAGGCTTTATGATTTGGAATACTCTCAAGAAGTGCTTTTGATTAAAAAGAAAGGGAAAGGGCCCCTAAACCCATACAAAGATAGAGAGACAGAGGCCTCATGGCCAGTAGAGTAGCACCAACAAAACAAACCAATGAATAGACATGGGACAAAACAAAACAAGGCCATCAAGGCCACGAAACAACCATCACCAGAAGAAAAATATAAACTTCATAAAGATAGACAAGCAAAGAGAGCTAAATACACTGAAGGTTATATAGATCCAAAGAAGACATAGCCATGATAGATTAAAATAAAAAGACAACTAGGATAAACTATTTTCTTGGAGTACATATTAAGTTTCATTCCTTTTTTAGCTGATTGAGCTCATCACCCCACGCATCCAAATATTTTGCTAAATTATCCTCTGGATGCTCCTGTCTTCCCATGGGGGAGGCTTATTTCTCTAACCTTTCCTTTCTTTGGCCATACTATTAACCATACCAAATATTGCTTTCCTCATAATACCTAGAGTTATTGAGGTCAACCCTTTGAAAGCTTCTTCCATCCTATCGACCTTTTTCTATAACTCTCCACACTTGGTCTCATAATACTCATTGGTCTTGCAGTCCTATTTCAAAACCTTTTATAGGTCCCCCACCTCTTGAATATCATCTAGGGGGACCATGTCTGCTTCTTCAGTGACTTTCTCTATTTGTTTGTCTTTAGCATCTTTAGAGTACTCTAAGTCTTGAACAACTTCTTGGTCAGCTCCTTCCTCCTCCTCCTCTTCTTCACTTCTTATGGATTCTTTTTCTATCTCTTCCCCAAGAACCCTTTCAATTTCCTTATTATTGAGGTCAAAATTCCCTTCATCCTTCAAAGGCACATCACTAGATTCATCAAAGCAATTTTTTTTCCTTTTGTAGTTTGGTTTGCTAATCTGCCGAACCTCCTTCCTCCTTTACCACTACTAGAATCATCTTTCTTCCTTGTTCTTCTTCGTCTCCAATTTCAATAGTAACCTTCTTCAACATTTTAAATTCTAGGCTTTCTTTCTTTTTTCGTTGTCTCGTTGGTATACTTAAAGAAGGGTTAATAGAGATTTTTTTTTCTTTCAAAGAGGAGATAGGTAGGTTCCATTTGGTAAGCAAACCCTTAATAGAAGATTTGTGGGTTGAAAATCCTAGAGCTCCCTTCGGGTTGATGATTTTTTTTTCCTTGGTCTTGGCCCACGCATCATGTATTTGAAAATATTCGGGCCCTTTTTGAAGAACTTCACCCGCTTCCTCCACGTTTCTGCCACATGATTCTTGGAAGGATTTCTTCCCTTGCTTCTTTATCAAGCCCTGCCATGCCTCCACATGTTAGCAGCACATGAATTTGTGAGTTTTCTCCCCTTTGCTTCTTTACCAAGCTCTTCCCACATGTCACGTAGCATCATTCCAAGGGCATCATTTGGTGGACCCCACAGTCAATTCTCTAAACAAAGACTCTTCCACATGTCTTCTCCATAGGGAATTTCGGTATCGAAAGGAAAAAATGAGTGACAAGCCCCATCCTATCACCACGTGTCCTAGCCAACAATGTGGGTGAGCAACACGTGTCTACATGGGAACTCTTGTTTCTTCCACACTGGGACCACAATCATCATTAATAGGGGGGATGCATCTAGTTCGAAGGTGACTACATTCTATGATTCAGAATATTTTTTGTTGCAATGACCATGGGAAATCATTGCGACAGGCATCATTGCTCGTGCCAAGGAATTTTTTCTATTACTGGCTCTTAGGTGGCAGGATGATTCTCTATATATACTACTTTAGCTTTCCGAAAATGGGTTTTGAGTTTAGACAATACATAGAAAAATTGTGGAAAGACACCAGGCCTTTGTATTGTTTTTTATTATTGTATTAAGACTCACATACTTTGCCATTGTTGTTCAGCCTTTCTATTTCTTAGCTATTTGACAGAACATTATAAGTTTGTTGATTCAGACCATGTCTTGGACTCTTCTTTTTAGTGAATGTGTATGGAAGTTATTTTATTCTATTTAATAGACTGCTTGGGTTTTTCATCTGTACTCTCTATTATTTTAGACATGCAGATTGTTGAACGAGCCGTTAAATCCCATCTGAAAGGAAGATTTACCATGCCTGCACCTACATCTTGGTGCATTGCCTTAGGTTAGATATTTCTTTTATATATCTACTTTCTTTTCCCATTTGAAACCCCCAAATACAGAAGGAGCCAGCTTCTTTAAAAAACTCAGAGGTCACTCAGTTTAGCACAGTCAGTCCCCCCATTAACTAAGTTTCCCATAAGGTTGTTGCTTGGCAATTTTAGGCATCAACAATTTCTTTTTATAGCACATCTGGTGGGACTGCTTAAATGTATCTAAATCTAGAGTGGGTGTATAATCCAACAGCCTGTTACTAGATCTCACACAGTGAATAAACCTAGCTTGCTAGTGCCACCACTGGTAACAGTACAAACAAGAACCCATCTAGTGAAAATCTTGATCCCTCCACCAGCCATGTTGCCAATTGCTAACAAAAATTATGTGGCATGGGATGCCGAAAGCCTCCTTATAGCACTAGTATCACCCACTATTTGGTCCCCTATCCTAGCCTCTAATTTAAAAATTGTACCAAAATTCACTAGGGAAGGCTTGAAAACACCATCTGAACACCTATAAGATATGGAAAATGTGTGTTTGGTGCATGGTGTTACTGACCAAAATGTTGCGCTAAGGTTGCTTGCAACCTCTTTCAAAGGTAAAGTGCTAGATTAGTATCACACTTTGGGAGCCAATACTATTGGTACCTATGATTAGCTTGGAGATCCTTTCTATGAGAGATTTTCAAATAATGGAGATCAGTCTTCACTATATCAGTAGCTAGCTACCATAAAGTGGGCCCCTCAAGAATCCATGACTAACTTTAATGCTCGGTTTCACACAACTTGGCAAAGGATTCAACTTGCAATCTATTTTCCTGCATATTTGGCATTCATGTTCTATACAAAGTCTCTCAATATTGACATTTCAGTGATAATCCATTCCCTTGGTGGGAACACCTTACCTGGTGCATATAGCATTGTTGTTCAGGCAGAGAATAATCTAATCGATGCTAGAAAGTTACCACCTCGGCCTGCTATGCCTATATTTCTAGAGTTTTTGATTCTCACCCAGGAGATAGCATCTACTAGTGCATTCGCTCCTCCCCAATCTATGTACGCATATCTGAGCACATCGTAGAGTGTTGCTTCTACATCTAATTCTTCAAAAGATGAGATGAGCGATGTTAAGGAGTTGTCATGGAGCATCCCAAATGAAATAACTACCATCAAGCAGAACCATTCCATGCCTCTAAAGCCAACTTACCAAAATTATGAAGGAAGAAAATATTCCTACCAACAAAATCAGTTCTAAGGATGCTTGCGCACAAATCTGCAGACTCAAATGAGTAATTAGATGGTGTTGGTGCCTACTCTGCTAAAAAATGCTCACCCAAGCTCATGTAGAGAGTTGATAGTGGGGAAAAATAATCTCACTGATGACATCAATCCTTGGTGCTTCCCCTGCAATGAAGCACATATGCCTCAAAATTTTCTCCGCGAAAATCTATAATAAAGAGTGGCGGAACAACGCAATCAAGGTGTGGCATCAAATTAAGGAGGTTATGTATATACCTCTCCACAAATGGAAAATGTGGTACTCACCATGCAAATACAAGGAATGCCCTTGGAGCAAGAGATAGACATAGCTCCATACCATGCGCTCTTCTCATGGATGGAAGAAGAGGAAGCAGTGTTTACGAATGAGGCCTCCATATCGAAGGCCCTGCAAGTATAATCAAATTATAACACTCACTCTAAGAGGAGATTCACAGGTGAACCGGTCATCTCACAGCCCAAAAGTGTCCCCGACCAAACTCCTAGTTCCTCCACAATTGCACAAAAAATTCAGCTGTGAAAGGAGATTGTTATAACAAGGGCTAAGGAATAGAAGCCTTTGAATCCATTGCCATTCATTGTGGTGGAAAAATTGAATAAATCCTCTACTAATGTATCTCTTTGGGATATCCTAGCTATTCCAGAGTAGAATTCATTACTATAGAAGGCCCTACTGGAAGATACAAGTGTTGAGCCAAGAAAGCAATCACTTAAGGGAAAGGTCATTGATTCATTACCTGTGGCCAAATTCCTCACAAATAGTATAGAGGAAGCCTCTACCAAAGTAAGAGGTAAGCCAAAACTGAAACCATTTTTTCTAACTCTTATTGTGGGTAATAAATTGTTGCACAATTATATGATTGAATCTGGTGCTAGTACCATAGTCATGCCCAAGTAGATAGTTGAACCCTTAGGCCTTAGCTATGGACCCTGAAATAGAGGGATTATGCAGCTTGATGGGAATAAGGTCAAAACTGTAGGTTTCATTAAGGACCTCCCCTTTATTCTATTCTCCTACCCTAGTATCATAGTTCCATAAGATACCATGATCATAGATGTTCCCCCCATGTTCGGTCTTTTCCTATCTCAGGAATTCACTTCCAAGATAGGCAGATATATTTCTTTGGATTGGTCACACTTGATCCTCAGGACCAAACATGGAACTAAAATGAATATAGTGTATGAACCTCTACATTCAGAACATGTAGTAGATGAGGCCATGATCAACTTTGAGGCCACTCATACCTCTATCACCAAAGAGGAAACGTATCATACTAAGCTACTAGAGGATGAGAAGGTGACCGAAGACCAAATTGATTAGGAAGAGGTCCTCTTGAGTGAATATATAGACACTAATCCTTTTGGTAACTGTCATGCCATTGGATTGGGAACCTATGTCATTTATGATGAAGATCAAGTGATGTCGAAGGTCATAAAGGAATCCAATGGTGATCAAGTTTCAGAGCTATGGACACTGCATTTTGATGGAGCGAGATGTAAAGTTGGTGTAGGAGCCAAGATATATTTGACATCCCCATCTAATCAAAAGAACCTAAGGTCTTTTCTCTTTCATTTTTCTTGTTTGAACAATGAAGCTAAATATGGAGTCATGCAAGATCTAAGTCTTATGGAATGGATGGTCATTAAACAAATAATGGTATTTGAAGACTCTGAGCTAGTAGTCAATCAAATTTGAGGGCTCTCTGAAGCCAAGAATATCCGCATGGGATCCTATAGAAATAGAGTCTAGGACCTGATTGAAAGCTTTGAAGACTTCAATATCTAGATAGTTCCTAGAGAGAAAAATGCAAATGCAAATTGCTTGGCGAAAATCGGATCTCAATTTGACCCTATTTCAGGCCTAATTCATAACATAGACTCTGTGCGAGTGATTATTTGACCAGAAATCCTAGATAATGATCAGAGTTGGAAAGTGTTCAAAAGTAATGAACACATCACCTCATTCATCCAGTAGTCAGGATATTTTGTGAAGCAACTCCAACCAAAAATTGTCAAGGCCTATGAAGGGAAAATTATTCAGTTGAGGTCCAACAAGCTCCCAAAAGGACTGGTCACTATCAAAAACCTATTCGATTTTGATGATGCAAGGAATGACAAGAGGAAGTTTGTAGCAAACAAAAGTGACTATGTGTATCTTTAGGTTGGGGATGGAAGGAAGCTCAAGGTCAAAAAAGATGTCTCACGACATGATAAAGAAAGGCTCATTCAGTTTTGTGAGAATTATGAAGTAGTGGCTTGGTCATATGATGACCTCAGGGGATATGATCTTGAAATCATCAAGCATACTATAGAACTAACATAAGGAGAAAAACATGTCCGCTAGAAGTAGAGACCAGAAAATATGAAGATTGAGGCACTGATGACCCAGGATTTGACAAAGCTAATGTAGTCTCAGATCATCCTCCTAATTAAGCACAACACATGGGTGTCCAACCTAGTTCCTATCCGAAAAAGGAATGGAGACATCTATTTGTGTGTGGATTTCTGAGACCTGAATAGAGAATCCCTAAAGGACCACTACCCCTTGCCCTCCATGGAGTCTATCTTGCAAATAGTGGCTGGTTCAAAGATGTTTTCTCTGCTAAATGGCTTCTCTAGTTACAACCAGATCCAAGAAAAAGAGGAAGACTGACACAAAACAACATTCACTACCAAGTGGGGAATGTTTTCCTACGTGAAAATTCCCTTCAATCTCTCAAATGTGGGAGCTACTTTCCAACGGGAAATGGATATTTCTTTTAGAGAATTGATCAACAAGATTATCTTAATCTACTTGGATGATTTGACTATATTCTCTAAGTCTAAAGATGATCATTTTGACCATCTAGAAATTGTTTTTAAAAGATGTTAGGAGTTCAGGGTATCCCTAAACCTAAAAAAATGTGTCTTCAAAGTTTCAAAAGGAAAACTATTGGGACACAAGTCCAAAGATGGAATTACAATTGACCTGGAGTGGATAAAGGCAATTAGGGAGCTTCCCCTACCAATTAACAAGAAGGGAGTCTAGTCCTTCCTAGGAAAGGTAAATTTTGTCAGAAAATTCATTTCTAATTTTGCAAGACTAATTAGACCTATTACCATGATCCTTAAGAAGGATCAATTATTCAAATGGAAAAAAGAATCCAGAGAAGCCTTTGAGAAGGTTAAGGATGTTATTTCTTCAACTCTTATTCTAGTAAACCTGGGCCTATCAAAGGACTTCATAATATATTTGTTGAGTAGCAAATCCAGCATTGCTACTGTTCTGACCCAGAAGGATAAAGAAGGAAGGGGAGAACATCCAATAGCATTCCACTCCTAGACCTTAAAGTATTATGAAATGAATTATAAATTCATTGAAAGGCAATAATTCACCATTGTTAAGGGGCTCAAGAAGTTTCGGCACCTCATATCTTGCAACAAGGTGGTTGTATATGTCACGCATTCTAGTGTGCACGAATAAATTAAGGAATGAGAGATCACAGAAAAAGGGCCAACTAGATTACTAAGATCCTAGAATATGACATTGAGGTCAGGCCCATGAAGACCATTCAAGGGAGAGGACTATGTGATCAGTATTTGGTGCATGATCAAGAAATGGCAGCTAAAGAGGAACAACCCGAGCTAATCTTGACGAACAAAACTGAGTCTGAAGGCTACTAGTTGGTGGATAGGATGACATTTATTCAGACCAGGAAATATCCAATGGGCCTTCCTTCTCAGAAGAGAAGATTTTATATATTGCAGAATAGCGGATATGTGCTCATCGAAGTATTCCTTTTTAAAAAGAACTTCAATGGCATTCTGCTACGGTGTGTCACCATAAAGCAAGCAAAGAAAATTCTAGACACATTTCACAACAATCCCACGGGCAGACACTTCTCTACAAAGACCACTACGATAAAAATTATGTGTGCCAAATATAGCCTACATTATTCAATGACTCACTCTTTGGTTAAGGCTTGCAAGGAATGCCAATTCTTCATAAGGAGAAGGAAAAACTTAACAATGCCCCTAAATCCAATAGTTACCGAAGAACCCTTTGCACAATGGCGCCTTGATTTTATTGAGATGATTAATCCCACCTCCATTGTTGGACACAAATGGATCCTAACGGCTACAAACTAATTTACCATATGGATTGAGGCCATGCCTCTGAAGAATGTGATAGAGGCAGAGATTATGAAATTTATCGAAGAACTGGTGACAAGGTTCAGTCCACCGAAGACCATCATCTCTGACAACACTAAGGATTTCTTGGGCTCAAAGGTATGTCAATTTTCACTCAATCATGGCATATTCTTAAAAATATCTTCAAACTACTATGCATAGGGAAATGGTCTAGCCGAGTCTAATAAAAATTTAGTGTGACTCATTAAAAGAATCGGGTTGGAGTATCAAAAAGAGTGGCATAAGAACCTTTGTGTAGTGCTCTAGGTAGGCCAGATAACTCCTAAGCAAGTCCTTAAGACTTCGTCATATGAGCTAGTATACAGGAAGGAAGTGTTATTACCCATCTCCATGGAAATTCCTGCACTACAACTACTCAAATCTATAGAAGTTGAACACAACAGACACATGGAGTTTTGGTTGGATGAGTTGTTGGAGGTGCAGGAGAAAAGAGAAAAAGCCTTAACAGCCATGTCTAACCTCCAACAGGTGGTTTGACAAGAAGACTTCAGACCTGGGTCTTAAATGTAGAGACCTAGTGCTAAAATTCAATGAAAGGGTCATGAAGCCTAGCCTACACAGAAATTTTGATAACCTGTAGGAAGTCCCTTTTTGCATTATTCAATGCAAGCAACATAACGCATTTGAACTAGAAAATATGGAAAAAGAAGCATTGGGGATTCCATTTAATGGAATCCACCTCAAATTGTTCAACTAAGCTTCATTAATCATTTTTCCAATGTAGATATGTAATTATGTAAATTTCCTTTGTGTTTTTTGTGTCTTTTTGTTTAGTCGGTCTTTCTAGAAGGAACTTGTAATCATAGAAGCAGAGAAAGGAACTCATAGAAGTAGAAGAAACCCATAATACAAGAAGTAGAGAAAGAAAAAGAGACAGAAAATTGATTAAAAGGTTGTATATTAATTATACAGTATTATATACTTTTGTATTACAATTCCAAAATGGCTTTCAGGCCATACTTTTCGAAGTATATATATACTATATAGTTTTTCAAGAACGTATTAAAAGCCTTTCAAGGCATATATACAAAAAAATAGGAGACAGTATTTCATTCTTCAAATGGGAGCAGGAGCATCAACAACATCTGGAACAACTTCATCAATAGCCTCGAGAATAGCAACAAGAGCATTAACAGTAGCATGAGCGTCAATAGCAGCAATGGCAAGCAATGGAGGATACATTAGGTTTTTTAAATTGATGTACCACTCCACATCGTAGAACAACACCACATTGTAGTAGTGCAACAAAAAGTGGTAGGCACGAGAGACTCTCTAGCGGTGCTCTCTAATGGTCAGAATGTGGAACCTGCTAAGGAATGACACCCACAGCACCACTGCATCTTCTTCAATGTGTCTACGAAGGTCACTCATTGTGGGAAGACCAATGCCATACACTACATTTGTCACGACTTCACCAAAGCCACCAAGGTAGTGCTTCGGGAAGATTTCCATTGTGAGTTATAGGATCATCTACTTAGGAACCTGTATATCAAGCAAGTACTGTATATCAAGCAAGTAAGCAACGAAATGGGAGAAAATGTTAGTATTATCACTGTACTTATCCTCATATTTGATGCAATCTATCCCCAGTACCCACTTCATTGCTATAATTTCCAAAGAATGTTTATTCTTTGCCATGTGTTTTAGACACCTACTAAAAATTTCACCTAGAAATGTTGCCTGAGACCTATTACTAGTGAGCCTAATTGGAGTATTCATTGCACCTATCTCTAATCCCAACTATTGAATAAAAATTCATCTCAATTACCAAGTGAAATTATTCTGTTGTCTTTGGGTCTATTTATAGAAATAGTTGAGGTACATGCATGTGATGAGCATGATGTTGATCAAGTATTAACTCAAAAATCCCATCAGGAGCCAACTCGAAATTCCCACAAAGAGAAAACTTGAGAATCCTACCCAGTTGCATCTATTGTGTATGCATTGTTGTGTACGAAGTTAAGAAGAAGTAATTAATTAGCTAAAACTGGTGGCAGTCCCAAGTGATCATCCACACAGTCAAGTGCCAATTTTTCACATTGTGGGAATTTTTTATTTCTCCAAGGATGAACTCAAATATTTTTGTGTAATCATTATTCTTTTGGCTTAATCATTCTTTTTAAGTTATTAATTTCAAAGCATGTGAAAGGTTTTGTATGCCTTCAATCACCGACTCAATTTCCCAAGAAATTGCATCGTAGGACATAATGACTAATCGTCATTATGAATTATTGTCTTTTCAAAAGGAAAATAATTCATTTCGCATGAACAAGAGAGTTAGCGGTGCATGCCGAATTTATTGTGAAAATACAACTGTTTTCTACAACTTCAAGTCGAGAAAAGGCTAAGTGTTGCATGAGAAGTAACAACACTATGAAAATTTTGGACTGAGTATGCTATTGAGTGCGAAGAGATTCGAGTGCAAAATTTGCTGAAGAACCTAAGAGAATTGTAAAAATTCTAAGCATTGCAAAGTTCCACAAAATCCTGAAATGGCCTAGAATCTTTAGAAGGAAGCACAAGGAGAGGTGACCCAAAGCTTATTTTATTCCATGTGTGTAGCACTAGTGGCCAATATTTTCAATGATGTCTCTTACACTTCACCTGGGATGCCAGAGAAGCCAAAGTGGATCCCCACATGAGCCATGGACAAGAAAGCTCACAGGGACCAGACCCTAAGAGTCTGAGGGAAGCATCCTGCAAGAGAATGAAACAATCCACTAGCTAATGGTATTTGGCATACAAGCTATGGTTTTGTGGTCTCCCACAATATATGGTCCTTTTGTGCATTACTACCTAGAACTAGTTCACAAGTGCATTTAGCATTTTAACCTAGATACTAGTGCCTTTGAAGGCTACGAACTGAGGGTCATGATCATCATGGAGGCTATAAGGGATATGCTATGCATCCCTCCTAGAAGAGGCTCTAGAGCAGAAAAGATGGAAACGTTCACTCCAAAAAGGGTGGAAGAGTTCTGGAAGACTAGAGATCTCGCTCTAAGCTTTTATAACCAAGAGACCAAAAGGCCTAAGGAATATTTTTGCAAAGTCGCCATAGATTATGATCTTGCACAATTCTTTTAGCTTAGACTTGTAGGAGGCCTTCACTATGATGGCTTTTGTTTGCAGCATGGACATCGACAAGGTCATGGAAGAGTTTCAAATGGGTCTGGTTTTTTAGTTGAGGAGAAAACATTATTTATTTTGGTATGACTTCATGGAAATCATCTAAGAAATGTTGAGCCAAATCAAGGAATACAACACAGCATAATTTTAGGTTTTCTTCTCTCCTTGCTCACATGTTTTTGCACCAGAACCCTAACTTCTTTAGAAAACATATGGGCTTGGATATTTTTGGTGAAAATGGAGTAGGAAGGCTAGTTTCTGTTTGGAATCCCCTCCTTTCCACAACTGATGATTACTATGCATTTTTGGAGTGTTTCTTGACTCTAATTTTTCAAGATTTTAGTGAGGATGGAAAACTTTATCGGCTTTCCACCGAGCAAATAGGGTCGATGTAGAGTTTCCATCCTCCTTGCGATTGGTTTCTCAAGGAGGATTTCATATTCATTCAGCTACATGGATTTACCGAGGAACTATTCTAGATCTCGATATGTGTCACAAATAGGGTGATGGCCCTCGAGGTGTTTCGGCAATTGTCGATTATTGACAACTTTTGCGGAGGAAAGAGATTGAAAGGTTTTTTCTTCTGCCCTTTGAGCTTCAAAATGGTTATAATGGTAACGAATCAAACACATGGTCTACTAGAAGCAAAGCTGGCTCATCTGGGGCTGGTATTAATTTTCAACAAGTGGCAATATAACCCTGATAATGTCTTAGCAAACCTAAAATTTAAGGTGACTCACAACTCCTGGCCTTACTAGGAAGTTCAATGGAATTCATAGTTAGAAAAGGATGATCTATTTGTGGACCTGGCCTATATTCCTACTAAAGATAGGATGTCATTGTGGATCTCTTTTTATTTCCCTTTGGAGAAACCTAATGAGAACTGCCAAATGGGGGCCACCCTTCGCAATGAATTGGTCAAGCATTGGTAGTGGAGTGAAGAGAAAATTGTAGACTTCTGGATTTATCATCAGGGGACTAAATGCCTTAATGCCCCATTCTAAGAGAATGAAAAGGATGAAAAATTTGATGATCTATGTAATAGAGGGTATGAAGACACTGATGCAAGTGATGATGAGGATATAGATCCAAAGGAAGCTAAGACATATATAGTGAAGGGAAAGGAGGTGAAAAAGACCCAAGCATAGAAAAATGGAAAAGTGATGGAGTAGTCCAGCAAGGCTCCACGGAGGGTGTGAGTGACTACATCATAGTTGAAGGCCTCACAGCCATGCACACGGGATGAAGAAAGACACAGGGTATCCCAGCAACCTTCAAAGGTCATAGAGGTGGACAATTCTCCACCTGATAAGAGGCTACACATGGATACAACTTCTTGAGAAGGCTCATAGGAGCCTGCAACAAGCTAAGGATAGGAGTCCTCTACACCTCAAGTATCTTTCTCTCCCCCTTTTCTCACTACACAATATTTGGTTACTCTTGCTACCTCCATTATATTTGCGCCCCCAATTACTTCAAGTGCCATCCTTTCCTTTGCTACTTCCACACCCGTGGGAAGTTTCTCTCAATTCTCCCAAATTGGACAAGCAACTTTTACTCCCCCGCAGTCTGTTCCACCATTTGTCATAGCCCAGTTTGGATTCGCCATTTCTACTCCTTTTACTCCCATAACGTTGACTCTGACTCATCTTTCCCAACAGATGTTATCCTCTACATCTCCACTACTGCCACCACTCCCCATGAGTCCTTCCGCTACTTCTTAGAATGGTCCTTGGTATAACATTCCCCTGTTCTCCCCATTAACAGTCTCTTTTCTGAAGAAGACATTAGCTGGGACCACAACTCTCTCATTCCCTTTTTCTCTTCCTCCTGTTGTTCCCTTCGCTAGTGAGATAATTAGATCACCAGCAGAATTTATTGGGGAAGGATACAAAACAAAAGCAACACAGGCTATTAGAGTCCAAAAGAGGAAAGAAAAAGATGCTATAAAGCTGGTCGAGCCATGCATCTAGACCCTTTTCAATGAAGTTCAACAATGATTGCAATTTGCAACCATGCATCTGAACACCATCAAACCTTAGGGGGGGATGCAACTAGAGGATTATATGATCCATGCTGTAGGGATTGATCTGCATGTAGCCCGACCGCAAGACAAAGTTGAGTTGATGGAGAAAACCCAACGAGTGGTGACTACTGACTTCCTCAAGCATACTCACTAACTAAAGAAGGAGGTCCTACTAAAGAAAAAAAAGGAAATGGAAGCCAAAATTGCATTAATATCTCAACAAGCGCAAGTGGAAAGTGCCAAACTCTGGGGAGAACTTGCAAAGTTCCAATCCCTAGATCCCAACCCGGTTGCCAAACTGCAACAGAAGAACTAGGAATTACAAGACTGGCTGGCTTGAGAAGAGGTAGAAATGCAACAAAAAATTGAAGAGCTTCAGTAGTAGCAAATTCAATTGGAGTAGGAAATGCAGTAGAAGGATCGAGAGTTCCAAGGCCGAAAAGATCAATTTGAGAGGGAGATCCAGGAAGTAAAAATTTCCCTAGAAAAAGAATCCATAACCGGAGGCTAGGCTGAGGAACAATTTCTTGTCAAGTTAGGAACTCTATAGGAATGACTCTTTACTGCAAACAAGAGAATTGAGGAGCTGATGCAAGATGTCAGGTCAAAAGAGATGGAAATTGGTGCTTTGAAGAATCCTCCCCAACCCCTTGCTACTCAGTCAGACATCCTTTTAGTAGCCCAACAACTATATATCTCCTACTAGGAAAATGTCAATAATTTCTATCTGACTCTTCAAATGGCACTTCAATTCATGGCAGAAGCATCAAGTACAAGTAGAGAGGTTCATGGAACAATTGAATAGTTCCCACAGTTCATTTTAGAGAAGGTGCCCGAGGCGGAGAAGTTGCTAGACTAGTTATACACGATGGTGAATGAGGACCTGGTGAACGTAGGGATTGAAGACTGGAGGTCAGCTGCCAAGATGGAAAAAGAATTCATCTGATGTCATGCAGCCATCCTCCATGCCAATGATTGTTCGGCAACACTAAGTTGAACTATGAATAGTATATGGAAAAAATTCTCCCAACTAACTTAGATGGGCTTGCTCTCCTCATTTCTTTTAGATGATTGAGTGGCCACAACAAAGCATATCATAGCAAAAATTGAGGAGAATCAGTTGGATTTATCTTCCTTTCAAAATTTTAGTCAACCCCCTACTACTGAGGACATTGAAGGCATCACCCATCAAATAGTGTGGCTGCTCTTTCAACTCAAGTCTGAGACCAGGATATCTATGAATTTTCCCTTCAAAGAAGTAATTGATTTGCATGAGGCATAAGAGAATCTATGTGCCATATCGATACCATCCAAGGCCAACTAGCTTCCCCTATAGATAGCACTCTCAAAACTCTAACTCCATTGCCCAATGGATAAGGCTTTGGTCCTTGAACCAGAAATTTTGGGTTCCCATTCCAGAGGAAAAATGCCCTTGATAGTCACCAAAAGCTATGGGTTGAAAATACCTAGATCTCCCTTCGAGTTGATGAATTTTTTTTCTTAGTCTCAGCTTGCGCTTGATGTATTTGAATATCTCCAAGCCATTTTTGAAGAGCTTTTCCTACTTCCTCCACATGTTTGTTGTGTGCTCCTTGGAAGGATTTATTCCCATGCTTCTTTATAGAGCCCGACCATGCCTCCACATGTCAGTAGCGTGGGCCTTTGTGGGTGAGTGACACATGTTTTCATGGGAAATTTTGTTGCTTCTATACTGGGACTATAGTCATCATTAACAGGGGGTGCATCTAGTTTGAAGGCGACTTCATTCTATGATTCAGAAAATTTTATGTTGAAATGACCATGGGAAATCATTGTGATATAAATTATTGCTCGTGCCAAGGAATCTTTTCTATTAGTAGCTCTTAGGTAGCAGGATGATTCTCTATATATACTACTTCAACTTTCTAAAAAGGGGTTCTGAGTTTAGATAATACACAGAAAAATTGTGGAAAAACACTAGGCCTTTGTATTGTTTTTTATTGTTGTATTAAGACTCACATATTGTGTCATTGTTGTTTGGCCTTTTTGTTTCTTAGCTATTTGAAAAAACATTATACTATGTTATTATTGTGCTAAGTATTTTATTTACTAAACTTCTATAATATCAATATAATTTTGTTGATTTAGACCATGTTTTGGACTCTTCTTTTCAGTGAATGTGTATGGAAGTTATTTTATGTTATTTAATAGACTTCTTTGGTTTTTCATCTATACTTTCTACTATTTTTGGACATGCAAATTGTTGAACAGGCCCTTAAATCCCATCTGAAAGGAAAAATTACTATGCCCACACCTACATATTGGTGCATTGCCTTAGGTTAGATCTTTATTTTATATATTTGCTTCCTTTTCCCATTCCAAACCCCCAAATACATTTGGATTCTTTAAAAAACCTAGAGGTCACTCAGTTTAGTGCAATTAGTCCCCCATTAACTAAGTTTCCCATAAGGTTGTTGCTTGGAATTCTTAGGCATCAACAAGATTGTTTAGATAGAAAGGAGTCACCAAAGGTTTTATAATGGGGAGACTTGGCTAAGGAAGTGCCCACATCATGAGAAGAATTGGGGTTTGGTTGGGGACCAAACTAGATGTTTTGGGCTAAATCCACATGAAATTTTATTTGCATTTCTGGGCTAGGCAGAGGTGTCAAGGCAGAAAGATAGTTATACATTCTTTGGATTAAGCCTTGGTAAAGGGGTAGCAAAGTCCCTTTAGCTTTGCATTGTTTAGGGGAGGATAATAGAAAAAAATTAATATTAATCTTCGTGTTCCTTCTAATATAAATGAGAAAATGAAAGTGGTAGCCATGGATAATGGTGTACCTTCCTTCCAATGTAAAATATTTCATTATGTGCACATTAAAAATGTTGTAAGGAGTTGGAAGCCTTTCCTTATTGTAACCATTTTCATAGTGTTGTAATTTCTCCTCCCCCTCTAGAAAGTTGTCGATGAATCATTGGTAGTTCTCATTACTAATTTTGGCCACCTTTAAGCCATTGCACTCTTAACTCGTAGCCTTAGCTATCAATTTGGGAGTCATCACAAAGGTAATACTACCAATTTGAACTCTATCTTCCCTCAAGGAGTTGTAGAATTTTGCAGTAATGTCATCATTATAGCCCCTCATGTCCATAAAGAATAGATTCATTCTAGCATTTTCAAAAATCCTCCAAAGGTTGATGTTCTAGTAAAGAGGCACATGAGAAGGCGGTTCCAAGTGTTTGCATGCCCCCCCCTTATTTTGTAGAGCAAGGGAAAGGCACTAAGATTTTTACCAACAAAAAAAATTACCACAATGGGAGAGGAGATAACCTTTCACATGGTAATTAGGAACTTAAAAATGTTTATGGTAAATTTAGACACCACAACCTCTGGTAAAGCTTTGTTGCCAAAATCACCACTATTCTAGAAATTTATTTTATGAACTTTAATTTGAACCTTCAATTCATGCAAGGCCCAATAGATTATAGTTTGGATACTCAATATCTCAATATGACACCCAGAATCTATGTGATTCATTTCATCCATAATAATCATGATGATAATTAACATCCCCATGAAGCTCCAGGAAGAAATGAAAAGACACTTGATGACAGGAAACTTAAGCAACATGGATAAGCCCAATAAACAACAACTCTTTGATCCCAAGATAAATAAAAAATCCTTTGAAAAATCAAATGTTGAATCCAAACTATCCTCCTCGCTTTTCCATATCTTGTTAAAATAATTAACTCTAACGGAGATTAGATTATGAGGGTAAGTCACGAAAAAACTTACCTTTTGATTATTTCTTGACTTAACCAAAAACACGGGTTTATAAAAAGTATTTTGATTAGTGGGCCACTTATCCTTTTTATACATTTCTATAATCTTGTGAATCATAAAAACCTCCAAACTGTAACCCCGCATGTGGTCAAAAGATCTAAACCTGCTGACATAAGCACAAGCACAATGAATACCTTCCTTCCCTCAATTCTTTGAAACATCATCTCTTGAGCTAGCCAATTTGAATTTAAAAAGAGGTGGGAGAGTTCAACTCTAGAGAGATCCCACTGACATAAGTTCAACCCTTTAATTTTCTTGGATTGGAGTCCCACTTTCATTTGTAGAGCATATCCCATTCATTTGTTCCTTAAAAATATAATCTTTTATCTAGAGTGGAATATTGTGATAATTCTAGAAATTATATTGGGAGTTAGAGAGGCCTACATTAGCAACTGAGTCAGCGACATTATTTCCCTCTATGAAGATGTGAAACAATAAATACCTTTCTATAGAGTTAATCCCCCGTCTTGAATCCTGAATCAAGTTGTTGATCTTTCAAGGGGGTTAGCCTTGTCATTGAGGGACTCGATTGTCAATTTAGAATCCCCCTCAATAACAACCTTAGTGAAACCAAGTTCTATTAGCCTTCTTGTTCCTCCCCAGGACACGGTAGCCTCTACTTCCACACTACTAACCCTCCCTAAGCACTTGGCATAGGCCTCTATGCATATTCCTTTATGATCTCTTATAAGACCCCCCACAATTGCAATCCTTGGGTTTCCTTTAGAGCATGTCCATCAAAATTTAATTTAACCTGGCCTTCTAGATGAGGTTTCCACCTAGTCCTTTTCCTGTTTAGAATATTTTCCCAATTAACCTGGGTGAGATTATGGTTAGGTCCCCATAAATTTTTGATCCTAAGTTCTTTATAGTCTGGAATAACTTTTGAGTGACAAAATAATTTTGAGTTGAGGTTTTTCATAGTTTACAATTTTGTACCATAGAAGACCTCACTAATGCTTCTTTTCTTATCCTTGAAAATTCTTTTATTTCTATCCTTCCAAAGGTTCCAGGAGACAAAAGGGGGAACCTACCACCATAATTACTTAGTGATAGGATGTGTGAAAGGGAAAAGAACACCAATGGGTTGGAAGATTCTTTAATTCATTCAGTAACACCCAATCAATCAGAAGATTCTGAAGAGCCAAAGACCAAACTTCTCTAACAAAAGAACATTGAGTTACAAGAAGATGGGAAATTGATTCTTCCTCGGCTAAACAAAGGATGAATCTATAAAAAAATTGGAAACCTCTCCTATTAATAACAACAACAAAAATGATTCTACCATGCATAGCCTCCCACCAGAAACAATTGATTTTAGAGATCAATACAGTATTCCAAATTGGAAGCCAATTGAAATCTTGGTCAATACTAGGTGCAATATCTAGTTTTTCATAAGTTTATTTAACAATAAAGGCCCCATAAGGGTTATCAACCCATATCCAATCATCCTCTCAACCTTGGAGAATCAAACAAAAATTTCCAATTAGCAAGTTAAGAGTGGAAAAAATATTAGAGCAGGACAACATATTAATTTCTCTTCTTAGATTCAGTTCCAAGGCATCTTCCTCAAAGCTTTTCCATATAGGGATTCCTCTAGACCAAGTAATATAACCATTAAGAGTAGGTCCTATAATGATGGAAAATGTATCCCTCTACATTTTTGCACTTTTTTGGGACCTCCTTGTTAAATTAAGTTTAATGTTTCCATAATTTAGAGTGTAATGCATTTAATACATTCACATTAGATCTTGGGCCCTTGTAAACTAAGTGGACCTAATTGTGCCTTATATAGGGTGTTGTAAAGTGTACCTTTACACTTTCACACTAGTCTAGGTTTTTATTAATTAATTGGGCTTCTTTATGCTTTAATTGGCCCTATTTTGCATCCACAAGCCTTATTTAATGCATCTTTCCAAGGATAATCTTGATATTTACCAACATCCAATCATAATTCACATGTTTTTGGATTGTATGGCCCAAATTTAGTGATTTGGGACTCATATGTCACCTTGGGCATATGGGTCCCACCTAATTTTTGAGGCCCCAATCTAGATTTCACATAAATCTAATCCTTTCTTGAAAAATGTGTCCTAAAGCCTAGCCTAATGGGACTCATACGCCACTTTTGGCATATGAGTCTCATGTGGCTTAAACCTAAATTAAATTCAAAATTCTTGGCGGGATTTTATTCTCCTAGATCTGATGTTCGCTTGTAGTGTTGTAATTTTTGGAAATTTGGCATAAACAAGTATAATACAAGGTTATTTCACTCATTTTTCACCTAACAAGCAATCAAGTGACCTAGAAAGTTGAATAAGCATCCTTATAGGAAATTTGAGTCTACAAGAGCAATCAAGAGCCTTCAAGATCTAATTATCAAACATTTTAGAGCAGTATTCAAGTATCAAGCATCATGTCAAAGTCAGCATGCATCATGTTCATTTTTGAGCTAACATTTGTGATGTAGGATTTTATGATTCAAACAATCATTCAAGTCAAGATCTACTACATTCAAGCAAGAATCAAGATCTACATCCATCATAGCTATTACATACAAGATTGTAGCCTTTTTTTTTTAGGGTTTGGTCAGTTGCAATATATCATTTTGTTCATTCATCATTCCTCCTTTTTATTTCATTTCATTTCATTTCAAGGTTTGATTACCAAAACAGGATTTGACCAAGGAAAACCCCTATCCACTAAAAAAAAACATTTTTCTCTCTTTAGTGTGTGATTTGCAGATCTAGGTTGAAAGCAAATTGAAGAGAAAGATTGGAAGAAGTTTTCAAGTTGTCAAAGTTGTCACCTTGTTCACAAGATCAGTAAAAGACATCTATAGAGCAAAATTTGACATTTCAGATCCGAAAATTAGGTTAAGAAGATAGAGGAAAGATTGAAGAGAAAATTCAGATCTTGATTGTCTAAAAAAATCTAAGTAGGACTGATACGCCACTTCTAGAATATGAGTCCCAGTATAACCACCTTTTTAGATTTCTAAAGATCTAGACATGTCATCACCAGATTCTTGTTTAAGTCCAAAATCCCTAATATGGGATTTATACGCCCAGCCTAGTGTATGAGTCCTGATGTGCCTTAAATTGATAAATTTTAGCATTTTAGAGTTGATTTCAAGTAGCTATAGTTTTCTAGGTACACCTCTCTGATTTCTCAATTTCCTATTTTGTTGACATTCATTTCTAGGTCATTTATTGGAGTCTTGCATATCATTAAGTTTCATAATTAGATCATGCATGTTATAGTTAGTCTTTCCAATCCCTAGCTTGGTGGTGAACCCCCTTTTAGTCCTTAATCACACCCTAGGATAACCTTTAGCAGGTCTCTCTCTCATTCTATCATTAGATTGAGATCTCTAGGGTTTCCTTGAGTGAAACTTGAAGGAAATAGGTCTAGGTCCTAAACCATAATGCTCCATCTCCTAAAAAGTGGGGCTACCTATTTTAGTTATTTCAAGTCCATATAAGCTTGTGAGGTCATTTCTTAAAGTGGATAATTGATAAACCAAACTCATATTAAGGATTTTCCCCATTGTTCATCCTAAAAACTAGTGGACATCCCATTCCCTGCTTTCCTTCTAGCTCCCTGCTATAAGGTATTCCTAGATTTTGAGAATATTGTTCCAAAAGGAAGATCCATTCAAAAATACTTGAGATGATAGGAAACTGCTATGGGGGTCATTACCCATATATTTAGCATTGAGAATACTGGTCCAATCTTTCCTGCCTTGAATGAAATACCAACCCATTTTAGATAAGAGAGCCTTATTAAAATTTGTTAATCTTCTTATCCCCAGGCCCCCCAACCACTTTGGGGAGAAGAATTTCTCCCATTTAACTAGAGAAATCCTTTCTCTATCTTTAATCCCAATCTAGAGGAAAGTCCTCTCGATTTTTCTATCTTCCTTGTAATAAAAGTTGGCATCGTGAAGAGAGATAAGTAGTAAACCGATACGTTTTGAAAAAAAGGACTTCACAAGATGGAGCTTACCTGCTTGACTAAGTAACTTTTCTTTCCAACCTACATGTTTCTTATGGATTCTTTCAATAATCCCATTTCAAAAGGAATTGGGAGGTTTCTTTTTACTTAGAGGGAGCCTTAAGTATACATTATGGATTCCCACTTATTGATAGCCTAGAATTCTTAGAATCATGTTCCTCACCTGTTGAGTATTATTAAAAAAGTAAATTTTACTCTTGTTATAATTTATAAACTAGCCTAAAGCAGCAACATACTCATTGATAATAGCCTTCCATTTTGGTGCTTCCACAACTAAGGCCACCCCAAATAAAATAGTGTTGTCAAAAAATTATTGGTGTGATACCAGGGCCAAAGAAAAAGCAACTCAAATACCTTGTAGATGGCCCCTATCAATATTTTTTTGAAGATTACGACCAAGGAATTCAACAACTATTATGAAGAGATAAGAAGAAAGGGGGTCTCCTTGTCTCATCCCCTTACCACAATGAAGCTATTATGTAGGAACCCCATTCAGAAGAAAAAAAAGCTGGTGGAAGAAAAACACTCCTTAATGAGCCTCAAAAACTTCCCACAAAATCCAATTTTTTCTAAGACAGTAAAAAGGAAACTCTAAGAGACCCTATCATAAGCTTTAGAGATGTCCAATTTAAGAACCATTCATGGGTTCTTAGAGTGCTCCATTGAGTGAATAAATTCATGGGAAACAATGGCCACATCTAGAATCTATCTTCTATTCATAAACCTTTCTAATTTCCTAAATAAATTTATCCAACATTAGCTTAAGCTTGTTAACCATAATTTTTGAAAATATTTTATAAACCATGTTACAAAGGTTGATAGGAAGATAGTCTGACATAGAAGAAGAATATTATTTCTTAGGAATGAGAAAAATGTAGGTAAAGTTAAGCTAGCGAAGAAGTCTACTAGATCTAAAGAAATCTCTAGCAACTAGAAGGAGGTCATGAGAAATGGTTTCCCATAAATCTTGAAAAAAATCTAGTGGAAAACCATCCAGGCTAGGGGCTTTAAAGGCACCAAAGGAAAAAAAAAATAGATTTAACCTCTTCTAGAAAAACCTTATTTTTCAGAGTCTTAAGATCTTCTTGATTCACCATCCTTGGGATAACCTCAAGTAAAGATTTCAACAGAGAAGGAGGGGGGATAGAAGACAACCATCATTAGTGAAGAAGGAAATAGCCTCAGCCACTAAGTCATCTTCCTTGGTGAGAAAAAAATCATCATCCTTAGCAAGAGATTAGATCATGTTCCTCCTCATGTGTTTAAGTGTCGATTGGTGGAAGAATTTTGTATTCTTATCACCTTCTTGCAGCCATTGCACATTGGATTTTTGTTTCCATAAAATCTCCTCTTTCCTAGCTAAAGAAAATGATTCATTTCTTAACTCTTTCTCCTTGACCGAGGATTCTTTGTCAATGGGACCCAATTCCATCATCTATTGGATTGAATTTAGATTAGAGAGGATTTTTTCTTAGTCTATAAAATATTCCAAAACATTATTCTATTCCAAACCTGAACATTGTTTCATATAATTTTAGCTTCTAAGCCATATGAAACATGGGAGTTCCATGACAAGGCTGGCTCCACCAATTCTTGATAAGATACTTAAAGGTGTTGCAAGGTGTGTTCCCATGGTCTCCTTGTGTTGTGCAACAAAAAACTCAGGTTTTTGACATGGCTTAAACACCTCCCATGGATTCATTAACTCGAGTAGTTATATCAGGCATTAACATGTCGATCTTTTGGTGCAATAACAAATGTCTATGCAACAATTGGTATTAGAGCCTGGGTCATAGGTTTGAACCCATCGCTTGTGCTAAGGGGATTATTTCAAGGTGTTCACCCTTGGTCTCCTTGTCCTATGCAGTGCAATGCTCGACTTCATGACATGGCTTAACTGCCTCCCATGGATTCATTAAATCCAACTATTGTATCGGGCATTAACAGGTCAATATTTTGGTGCAATGAAAATCATCTATGCAACAATAGGCTCCAAATTATTTTATATCAGAAGGGGTAAGGCTAGGATTTCTCAAATCCTCCCAATTCAAAACTAGGGAAATATGGTCAGAAGTTGATCTAAGATTTCTCAAATCCTCCTAATTCAAAACTAGTGCACTATGGTGAGAAGTTGATCTAGGAAGGTCAGATAACTATAATTTAGCTAATATATCCTAGTCACTTTAAATTAAAACTCTATCTAACTTGACTTGGATATGGTCTTGACCATGACATCTATTCAACCAAGTGAATTTAGAGCCCAAGAGGTCAACATCGAGGAGGCCTTAGAAATAAATGAAATTGGAAAAGTCTAACCTGCTATCATAGAATTCTTAAGGTGCTCAAAGTTTCTCCAAAGGGTAGAGGGGGTGCTAAAATCCCCAACAATCATCCACTTCACATTTTAGTTGTTAGACAACAACCCTGAAAGAGAATCCAAAATAATTTTCCTAGTTGGTCTGGTGTTAGGGGAATAGACATTAACAAGGTTCCATTTAGTACTTCTCCTTTCATCTTCCAAGACCATTTCAAGACAGTTACGATTACTAAATCCCTCTTTACCTAACAGCCTATCAAGATTCCAAAGGGTAGCAATCCATCCAAACACCCCATTAGCTTCACTTACATAAAATTTAGGCCTCGACCAAACATTTTTAACCATCTTCTCAAAACTGTGTTTCTTCATTTTAGTTTATTGGATTAAAAGAATATCAATCTTCAAATCTATTATGGTGCACTTTAATATGTTTTGCTTAAGAGGAATATTAATTCCTCTAATTTTCCATGACAACAACTTCATAACCACCAAAATAAATCCACAAAAACTTTTTCTAGCCCAAGGGGATAAATATCCCAACTCGGTTCTTTAATTTATTACTATTGGTGATGCCCTCTAGGCTCCTTTGTTTCCCTGAGGTAATATATCTAGCTACTTCCTTGATTCTAGCATCCTTATTATTTGGTCTACCCACTTTTGGTTCATTTCCCACATCTACTTCTTTTTCTTGGATTTACTACTCACTTGAGTCCACAGATCATCATTAACCTCACAGTATGAAGAAGAATGAGGGACTAGCTCCATGAACCCAAAACTTTCCAATGATTCTTTTGTTTTCAACTACAAAGACTCATGACAAATAGGATCTTCTTTTTTCAAAGAAACAAAAGGTTTATGCCTTTATCCTCATCTTATCCAATAGTCAATGATAAGGGGTGAAAGGTGGAAAATTGTCCTTGACTATGGTTTAGGGCATAGAACAATAATATTCTTCACTCTCATTCAAGGAAACCCTAGAGATCCCAATCCAAGAATGAAGTAGGGGAAAGATATCTTGAAATAGGGTGTCCTAGGGTCTGATTAGAGACTAAATAGTGGTTCACCACCAAACTAGGGCTTGGAAAGACAAATGGCATTCAAGATCAAATATGAAACCTAATGTTATGCAATGTTCACTAAATGACCTAGATATGGATGCAAAATAGAATAGAGAGAAGAAGGAGAAAAGATGGGCACCTTGAAACCTGTAGCAACATGATTGAAGGCATGAAATGTTGAATATGCTAAAATTAATGTTTGTTGAGACTCATATGCCAATCTAGGCAATTTAGTCCCAAATTAGGGTTTCTAGGCAGGAATAGAAATCTAATAAAGACAAGTCTAAAACTCCTAAAAACTGTAACTTTCACTATACTAAGAATCATATGCCAAAAGTGGCATATCAATCCATTTTGACTTTTCTAGAAAATTAGGACCTGAATCTGCTCCCCAATCTTTGCTTAATCTTCTCAACTTAATCTTTAGGTCTGAATTGTTGAATTTTTTTGTGTAGATGTCCTTCAATGATCTTGTAGATGATGTGACAACTTTGACAACTTTGAACACTTTGATAACTTTCTCCAAAATTTCTCTTTAATATGTCTTCACCCTAGATTTTCAAATCACACACTAAAGAGAGGGAAAATTGTTGTTTTGTTAGTAGAAGGGGGTTTGCCTTGGTCAAACCCCATTTTAGTAATCAAACCTTGTAATGAAATGAAATGAAGGAATGATGAATGAACAACATGCAATGTTAAAACTCACCAAAACCTAGCAATAAAGTGTTGCAAACATGTATGAAATGGCTCCAATAGATGTAGATCTTGATTATTTCTTGAATGAGATAGATCTTGACTTTAATTCTTGCTTAAATCATAGAACCCTACATCACATTTTTTATCTAAAAAAAAACATGATGCATGATTACTTTGACATGATGCTTGATACTTGAATAATGCTCCAAAATACTTTTAAAATAACTATTAAAGGCTCTTGAATGCTCTTGTAAACTCTTGAATACTCTTGTAAACTCCAATTTTCTATTACAAATGCTCTCATGAAATTCTTAGGTTGTTAGATGAAAAATGAGTAAAATAGCCTTGTATTTATACTTCTTTATGCCAAATTTCTCAAAATTACAACACTACAAGCCGACATCAGATCTAGGAGGATAAAATCCCACTAATAATTTGAATTAAATTTAATTTTAGGCCACATGAGACCCATATTCTTGAAGTGTCTATGAGTCCCCTTAGGATTAACTATGGGACACATTTTTCAAAAATGCTTAGAATGATGTGAAATCGAGATTGAGGCCCTAAAACCTAGGTGGGACTCATATTCCCAAGGTGGCATAAAGTCCTAGATCACTAAATCTGGGCCACACAACCTAAAAATACAATAATTGTGATTGGATGTTGGTTTATGTTGGGATTATCCTCAAAAAGATGCATTAATTAAGGCTTGTGGATGCAAAATAAGGCCAATTAAAGCATAAAGAAGCCCCATTAATTAATGAAACCCTAGATTAGTGTGAAAGTGTGGTACAACACTTTACAACACCCTAAATAAGGTACAATTAAGCTCCTTTAGTTTACAAGATCCCAAGACCTAATGTGAATGTGTTAAACACATTACAACACTAAATCAAGGCAACATTAAATCATATTTAATGAGGACCCAAACAAGTGTGAAAATGTCATGGAAAAAACTTTTTGACACTATATTTAGCCCCCACTTTAGTGAGAGGATTAACTTGCTTCAAACTCACCCTAAAGTAGACAAAATCACATCAAGAGGGTCCTAATACACCCATGCTAGTAAGATAGGACAAAAATGATCAAGAGGGTTATGCAAGCCCCTATGACAAACCAACATAGGCACAAAAGAACACACATGAACAATGATATAAGTATCAATAACAAGGTACAAGCATACATTTCCAAAGATAAAGAGAAAAGAAAAATAAAACAAAAGAGGGGTGGATCAAGCTTCGATCTTTTGTCCAACACAATGTGGATCAGATCGAAGTTGTTTTTCCAAAAAATGCATGCTCACTCTAAGGAAAAAGAACTCTAGGTTTTCCATTGGGTGAGTATCCAAAAAGGTGAGACACATACACATGTGGTCGATATGCGCTCACATAGACAAGCAAGTGGCTATGGGAAACTCATGCCTTGGTTCAGCTTCCCTTCCAGACCAAAGTTATACCTCCTAATGAATTTGATAAGACACCACACAACAATGAACTTCGAGCTTCATGAGGCAAGCAAAGCTTCATATGCTTAAAATTCATGAAAAAACCAAATGGATACATAGCCATGCAAAGTGTGTTATGCAAGCCATTTAACCAAAATTTCAAATGCAATATAGGGAACACTCAAAGGAGTCTTGCTTAGTTCATGTAAGGTCTTAACTTAGGGAATATTGTGCCTAATGTCTCCAAGAGAGAACCAATCAAAGAATAGAAGATTCATGACATAAGGGATGCAGTGTTGCACTATAGAAAAATGGCCCCTTGTCATTTTCATGGTATTTTAGGCCTTTCTTCATGATTTTTGGTCTATTTTTCTATGATTTAGTGTTGCAATGTGGATTGAACATGCACATTTAGGACCTTAAAACTCAAAATATGACATCTTCTGAAGATGTTGTGAAGTGTTGTAATACATTTCTACACTTTTCTAAACTCTATTCATTACAATTCACATAAAAATCACCTTTGCATCACTTATTAAGTCCTATTTTGAAGTGTTGTAAGGTCTTGTAACAAGATTTCACACTTTTCTAGGCATAATTTCACTATTTACACCTTTCTTATGCTTTATTTGACCCATTTATGCCATTATAAGGATTAATTAAGTGTGTTTTTGAATGTGAATTAATTCTTGACACCCAATTTCAAGTCCAAGATGGGACCCATTCGCCATGGGTGGTGAATGAGTCCCTCTTGGCTCCAAATCAAAAATATTTCAAATTTTCTTTCAGGTTTTTATTCAAAACGACTTGATGTCGGCCTGTGATGAGGTATCATCAGGTTACTAAGGAACAAGTGTATATAAATATGTGTTTTTCTCCTCATTTTACATCTCCTCACTCATTCAAGCAATCTCTTCATTCACTAAGCATTCAACAAGCATTCAAGTACTTTCCATCATTAAATCAAGCATCAATTAAGGATTCAAGAGCAGCCATTGACATATCTTCAAACTTTCTTCAACAAGGGTTTGGTAAGTTGATAGCATTTTCATGCTATTTTTTTATCATTCTCTTTCATTCCATTATTTCATTAAGGGTTTGATTACCAAACTAGGATTTGACCAAGGAAAATCCCTATAACCTAACCCTTAACCATTTTTCCTCTCTTGCATGTGTATTTGCAAAATTTTGTATGCATATTTGACAAGGATTTAGGTGTTGAAAAGTGGTCAACAAGGTGGTTCAAGTAAACTACATCATATTTCAAGCTTGGAGCAGACAACCTCAAATCTGGTGCTACAAAATTATCCCTTGATTTCTCAAAATTTTGGGAGAGGAATGATTCTCCATCAATGGTGAATGAGTTCCACCTTAAGGCTAAAAATCTAAGTTTTGTTAGATTCTAGATCCTGACACTCAAAAATTTGTTCCCGATAATTTTCATCAGAAGCGGGACTGATTCACCATCAATGGAAAATGAACCCACTGGTGATTTTTTGTGATCTCAAACAACATTCAAAATATTCTATATTCTCCAATTCCCACCCAGGTGCACTTTGATTCAACCTCTTTCTATCATATTTTTCATATGTTCATTCATAGTTCATTGTTTGCATATCACATTGTGTTTTCCAGCATTGCATAAATCTTTGTTTTTGCATACATAATCAATTAATTAGTTCATATAATTGCACTTAGATCATTCCATTGAGCTTAAACAAAATCACACATTGCATAATTTGAGTGAACCTAGCTAGATCTTTGGCCCTTCTTTATCCTTTTAGGTGAAAAACCCTAGAAGTGCTAGAAAGACCTAGGGTGCAAAAAATCTATGGTTCATTTTGGTGAACCTGCATATTGAACACTTTACATTTCTGATCTCAATTGCATCTTGCATCTTAAACCTCATTTTCATCAACATTCAATTAGGGTATTGTTTTGTTTTTGCATCCTAGGGTTTCTTAACTTGCATTAGTGAGACTCATTTAGATTTCATTTTTGCATTACATATCATTGAAAAAACTAAAAATTTGCATCTTCATTGTTAATTGGCATCTGAAAAGCATTAGAATCACAAAAAAATCTCATATTGGAACTCATTCGCCACCCTGGGAAAATTAGTCAACCTATACATTTTAGATTGCATTTTTAAGCATTTTCTAGGAATTTCCTACACTTCTTTTATCTACTGTTAGCTCTCTATTTCAGTTTGCAAAAAAAAAATTATTTGCATTTTGTACTCCTAGATTGTATTGTATTTACATTCACCCTATCCATTTTGGTACTTGAATGATTTTTTGGTGCCCCATTAATAATACTTTAGTGAGACGAAGTTCTAGACTCATGGCTTCCTATGATAGCACTTTCATTGTGGACCTTGGGATCTCAAGAGCTCCTACTCCTAATATCGACAGTGGTGCATTAGGCATGAACAATACCACTTCTATGCCTTCACCTTTCCATCCAATGAATGTTGACAACAAAACAATTCCATTCAACAAGAAAAGGTCAATACTATTCATGAGGATTTTGCACACTTACAACAAGACTTATCCCTTGAAAACATTCCCAACACTGCCATACCAACCAAAGAAAACCTTCATCATTTGATTGAAAGTGATGATGGCTTACAAGTCATGAAAATAATTTCTGAAATCTACAATAAACATGTTCCTAATACTTCCCAATCAGCAAACATAGTTGCAAGCCAAGGAGGACCTCACATTCCTCCCCCTTCAACCATAGCATCCATCCCAACTTATACCACTCCTCAGGTAACAACAACTATGCAACAAGTTAGTCAAGTCACTCCTTTCACAATTCCAACTAGCATTCCTAGTTCTATTGTGGCATCTCAAATCCCCTCTACCACCTTCACCCCTCTTAGTGTCCCTTTGAATTCCCCTCACATTATACACTCCATCTCCATTTTCACTTCCACCTCAAACAAATTACCCCAATCCCATCATTACACAGCTCCTTAATACCGTTTCATCCATGCAACAAAAAATTTCCACCATTAGCCAAGGTTAAAATTCTCCACCCACATATCTTGTCCATAGTAGCCCCTTATCCTTATAAATCCTACGCACCCTGATGCCACAAGGGATAGAAATGCCTAGGTTTGAGAAATACAGAGGAAAAGGAGACCCTATTAACCATGCCAATGCTTATACAGCTTTATGTAGTGATTTTGTCCTTGATGATAAACTCTTATCCAACTTTTTCCAAGGACCTTGAAGAACAGTGCATTAGAGTGGTTTTCAAACTTTCCTAATCATTCCATTCGATCCTTTAATGAGCTTTTGGATGCCTTCATAAGTCACTTCCAAGTTCACATGACTCCTAAAAGACAACGGCCGACCTAATGTGTTGTAGAAAAAATTTCAATGAAAAAGTAATTGACTTCATTTCACATTATCAGTCATTGTATGCTCAAGTTGATGTCAAAATTCCTTATTCATATATGCAAAAAATGTTTATTGAAAATTTGCACACAAACCTTTAGGATAAGTTAACTATGATGAAATTCCCTTTGTTCATGCAATTATGCACAACCCTATGTGAATAGATCATAACTCAATTTCTAGTCATTATTAAAAGTCCACTTCTAAATGAATTGAGAAGTCTGAGCCTAACAATCAAAACAATGCACAAAACTTTAGAAAACCAAATAGAGGCTTTTTACAGTTCAATTCACCTCCTCTGCAATCAACCCAACCCATTCAAATTCAAGTGGTAGTTGTTAAAGAAGTGGTGCCCTATACCTATGGGTACCTAAAGAGACAATTTACTCCCTTACCTGATACCCTCCATAATACAATGAACCAATTGCTCCAACAACAAATGATCACCTTGCCTACCATCAAACCACTTGATACCACCAAACCTTTACCACCCACATTTAAACCAAATTCTTATTGACATTTTCATTGCCAAAATGGCCATGACACCAAAAACTGTAAGCATCTCAAACACTTAGTTCAAAAAATCATTGATTTGGGTTGTTTGTCCATTGTGGGTGATGGGTATGTGCAGGAACATGATGGACCAAAAAGTGGCGATATGATGGGTATGTGTAGGGTATGTGGTTGAACTTTTTTTACCCAAAATTGATGAAATGAAAAGGGTTTTTAAAGGAGATTCTCAGTTTTCCACCAATATAAATTATGCTTTGCTTTGAATTTAATAAATAATTATTATTCATTTTCTATTTGAATTACAACTAAAGTCCTGATTGATAGGCTGACTAAAAAACATCTATAGCTTTCAAACAATATCATATTTTCTGAATCTAAAATGTGTCACATTCTATGCTTCGCATACTATAAGATTACAAAAAAAAAATGAATTTCATGAAGTCTTGACCAAGTTAAAGTGGTCAGACATATGAGTTTTTTATATTTTTTAAAAGTCAAGTAATAAAAAATTCATAATTAATTATTTACTTGGAAAAAATTACAAAAAAATATGCATCACATTGGCACATGAGTCCTCTACTTATATCTAAAATCTTATAAAAAAATATTATCATTTTATTGTGGTTAGGGTGGTTAGACAAACACCTACTTATTTTTTCCCTAAAATTTAAGTACTACTGATTGAAGTTTCAAATTTTCACCAAATAGATTTTATTTTTTTAAAATAAACCCAATAGTTTAGAAACTATATTCAATTTTCTATAGATTCTATTCTTACATATTTTTGAAATAATATAGATAACTTATTCAAATTTTTACATCAAGTTTCCTAACTTTGATTTTTTTGAATTTTTTGCCACTTAAGGGCCTATTTTTTCCATGATGATCCTGCACATACCCTATTAATGATCAAGGCAATAAATCCGTTGCATCCCCTAACTAGAATTTACAAATATTTACCAATGCCATGCTTAAACATAATGTTTCATTTGTCAAGGCTAGTGAACCTTCAAACCCTCAAGTCATGAACATTGATACAAATAATGAACAATCTGATATAACTCCAAATGTCACCCAATTTAATCACATGGATGAACTTGTGGGTGCGATAGATGTTATCCCTCACAAGGGACCAACCAACAAAACTCTTGATATCACTTCAGAAACTTCCTAATGGTCCTCTTTACATAGCCATCTGAATCTATGATAAGCCCACCAATGGGACATTAATAGATCCCTCCTGTGGTGAGAATGTGATCACAGAAGAGTTTTTAGTATTACATGAGCTATATCAAGATGATTATAACAAACCAACTGCATGGATTAAGACACATACTAGTTTTTTGTGCCCTACGATTCGATCAACCGTACTCCCCTTACAAATAGGACCCAAAACTTTGGATGTAACATTTTCAATTGTACCACAATCGGATCAATTTCATTTACGGTTGGGTCATCCTTGGCTCCACTCAATGAAAGTGGTCCTATCAGTTGTTCACAAGTGTTTGAATTTTCCACATGGAAATGAAATATTTACCATACACCATAGTGGCTTTAATCCATTATTTTGTAAAGGTAATTTTTCCTTAGAATCCTTTTGGCCTACACCTATGGAACCCATCACCCCTCGTAAAGATTTATTTTTCATAGCCTACCAAAAGTTCAAAGCCAAACACATAGCCGAGTTGTCTCTTCATAACATGTCCACATCTACTTCCACTCCTATCATATATGAAACCATACTTCACCCTGAGTCCAACATCGAACAAACCATACAACCTCATGAACAACCACCCTTAGACGACCTGCCATCGTTTAAATGACCAAGGTAAAATGACACCAATCCTATCATACCCCTTCACATTAAACACATATACAAAGCTAAAGAGAAAGTGATTGACCTTTCTTCTTCAGTTTCTTTCCTTCTTCCCCCTTCGGAAGAAAAGGAACCCATGATGGATCAACCCACTCTTACCCCTCAACAACTTCAAAACAAAATAAAATGAAACCGCGGTGCTAGGGAACGTAGGCGTCATCGTCATCTCCTTGCTCGTCATTCTCGAATGGAAGAAACTAAAGAAAACCAACCTGTGCCTTTGACCGAAGCAATAGATGACTACCATCTTTCTCCTAACCCACCACAAGATGACATAATCCAACCCTCACAACAAAATGAACAAATCCAATAGCCACAACTTTGGATACATCCTTCCTTGGAAATAACCCTTCGCCCTCCTGTTGTAATCAACCTTGATGATGATGATGATGAAAAAATCACAAAAATAGATGAAGAATTGAATAATGATTTAAACTCTTTATTTTCATCTACCATGAGCTTAAATGACAAATCTTCTCAACCAAGTAAGGAACTTGGTGCATCTCCTATTTCGGCACTCACAATTCTTCCTTTGGAAATTCAACCGCTCTCGAAATACACTGAACATGATTGGGAGGTAGATGACTTGTTAGATGGTTGGCTTGCATTCGCCTTTCTAGCCTTTTGCAATTCTATGTGTGTATTGTGTTCCCCTGTAATGTTTGTTTGATGTTTTCTCTCTTTTTCCACTTCTTCTATTCGTCTCTTTATTCTTCTATATGTTGTGCATTGCATATTCTTTTCATTTTTGTTCTTTGTTTTCCTTTTGGGGATGACGCAAAGCATAGAGATGCTCTATGTCTCTTCCATGTTGACCCAAAAGGCCCTTTTCCCTTTTTCATTTTTGTTTTGTGTTTTCCTTTTGGGGATGATGCAAAGCATAGAGACACCCTATGTCTCTTCCATGTTGACCCAAAAGGTCTTTTTTCCTTTTTCATTTTTGTTTTGTGTTTTCCTTTTGGGGATGACCCAAAGCGTAGACACCCTATGTCTATTATGTTGACCCAAAAGGTCCTTTTTCGTTTTTCATTTTTGTTTTATGTTTTCCTTTTGGGGATGACACAAAGCATAGAGATGCCCTATGTCTCTTCCATGTTGACCCAATCGGTCCTCTTTCCCTTTTTATTTTAACTTTTCTTGTGTCTTTCCTTTTGAGGATGACACAAGGTATTGAGACTGCAATGTCTCCTTCATGTTGACCCAAAAGCTTTTCCTTTTCTTTTTCCTTTTCATTTTATTTTCACTTGTTTTTTCCTTTTAGGGACGATGCAAAGCGTTGAGACCACAATGTCTCTTCCATGTTGACCCAAAATGGACTTTATTTTCCTTTTGTCTTCGCTCTCTTTGTGTCATTCTTCCAATTCTATGTGCTTTAGGGAATGATGACAGTTATGAGCTCCTTAATAAAAACATTACAGCAATGAACATACTAACCCCAAATCCATAGATCCCTTTTCATTATTTTTTACATGACGTAGCCTAACTCGAAAACATATGACTTGGCATAGAGGCTTTCAAAGTTGGCTCTTGTGTCTTGTCTTCTTTTTGCATTTTCTTTCCTTCGCTAATTTAAAGTAATTTCTCATAGAACGATGCGTTACAATTCCTTTAAAGTGGGGGGCATACATTACCATAATTCATTTGCATTCTTGGTTCTTAGTGTAGCCTTGCCACTTCATATGATGCTCTTGTCACTTCGTGGATGACATTGGGTATTATGTCCTTCATAAGTGTGATCTATCTTGGCATATTACATTCCTCTTGGTGGCCTGGAGTGACACACTCCATCCCCTTAGTTGTGAATATTTTATTCTTTGATCGGTCCTCTCTTGGAGACATTAGACACAATGTTACCTAAGTGATAGACTTTGCATGAACTAAACAAGACTCCTTTGAACATATTTTCCATTTTACATGTTATATTTTTACATTTTTACATCTTTTCCACCTTGCATAATGCAACTTGCATGCCTGTGGTACCTTGCTCTTTGTTCATGAGTTCTAAGCATACAAATCTTTTCTTGTCTCATGAAGCACAAACCAAAATTTTCCTTTGTGGCACTTTGTTAAAGTTATCAGGAGGTATAACTTTGATATGGTTGAGTGGGAACCCCACTCAGTAACATGACTTTCCCCATAGCCACATATGTGTTTGTGAGTGCATACCAACTAACGTATGTATTTCACCTTTTGGGTTTTCCCACCCAATGGACTGCCATGAGTTCTGTCACCCTAGAGTGAGTATGCATTATCTTTTTCAAACAATCAACCTAGATCTAATCCACTAGTTGGATAGACAATCGATGCTTCATCCTATCTTTTCAATTCAACACTTGCATTCCTTTGTTCTTATGTTTAGTTTTCCATGGGATCTTCATCCTGGGGACTTGTTCATCCCTCTTGATCATTGTCATTCCATATTGCTAACGTAAGTTCATTGAGACCTCTCTCGCGATATTCATGCCTACTTTAGTTTGAAGCAAGTTCATCCTCTCACTAAAGTGGGGGCTAAATTTGTCATAGAAAATTGGCCCCTTGTCATTTTCATGGTATTTTAGGACTTGCTTCATGATGTTTGGTCCATTTTTCTTTGATTTAGTGTTGCAATGTGGCTTGAACATGCACATTTAGGACCTTAAAACTCAAAATATCATTTCTTGTGAAGCTGTTGTGAAGTGTTGTAAGACATTTCTAAACTTTTCTAGACTCTATTCATGACAATTCACCTAAAAATCACCTTTGTATCACTTATTAAATCTTATTTTGAAGCGTTGTAAGGTCTTGTAACAAGATTTCACACTTTTCTAGGCATAATTTTACTATTTACACCTTTCTTATCCTTTATTTGACCCCTTTATGCCCTTATAAGGCTTAATTAAGTGTTTTTTTGAATGTAAACCCGATAAACAACATTAAATGTGACTGAATTCCTGACACCCACTTTCAAGTCCAAGGTGGGACCCATTCACCATGGGTGGTGAATGAGTCCCTCTTTGCTCCAAATTCAAAATATTTCAAATTTTCTTTTGGATTTTTATTCAAAACTACTTGATGTCAACCTGTGATGAGGTATCATCGAGTTACTAAGGCACAAATGTTTATAAATATGTGTTTTTCTCCTCATTTTACATCTCCTCACTCATTCAAGCAATCTCTTCATTCACTAAGCATTCAACAAGCATTCAAGAACTTTGCATCATTGAATCAAGCATCAATTAAGCATTGAAAAGTAGCCATTGACATATCTTCAAAATTTCTTCAACAAGGGTTTGGTAAGTTCATAGCATTTTCATGTTATTTGTTTATTATTCTCTTTCATTCCATTATTTCATTAAGGGTTTGATTAACAAAGTGGGATTTTACCAAGGCAAATCCCTATAACCTAACCCTTAACCATTTTTCCCCTCTTGCATGTGTGTTTGCAGACTTTTGTGTGTATATTTGACAAGCATTTAGGTGTTGAAAAGTGGTCAACAAGGTGGTTCAAGTCAACTACATCATATTTCAAGCTTGGAGAAGACATTCTGTCTATTTTCTGCAGAATTGACTTCGGCAACCCGACAAGTAGACAACCTTAGATCTAGTTCTACAAAATTGTCCCTTGATTTCACAAAATTTTGGGAGAGGATTGATTCACCATCAGTGGTGAATGAGTCCCACCTTAAGGCTAAAAATCTAAGTTTTTTTAGATTCTGGATCCCGACACTCAAAAACCTGTTCCCAATAGTTTTCATCAGAAGGAGGATTGATTCGCCATCAGTGGCAAATGAGTCCCACTGGTGATTTTTTGTGATCTCAGATAGCATTCAAAAGATTCTAGATTCTCCAATTCCTACCTAGGTGCACTCTTATTCAACCTCTTTCTATCCTATTTTGCATATGTTCATTCATAGTTCATTGTTTGCATCACATTCTATTTTCCAACATTGCATAAATCTTAGTTTTTGCATACATAATCAGTGAATTAGTTCATATAACTGCACTTAGATCATTCCATTTAGCTTAAAAAACATCACGCATTGCATAATTTGAGTGAACCTAGCTAGATCTTTGGCCCTTCTTTCTCCTTTTAGGTGAAAAACCCCAGAAGTGCTAGAAAGACCTAGGGTGACAAAAATCTATGGTTCAAGTGTATCGCATTGAACCACTAAGAGAAATAAATATTCTTAGAGAGATCACGCTCTATAATGAAATCATGCCCGATGTCACCACAATTTGAAAGACACATCGCATAAATTAAGAATACTACACCATGAAACATGAGAAATAAAAAGAATAATATCAATGTATGCCCCCACTTTACAAAAATTTCTAAACACCATGTCATGAGAAATTACTTTAAAGTAGCAACATGATAAATGCTAACAATAAAAAGGACATGAGAGCTAACTTGGAAATCCCTATTCCAAGTCATATGTTTCCAAATAAAGCTACATCATGCAAAAGAAAAGAGAGGGGTTGCCCCCAAAATGAAACTCCAAACACGTGAGGGATCCATGGGTTTGGGGTTAGTATGTTCTTGCTACAATGTGTTTATAGAGCTCGGAACCATCATCATTCCCCAAATACTCATAGAACTAGAAGAATGACACAAAGAGAGAGAAAAAAAAAAGAAAAACCTTTCGGGTCAACATGGAAGAGGCATGAATGTCTCAACACCTTGCATCATCCCCAAAAGGAAAACATACGAAAAATGAAAAGATAAATAAAAAGCTTTTGGGTCAAGATGGAAGAGACATGAATTTCTTGACACCTTATGTCATCCCCAAAAGGAAAACACAAGACAAATGAAAAGATAAAGAAAAATCTTTTGAAAGATTTATGAAATAGAGAAGAATGTAGGTACAAATAGAGGAATGCACAAAGATATAAAGAGATACATCAAATAGAATATCACGGGGGATCACATTACACAAATGTAATCACACAAAAATGAAAAACAAATCATGGAAAAAACTAGTAAAGCATATGTGATTCAACCTATAGTAGGTCGTCTGCATCTCAATCATTGTCATCATATATAGAAGTAAAAAAACTAGCCAAAGGAACAATAGAAAGTGCCACACTAGGGGTGTGACCAAGTTCAACATTCTTGTTAGGAGGATTATCATTCAAGCTCATAGAAGAGGAAAACAATGTATTCAATTCATTATGCACCTCTTCATCAATTTTAGCAACCTCCTCATTGTCATCTATGTTAATCACAACAATGGGTCGAATGATAATTTCCAAAGGAGGCTTTAGCTCCTGTTGTGGTTGTGGTATAGGATCTCTTTGTTTTGGTGAAGGGGAAGACTCATCGTGCATTGCTTCAATTAAGTTTGGATCTTGATTTTTTTTGTTTGTTTCTTCATTTAATCTTTGAGCAATAGCACAACATCTACACCTATGCTCTCTAGTATTTTTTTTCTTTTTGTATGAATTTCAAGTTGCATTTGTGTAGGTGCAGGTTTATCAACCATAGGTTTTTTTTCTTCCCTAAGGGGAGGAACGGAAGGAACCATGGGAGGTTGTTCAACCACTTTCTTTTTAACCAAGTGTAAAATTGTTTTATTATAGGAGGCGTGATGGGATTGATTTCGTTATCTCTTGGTATTTTGTAGGAAATAGGAAAAGGATCTATCTTAGGTTGGTCTTAGTTGTTTGGAATGTCTTTAGGTTCGATCATGGTTTCATCAAGTATAGTAGGCTTGGTCGTGGGCTGAGGAATATTTTGAAGGGATAGTTTTGCTATGCATTTCACCTTTCAAAACTTTTGATAAGATTTGAAAAAGAAGTCCTCTCAAGGTTTAATAGGTTCCATAGGCTTGGGCCAAAAGAAATCTAATGAAAATTTTCCACGGGAAGATAGAGGATTAAAGCCACTATGATGCATGGTGAATATTTCATTGTCAAAGGGAAATTTAAGCATTTATGCACGACTGACGAGATGACTTCCATGGAGCGTATCCATGGGTGACCAAGCTTCACAAAAAAATG
Source organism: Sequoia sempervirens (assembly GCA_007258455.2). Classification (NCBI taxonomy): domain Eukaryota; kingdom Viridiplantae; phylum Streptophyta; class Pinopsida; order Cupressales; family Cupressaceae; genus Sequoia; species Sequoia sempervirens. Next base: position 56,158,519 of record VDFB02047230.1, on the reverse strand, counting down.
ATTCAACATCGAGACGATGGAGAATGATACATCTAATGTTTTCAGTCCTATTTGTAAAGGTAAGGTAATTGATCCCATTATAGGTCAAGTGAAACCATTATGTGTCTTTATCCATGCTTTTGGTTTATCGTATGTTTCTTGATAAAGCTCATGCACAAGTAAGAATTCCTTGGTGATCACATTCTCTCCACAAACAGGGTCAATTAATATCCCATTAGTGCACTTATCATAGATTCGACCAACTATGAAGAGAGGACCATCGAGTGCATGTTTAATTATATATTTAGATGAGAAAGAAAATTCAAGAGGATTTTTAGGTCAGCCCTTAAGAGGTTGAGTTTCAATCAACACAATAAAACCTTTTTTAATATTATCCATAGGACCTTGTTCAATGGTATCCATAGGACTTTGTTGAATTGTATCTATGTTCTCATCATCCATGTCAACATTCATCACATCATTCTGTGAAATTTCGTTAGCTTTGAAAAATGAAATATTATGTTTCGGCATGGGATTGGTAAAGATTTGAACATTTTGGTTGGGAGGGGTGACAAACTTTTTACTTAATTATGAACTCCTGCAACTGAAAGACAACCAAAATCAATGAGGTCTTGCACAAGATGTTTAAGATGCTTACAATGCTTCATATCATGTCCATTTTTTCCATGATAATGAAAATAAGCATTTGATCTAAAGTTCGAGGGTAGAGGATTATTAGGATCGAGAGTCTTAATAGGAGGAAAGGTGGTCATATTTTTTTCTAGAAGTTGTGACATTGTGTTATGGAGGGTATCAGGTAAGGGAGTAAATTTCCTAGCTGGATCCCCAAATGTGAAAGGAGTTGTCTTCCTTATAGCACCTACTTGGGTATCAACTTGTTGATTTTTTTGTTGAGGGGGATTTAGTTGAAGGAATCCTTTATTATGTTTTCTAAAAGGTTGATAATTATTTTGGTTTGTAGATTCGTACTTCTCAGGATGGCTAGAGGTGGGTTTTGTTTCATGACTACTAACGGAATTTTGATAATCATGAAGGGTAGTATACAAGTGCGTGAAGGAAGGAAGCTTCATCATGGTAAGCTTATCTTGTATCTTACTTTTCAAATTCTCAATGAAAATCCTTTGAAGGTGAGGGTCAAGGATCTTTACGTCTATTTGGGAGTAAATTGATTGATAGTATGAAATAAATTTGATAATATTTTCCTCTTCTTTTTGCTTACATCTCATCAAATTAGCTAATGTCATTTTAGAAGCCATATGAACTTGGAAATGGTTTATAAATGCATCAACAAGTTCATTGAATGAATGAATTGAGTTATTCTGTAACGAGGAGAACCATTCCAAGGCAGTATCCTTTAAGGATCTGGGGAAAAGCTTAGCCAAGAGCTTATCTTCAAGAATAAAGTCACTACATAAGGTGGTATAAGAGGAAACATGGTTAGAAGGATCTCATTTCCCCCCGTATTTCTTGAATCTAGACACCTCTATACATTTTTTCATCAGTGTTCTCAATATCTCCAAGGACAAGGGATTGCTTTTGACATAATATGTAGGTTGGTCATGTTGATTTTGGTTTATGGTCGAAACTTTCTTTTGGAGGGATGAAACGGTTTGCAAAATTTGGTTTGTGAGAGGATAATTGTTTGTATGTTGAGATGGAGGTGAATAGGTTGTAGGTGTGTATGTGTTCGAGGGACAAGTGAGTGGAATGCTTATAGGAGGTAAAGTGGTAAGAGATATGATGTGTGATGCCACAAAGGTACTAGGGATGCTATCAAAAATACCTGAGGAAGGAATCACATTGCTAGTATGTTGCATCATTCTTGTAACTTGAGGATTGGTATAGGTAGGAATAGAGGCAATGGTTGTGAGAGGAATTTGAGTTCCTCCTTGGTTTTGGAAATTTTTCATAGGTTGAGTACCACTAGTGGTTGAGGTAAGATGTTTTCCAAAGATCATAACTATGTTACGCACAAATTCAACTCCATCTTCAATTTCAAGCATGTGATGTATGTTATCTATGGTAGGGATAGCGGTGGTTGAAATGTTCTCAGTACTTATTTGATTTTGTAGGTTTACTAAGTCTTCATGGATTTGGATTATGTTTTCTTGTGAAATACTAGCAACCATTGTTTCAACATTTGTCACACTACTTGGAGGAAAATATTTGTTAATGGTATGGTCCATACCTAGTAACCTAGTGTCAACAGTAGTAGTGAAAGAGCTAGATAACCCAAGATCCACGACAATTGTGCTATCATGGGATGACATGAGTCTTGAACTTCATCTCACTATATTATTAGAAATAGGACACCAAGTTGTAAAGCTCATGCAAGGGACACTTAATGAATGCAATAGTATTATCTAATGAAATTAAGCTAAATGCAATGAAATAGATATAAAAGAAACTCTGTAAAGTGAAATAGAAATGTAATAATAGAAAATAGAAGCACAAAAATAGAGAATTCAATGATGTCAAATGTAGTTTAAAATTTGAAATGGGACTAAATCACCCAAAGGGGCATATGAGTCCCAATCACAGTTTTTTAGAGATTTAAATGCTAAATAGTTGTCACCACAAAATACCCAAAAATAAGGAAAAATCTCTTGTACTAAGGCTAAATCGCCTAGAGGGGCATATGAGTCCTAGTTTAGGGTTTTCACACAAATTTCAAAAAAAAATGAGTGATTGCTATGATTTCTATTTTGGATGATGTCTAAGCTAAGTTCAAATTCAGATTTTAGATGAAACTCAATATATGCACTTTCACTAATGCACTTGAATTAGAAACCTAGAATTCCAATTAACTAATGCAAACCCTAATGCAATGTTAATGCAAGCTAAATCTAGGATAATGATGCACTCCAAATAAAAATTAAGATGGTCTAAATGTAGGTTCACTAAAATGGAAGGTGGAAAATTGCCATTGACTATGGTTTAGGGCATGGAACAACAATCTTCTTCACTCTCATTCAAGGAAACCCTAGAGATCCCAATCCAAGAATAATTAGGGGAAAGAGATCTTGCAATAGGGTTTCCTAGGGTCTAATTAGAGACTAAAGAGGGTTTCACCACAAAGCTAGGGCTTGGAAAGACAAATGACATGCAAGATCAAATATGAAACCTAATGTTATGCAATGCTTCACTAAATGACCTAGAAATGGATGCAAAACAAAATAGAGAGTAGAAGGAGAAAAGAAGGGCACCTAGAAACTTGTAGCAACTTGATTGAAGGCCTGAAATGTTGAATATGTTGAAATTAATGTCTTTTGGGACTCATATGCCAATCTGGGCGATTTAGTCCCAGATTAGGGTTTCTAGGCAGGAATAGAAATTTGATAAAGACAAGTCTAAAACTCCTAAAAATTATAACTTTCACTATAGTGGGACTCATACGCCAGAAGTGGAGTATCATTCTAGTTTAACTTTTCTGTAAAATCATGACCTGAATCTATCCTCAATCTCTGTTTAATCTTCTCAACTTGATCTTTGGGTCTGAATTGTTGAATTCTACCATGTAAATGTCCTTAAAATGATCTTGTAGATGATGTGACAACTTTGAAAACTTTGAACACTTTGACAACTTTCTCCAAAATTTCTCTTTAATATGTCTTCACCATAGATCTACAAATCACACACTAAAGAGAGGGGAAAATGTTGTTTTGTTAGTAGAAAGGGGTTTGCCTTGGTCAAACCCCATTTTAGTAATCAAACCTTGTAATGAAATGAAATGAAATGAAATGAAGGAATGGTGAATGAACAACATGCAATGTTACAACTCACCAAACCCTAGTAATAAAGTGTTACAAACATGTAAGAAATAGCTCTGATGGATGTAGATCTTGATTCTTGCTTGAATGAGATAGATCTTGACCTGAATGCTTTCTTAAATCATAGAACCTTGCATCACAATTGTTATCTAAAAAACAAGCATGATGCATGATGACTTTTACATGATGCTTGATACTTGAATAATGCTCCAAAATACTTGACAAACAACTCTTGAAGGCTCTTGAATTCTCTTGTAAGCTCTTGAATACTCTTGTAAACTCCAATTCTATATTAGAAAATATCTCATGAAATTCTTAGGTTGTTAGATGAAAAATGAGTGAAATAACCTTGTAAATTTATACTTGTTTATGCCAAATTTCCTGAAATTACAACACTACAAGCTAACATCAAATCCAAGAGGATAAAATCCCACAAAGAATTTGAATTAAATTTAATTTTGGGCCACATGAGACTCATATGGAAAAAGTGGCGTATGAGTCCCATTAGACTTAACTATAGGACACATTTTTCATAAATGCTTAGAATGATGTGAAATTCAAATCGGGTCCCTAAAACCTACGTGGGACTCATATGTCCAAGGGGGTGTATGAGTCCCAGATCACTAAATTTGGGCCACACAACCTAAAAAAACAAGAATTATGATTGGATGTTGGTTTATGTCAGGATTATCCACGGAAAGATGCATTAATAAAGGCTTTTGGATGCAAAATAAGGCCAATTAAAGAATAAAGAAACCCCATTAATTAATGAAACCCTAGATTAGTGTGAAAGTGTGGTACAACACTTTACTACATCCAAAATAAGGTACAATTAAGTTCATTTAGTTTACAAGGGTCCAAGACCTAATGTGAATGTGTTAAACACATTACAACACTAAATCAAGGAAACATTAAGTCTTATTTAACAAGGAGGACCCAAACAAGTTTGAAAATGTCACGGATGAAATTTTTCAACACTACAAGGGCGATCCATTGATTACAGGGTCATCCTTTGAGACATCATGACCCACATCAAGAGGTGGGGAGGAACAACCCATCAAGAGATATATATCCTCCATAGCCTTATTTTTTTCTTAAATGACCCCACTCGAGGGAGAAAAATCAAACCCTTTAGGTTACAGGGTGGACTTCTTAGTAACTATAGACTTACTCTACACTTTATTGGGAACAAGGGGGAAGAGACAACAACCATTTTATCCTTTTGTGGAGGTTGTTTCTTACAAACATTACTAAGATGTTTGAACTTTCAGCAGAGTTGACAAAAAAATCTTGCATTCTCATATTCCAAGACTTGAGTCCAAGAACCAAACTTGGACTTCAAAGTGACAGGAGAAGGAAGGGCACTATTAACAATGGAATTAACATAGATTTTGGCAAAGAACAGTGTAGACCTTTAAGAGGTAAATTTATCCACAACAAGAAGACTAACTAAGGAGTTAGCAATCCCTTGAAACACCTTAAAGTTCCAAAACTCAATGGGTAAACCAAGGAGTCTAACCCAAGTAGGAGCTATAGAAGTCAGATCAACAAATGGGTCTAAACCTGACTTCTATTTATACAAAGCCAAATAGTTCTTAATTTTTTTGTCAAATGCCCAAGGACCCCCCATAAGGACAAAAATACAATCCTCCTGATTGTTAAAACTAAAGAGAAATAGACCATTTATCATGGCACACACAGAATTAACCTTTGAGATCCCAAACTGAAATAACCCATTTACGTACTTGGTCAATGTTGGGTTTAAAGGATAGAAATTTCCCAACAAGCAACAACTAAAGGTTTGCAACTGATTCTTCCATTATTTCATTTGGAATAGAGATCTCTAAACCATTCATGACACAACACTCCTTAGATTCAAAAGTGGAGAAAAGATCCTGCCACGAGACATACCTTTTTCCAACCAATTTTGTCGAATAAGACTCTAGATTCCCTTTCAGAAAAGGAGAACCATCAGAAGTTTGAAGGCTAACAGTATGCTCTCCCACCACAACATATTTTGAACCCGAGGTACCAACTACATGGGACAAAATTGTGCCACCTGACAAATGGGACAAATATTTGGAAGGGGACACTAGCTAGGGGCCCCCACCCGGTATCGCCATGGCCACTCCAAAAAAGAAAAATAAATAAAAATTAGAAAGCACAACAAGCAACCAGATATGTTATATGAGTTGTCTCTTTGGAAAATTATGTTGTTATTTGTTAAGTAGTGCCTTTTTCAAATTGTGGATTTTGGTAATAATTTTTTTTATTGTTGGACTCATTATAATTATATCCCCTAACTCTTACATCATCTCTTCATTTTATCCTTTTCAGTAAAGTGTTTTTGGATGTTGGTTATTCTTTCTTATTTTTAATATACTCATTTGGTGGGAGAATAGCACATTTATTCTTTGAAGGATCCTAGTTTTTTGCCTCAGTGAGGAGATTTAAAGTTTGATTAACCATATTTTCTATTTTCGCTAAGAGGCCATGTTGTTTCTTAGATGTGGTTGATATTCTTGCTTGGGGATATGATCCTACAAAATTTCATTTAGTTTCTCAAGAGCATAAGAGCTTACACCATGAAAATTTTGAGTATATATATTTATGGCCACTGAAAAAGTAACCCTTCTACTTTTTCTAACTCGTTTGGGAACTCCGTGTGATTTTGGCTTAATATTGCGTTGATTTAATCTTGTAATGTGGATAACACATTCACATTAGGTCTTGGGCCCTTGTGAACTAAAATGACTTAAATGGTACCTTACCTAAGTTTTGTAAAGTGTTGTAACACACTTTCACACTTTTCTAGGGTCTTGTTAATAAAATAACCTCTTTTCACCATTTACCAAGCCTTATTTCAAAGTGTTGTAAAGTGTTGTAACACACTTTCACACTTTCCTAGGTTTGTCATTAATAATTGGGCTTTCTTATGCTTTAATTGGTCCCATTTTGTATCCACATGCCTTATTTTTGAGAATAATCCTAACAAATATCATTTAAAGCATCAAAATCTTGAAACCCACCTTAAATTCCTAAGGTGGGACTCATTTGCCATTCTAGGTGAATGAGTCCCCTTAGGTGGGACTCATTCACCCAGGGTGGCGAATGAGTCCCCTTTAACTCAAAATTCAAATTTAATTTAATTTTTTGGTGTTTTTTTATTCTCCAAGATCTAAGGTCGGCCTGTAGTGTTGTAATTTCAAAAATTATTGCATAATTGAGTATAAATACAAGCTTCTTTCTCTCATTTTCATACCTAGCAAGTTTGATAAATCATTCAAGGCATTTCAAGGGTAGAATATCAAGCATTCAAGAGCTTCTTCAAATGTCAATCATCATGTCAAATATTGTTTTCATCATGTTGTTTTAGAGCTAACATTTGTGATGTAGGATTGTGTGATTCAAGCAAGCATTGCATTTAAGATCTATCAACATCAAGCAAAAGTCCACATCCAATGGATCCATTTCATACATGTTTGCAGCACCTTATTGCTAGGGTTTGGTGAGTTGCAACATCATTATTTGTTCATTCATCATTCCCTATTCTATTTTATTTCATTTCAAGGGTTTAATTACCAACAAGGGTTTTGACCAAGGCAAACCCCTATTCACTAACCCCACAACATTTTCCCCTCTCTTTGCATGTGATTTGTAGGTCTAGGTTGCAGATTTATCAAGGAGAAAGATTGGAAAAGTGTTCATCAAGTTGTCAAAGCTATTCAAAGTTATCAAAGTTGCAAACAAGCCTTGGAGAAGGACTACATACTGAATTTGACAGTTTCAGACCCAGATCTGTATCAGGAATAGGAGAGCAGACCAAGAGCTACAAAATCCTATTTTGAATTTCTAGAAATCTAGAAGTGGACTGATTCACCACTATTGGTGAATGAGTCCCATTGTACAGGCCTAAATAGGATTTTTGCAGATCTAAGTACCCTTTTGTCTGAAACTTGTTCTAGCATAGTTTTCCCAAAACTAGACTAATTCACCCAACCTAGCGTATGAGTCCTAGTCAGCATAAACAACAAATTTTTTAGGATTTTAGACCTCCATTTTTCCCCTTTCAATTTCTCTGGTGCACATTTCCAGTTTCATCATTTTCTGTTACATTCTACTTGCATTTCTAGGTCTTTTTACATATCACACTATGTTTTCAAACATTTCATATTTTCCACGTTTACACTTGGTGGTGAAACCCTTTCTTGTCTCAATCATCTCCAAGGATAACTTATAGTCAGATCTCTCACATCCTTTATTGGGTTGAGATCTCTTAGGTGTTCTTGAATGTGAATATTGTGAAATTAGATCCCTCTCCTTGTATCCATATTGTGGACAAGGAAGTGAAGCATCCATTTCTAGTGTCCACAATATTTTCTCTAGTAGAAATTTTTCTGGTATGAATTTTTGTAGCCCAAACATAACTTTTCTCAAGTTACTTTAAAGTAAAGTATATGTCTTAAACCTAGGATTATATATGTAATAGGGATTTCCAAGGTCCTTCCAAATGTATTATTTTTTTTGTTAATGAGTGTGTCACTCATTTCTTCTTTTAGTTTCACTTATTTGAGCATCTTTGAGGGAAATGGTGGCTCATCTAGAACCATCCTCTTGTTCATACTACTTTTTTTTTTAAGGTTTGGACTATCTTGGGATGTCCTCTTGATTTTTATTTTGTTCTTTTGGTGTATAGATATATTGGTCCAATTTTTTTTCTTTGGAAAATTTGGATGAAAAGAAATCATCATATCTTCAAAGGTCATGATAGTATTCCTTAATATATTTGGTATAATACTTTGAGCTCATTTAATGAAACATTGTTGGATAAGTGTTTTATGTTTGAAGAATTTGGTCCTTTTGATACTAAAATTTTATAGCAACTTGATTTGGGTTATCTAATTAGATCCATTCATTTTGGTTCTAATAAAAAGTCTTCAAATAAGGTAAATAGAGAAAATAAATGGTCACATCCTCCTTTAGTTATTTTTAGAATTAAGAATGATGGTTTTTCTCATGGTAATTTAAGTGATGCGGTAATAGGTGGAGTTTTAATGGATAGTGTTGGTTTGGTTCAATTATATTTTTTCTACTACTATATGGATTGGTACTAATGATTTGATAGAGTCTTGACCTCTCCTTGTGTCTCTAGAGAAATCTTGGGAGTTGGGATGGAAAAAAGTAAGTTGTAAGGTGGGTTTTATGATATTTTCCATTTTTTTGAATAATTGAATATTTCTAGAGTCTTCTTGGATGTTCGATTATTATGTCAATCACATTCATTTCCATTTGTGAGATTTTGAATCTACCTCCTTTGTTCATATCCCTAGAGAATAGAATTTTGTTATGCTCTATGGCCAAATGGGATTCTAATGTTTTTGATAAAGGGTAAAACGGGTTTTATAGGGACCCAAAACCACAAAGTTTACAACATAAAAGAAATGACAGAAAATTCCAACAGAAACAACCGGATGCACAAAAGGAAAAAACCAAAACAAGCAGTAGCCCTTCAAAAAAGACCAGGAAGGTCAAACAAAAATATCTAGCAGAAAAGCCAACAAAAAACACGCCATGATTAACCCAGAGTCTTCAAGACAGACTCTGTCTCAGCCTCCAGGTTCTGCATATCTTGAACACCCTTCTTAAAGGTTTGAATCATTTACAGAGTGGGAGGAGCCTTCCTCTTCAAATTGGCCCTAGTTCTCTTAGAAATGCCAGAATCCTCCTCCTAGTTTCTTTCAGTGGTTTCCTCTAGATCAACCACCAAAGACCCCTATTGGGCTTTGTCCAATTTCTCAATCATGACATTGATGATGATGGCATTGTGTCTGGCCATACGATTGTTTTGCTCGGCAATAATTTTGACAGTATTTTTCATTTTCTCCACCTCAATTTCAACATTTTTGTTCTTGCCAGCTTGGTACTGGGTATCTTTGCTGAGGCCGTAATCTCTTCATTCCACTTCTTTCTTATCAAGCGCCGCTACCTTGGCTCCCAAATCTTCCAGTTTACTTTGAAGGGCCCAATTTTTTATCTTTAGCTCATTAATTTCATGAAAATTCCATTTTGAAAGTTTGAAATGGATGTCAGCATTGTTTCTAGCTAAATTCAAAACATCCATAGTGGGATCCCTATCAGTGTTGAAACAAGTATTAGTAGGGTTAGGAGTAACAAGGGAGCCAGTTCTATCATTTTTATCCAGTGACAGGTCAGCAAAGGGCTCAGTATTGTTAGCGCCAGATGCCTCAGAGTCAGGGGAATCTTCAGAGTACGAGACAAGGTTTTTAGCCTGGGGATTCTTATCAATATATCTAGTTTTAAGGGAAGGGCTTCCCGACTCAGGAAAAGTACGAGCTTTCACAATAAGGGGGTTAGGGTTTTTCTTACTAGATTGGACAGTGAGCAGGCTAAGGACCGTTCTGGCCGGACTTAAATTGGGCAAAAAACCCGAGCAGCTGGGTTTAGTATCATCATCCTCAGAATTAGGGGAAGCTTCCAAATTAGCAGGGACGGGAAATTTTTGGTAATGTTCAACAATTAATCTAATCAGGCCAGTATGCAAAATAGGGAATCTTCTTGAGTTTTTCTTGTGGTCATCCAAACTTTTTCTCAAAGAACAGAGAAGATAGTAGGGGAAAGAAACCCTAACCTTATAGTGGAAATGGTTGAACAGGGAAAAGTGATAACCATAGACCCTGGTGAAACGACCATCCACCGTTATGTACTCCATGATTACACAAGAACCTTTATTCATAGGGATTTTATGGTGTCGGCTTTGAAGTAGCTGTTAGCAATTTTAACCAATTTCAATCGTTCCTTCTCTTTTTTTAGAAATCTGATGACGGCTTCATCAGAAAAAACTCTGTCCCTGAAAAACTTTTTCCCATCAGTAGACATTCCCGTCACTTCAGCTATGAGGTTTTCATTGAGCTCAACTTTCCTACCAAAAAGGGTAAGATCCCCATTATCCCAATTTTTCACAAAAAGATCCGTAGCCTCCTAATTGGAACCATGGAGTTTCTCCAGGAAAGGGAGTAACCCCCCGCTTTTAACTTTATTCCAAGCCTTAGCATTTCTCGTGTGCATCTCATAGCTGTCTGGCTCAGTTCTTTTCCTATCTCCACCCATTTTGGCAAGCACAGTGGGGCAGACAGAGATGAAATCTTTACTAGAATTGGTCCCGCCAAATCTAAGAACCCATAAAGCATGTCAGGCCGCCTTGCAGACTAAGCGACTAAACTCGGTCCCATACAATCTAATGATTGTGATGTGATAACTCCATCCTATCCTCATTAAATAAATGACACACCTCTTTCCCATGTGATTCATCATAACTCAATAAAGCATGAACATTAACACTTAGATCACTAAAATTTAGCCAAGTGCTATGATCATTACTCCTAACCCCTTCATTAGCAAAAAAATTCGCTACAGCATTTGCTTCTCTATAGGCATGAGAAATCTTTATATTGTCAAACTTAGCAAGAATCGAGATGGCATCATCAATCCATGACTTTATTGTCCATGAGGGTGGGGACTTGCTAAGAAGACAATCAATAATATTTTTGGAATCACCTTCAAGCCAAAGGTTTTTAAAATTAAGACTTTGGGCCAACTTTATTATATGAAAAGCGCCAACAGCTTCGGCTAGGTGATTGGTTTGGGAACCAAGAGGAGTGGTTGTCACACCTAGAAAGTTGCCAAAGGAGTCCCTTATGACTCTACCATAGCCCGCCGCCCACAGATTACCTTTAGCCGCACCATTGAAGTTAGCTTTGACCCATCCATTAGGCGGAAAAAACCAACAGACACCCTCTCTATCCTTCTTGGCTTTTTTAGGGGTGCAAGGAAAATCAAGATTTGTATTCCATTCCTTGGAAACAGTAATATCATAGGACGAATGAGCCGCTTTCTCATAATTGCTAACCTTCTAGGAAATAGTATTGACATTTTCTTTCAAAAATATGATTATTTTATCAAAAACAATGTCCACCGGAGCTTCTTTATCTCTGTAAATTCTATTGTTACGTTCTTTCCAGAGACCCCAAGCAACATGAGGGAAAGATAAATCCCATAAAAACCAAAGAATAGAATTGTGAGTCGGAGCTTTCCATTGAAGGAAGAAATCTTCAATAGACAAGGGAAAAACCCAAGAAAGTTGCCAGTAGCTGATAATTTTTTTCCAGATTGAGGCAGCAAAAGGAAAATGAAGGAACATATGATGCACTGACTCAACCTCCATCTTGCAAAGAAAACATCTATTAGGTATTTGAAAGCCGCGTTTGCAAAGATTATCAATGGTGAGCACCTTATTTTGGAGAAGGATCCAAAAAAAAATGTTGATTTTAGGGACCAAATGTTTGACCCAAGCCTTTGACCAAAAGGGAGGAGGACCCTGGGAAGAAGTAATCCTAGCAAAGGCAGACGAAATAGAATAGTTTTCTGAGGGTTCATCAGTCTAGACAAGACGATCTTCCAACTAATCAGAGCAAATTCTAACTACCAACAAAGAAGACTGAATAGGAGCAAGAGCCTAACTGACAAGACATAGATCCACCCATTTTCCATTCACTCTATATTCTTTCATGTAAGAACCGAAGTGAGCTTTGCAAATCTCAGCCCATCCACTAAAGGGGTCAATTTTTATAAGGGGCTCCTTGAACAGCCATTTATCCTCCTAGAATCTAGTTTGGTTTCCGTTTCTAACTTGCCAACCAGTTCTAGAGTCAACAATACTTTTCCCCTTGATCAAGTTATTCCAGCAGGTTGAACCTCTAGGAAGAAGATGGGATTCCTTCAATATTATAAGAGAACAATTGCTCTCTAAATATTTGCTAGCTAGGATATCAGTCCATTCGCCTGAAGATGAGAAAAATCTCCATATTTGTTTTTCTAAAAGGATCTTGTTAACCATTCTAATTCTTCTAAGACCGAATCCTCCAGGCTTTTTTGGTCTGCACACCAAATCCCATCCTATTAAAGGAAGTCTTTTCTTTTCTTCAACACCCAACCAAAGAAATATTTTTTGAATCTTTTCTATGGCATCCACAAACTTAGCAAGAATCTTAAAGAGGCTCAGAGCATAGATCGGCAGATTCTGAAGAGAAGCTTTGAGCAGTTGAATTTTACCCACTTGACTTAACAGATCTCCTTTCCAACCAGCAAGCTTCTTGCTAAACCTCTCGACCAATGAAATCCAAAAGGATTTAGGGGGTTTAAGGCTTAAGGGTAAGCTAAGATAGGTGGTAGGCAAGGAGTCCACCCTACAATCAAGGATTCTGGTAATTTTGGTATGTCTGTGAACCGGGGTGTTGAAGAAGAAAAGAGAACATTTTTTATTATTAATTAGCTGTCTGGACATTCTCCCATATTTATCTAGCAAAGATTTCAAAGTTTTACAGGCTTTTGAGACCTAGGCTTTACCCAATAACATTGTATCATCCACAAATTGTTGATGAGAACAAACCAGGTTGCTTAGAGGAAGGATTAAGACCAAGAAGGGATCTATTGTCAATCAAATTTTTCAAGTTTTTTTCTAGACTTTCAGCCATGATAGTGAATAAAATAGGAGAAATAGGATCACCCTGTCTTAAACCTCTAGAACTTTGGAAGAAAGTAGTAGGGGATCCATTCACCAAAACAGAAATAGAAGCAGTAGAAACAAGTTGTTCCACCATTTGAAGAACCCTATTGCAAAATCCAAAATCCTTTAAAATCTTAAATAAGAAGATCCAATCAACTCTGTCATAGGCTTTTGAGATATCAAGCTTTAACAAAAAGCCTTCAGTTTTAGATTCAACCAAGGAATGGATATTATCATGAACAGTAACAATAGAGTCAAGGATTTTTCTACCAGGGACGAATCCATTCTGTTGAGGAGAAATCAAAGAAGGAAAAAGAGTTAAGAATCTAGAGGTAAGAACCTTAGAGATGATTTTATAGATCGAATTGCAGAGGCTTATGGGTCTAAAGGCCTCAAATTTTATTGCTCCAGGCTTCTTAGGGATTAGAACCAGGTAAGTGGCGTTCAATTCTTTTAGGAGACTTCTGGATCCAAAAAATTATTTTACTGCATTCACCACATTGTCTCCAAAAATCTCCCAGAACCATTGGAAGAAAAATAAAGGGAAACCATCTGGACTTGGAGCTTTACTCCCATCAAAGGAGAAAATAGCCTTCTTGACTTCCTCATTGGTAGGGATAGCAGACAGCATAGAGTTATTTTCCTGGTTGATCACTTTAGGTATAGCCTCTATTAAATGATCCTAATCATTTTGGTTATTTTCATCATTCTCAGAAAGAAGATTTTTAAAGAATAAAACAACATGCTTTCTAATATCCTCCTCCTCCTCATACCTAGTACCATTCACTTCAATTTGAGATATTTTGTTGGCAGCTCTATGTTTTGAGGTCGATAGATGAAAGTACTTGGTATTTTTGTCACCTGCAAATAACCATAAAGCTCTAGATCTTTCCCTCCAGAACTCCCCCTCATTTCTGATAATGCCATGCATCTTAATGAGTAGCTCATTCTCTCTTTCCTTAGTATCATTCAAATATCCCTCCTTCTAGATTTTATATTGAATCTCTTTCAGATCCGTCTGAAGATCAGATTTGATCCTAAAGATGTTCCCAAAGGACTCTTTTTTCCATTTTTTCAAGTTACATTTTACTTCCCTTAATTTTTTAGCTATTCTAAACATAGTTGTACCAGAGATACTTATATTCCACCATTTCCTAATTTCCTCTTTAAAAGCAGGATGAGAAAGCCACACTTTTTCAACTCTAAAAGGGATATTTTTCTTCTTTTTTATAGGATCCGCAACAAAACTAATAGGGAAATGATCAAATCCAATCCTAGATAGAGCTTTAAGAGAATAGTAATAATCAAAAAACCAATGATTGGAAACTAAAGATCTATCTAATCTGACCTATATAAGATCCATACCCTTTATGTGATTCAACCAGGTATAGGATGCACCCTATAAATCTAGATCAATCAGCCCCTGGTTATCAATGAAACTCTGAAGATCCTCTTTACTCTCTGCATTAATCTAGGAACCTCCAAATTTTTCTTTATTCATTAAGGGTGTATTAAAGTCATCCATAACAATCCAAGACTCTCTATCAAAAATCCTCCTAAAGGCTGCCAGCTCCATCCAAAAAGATTTTCGCAGACCTTTTCCATTGGGGGCATAGATGTTCAATTGGATCCAACTGAAATTATCTCTAATATGTTTGAATCTAGTAGCAATATGGTTTGTACCTTCCAAAATCAGATCCCCTTTGATTATGTGACTATTCCAGAAAGTAGCAATACCTCCAGAAGCTTCAATCGAGTTATTTCCATGAGTACTACAATGCTGAAATAGTTTCAACTTTTCTACTTTTTCCTTTGACATTTCCGTCTCCTGAATAAGAAGAATATCAGGCTTGTGATATCTAACAAAATTGCATAGAACATCCTGCTTGTGGGGGCTATTGATTCCCCTGATATTCCAAGACATAATCTTCATGAATTACCAGGGGAGTTGAGGCACTCCGAGATGGTTTTTTGAGACCCATCCGCAATATCCTAAAAACTGATATGCTCTCTTGTCCATTTGGTAGATTTTTTCCCTCAAGAGTTCTTTGTTGCTCCACAGTCTGCCTTTGCTTTTGATCTAGTAGAAATACCACTTGGAGTCTTCCATTGTTTGTTTTTATTTTTCTTTTTCTTTGATAAGATCTCTTCTTTATCAGTCTCTTCTTGGCTATCTGTCTCTTTACTAGATTCACATTCCTTATCAGTAAGGAGCCTTTGTTTCCTGGGTAATGTCTCCATGATACCATTCAAATGAAAAGATGAAAAGTTGCTAGAAAGTTCAGTAGAGTGGTCCAGATTTTTTAGGGAATCCTTAACAAATTCCAAGGAGTTAGGATCCATGAAGTGATCTACTCCCGAAAGAAAAAGACCTTCAGAGGAAGGGATAAGGAGAGGGATGTTCAGCTCCAAGGACAACCCCTGAATAGGAATATCGTCCAAGCCCGGGATCCCATCATTTTTCTCAATTGGGGTCAGCTCATGGGAAAAGGGGTTAGCATCTTGGTTCGGTTTATCTTCCCCAGCCGACTGATCCTCATTGGATTCATTTTCCTTAACAGGTACGGTGTTCACAAGATCCTTTTGTTGGGGTTCCATCGAAACCTCGCCATTATTTTCCATTACCACTTCAGCCTCATTAGAAGTACTTTGAACATTAGACTCTTTATTTTCAAGGCTATCTTCTCCTAATCTCTTTCGCCATACAAATTTCAAAGAACCAGCTAGTTTCTCTTTCTCTTTGGTGGCATTTAAAGGGAATTTCTTAGCCCAGTGCCTAGTTTTTCTACATTTGAAACAAGCAAACAGGATGGTTTCAAACTCTATATCCTGCAGCCAGGAACCCAGTTTCGACTAGATCTCAATCGATGAGGGCAGGTCAGTATTCTAAGAGACCCCTACACATATTCTTGCAAATACTAACCTCTTTCTAGTAGTTGTCATTGAATCAATAGAAAGGAGCTCACCAAAGGAACTCGCTAAACCATAAAAGACATCCTCATTCCAGTATTCCAGGGGAAGGCTCAGAAGTCTGACCCAAACTGGGACATTCTCAAAAATAGAGTCTGAAAGGTCCAAGTTAGAGGACCACTTCTTTAAAGCCAAGGAAGATTTCCCTATAACCCAAGGACCCCCAGTTCTAATAGCCAAGATGTCCTCTCTGCAAGTGAGCTTGAACGCAAAAAAACCCTTTGGAAGTGTTGCTACTGAGACTTCTCCATTAGTTCTTCGTTTGTTTTTTACGAACTCTGGCTCGCACTCACAAAAGGATATGAATATCACAGTGAAACTTTCCTAGGAATTGGACATTCCGACAGGTGACTAATATCTTTCTGTGGACGTTCATTTACTTGTCAAACCAGGGGATGTAGACTTTAAATGGCGCAGCAAAATATATGCACTAGGAATTTGTTATAGTCAAATCTTAGCAAAAATACATACTGGAAAGAAATTCTATCTAAGCTACAGAATGGTAATGCAGAATTCTTTAACTCAACTTTGCTTGATTAAAACAGAAACTGTAACAGCTACGACTGAAGCACAAACCATGAACTGGCCTTATGCTGCAGGAATAGTCACAGGGATGGACTCTCTATGCTGCAGGAGCAGTGTAAGACTGAGTTTGCATAAAAACTTCAAAAGATGAAAGCTAACCGATATCAGCAAAAAGAACATCTAACTAATTAACTACAGATACTTACTAAGTGGGCCCCCTTAGCAAGCATCTACTGATTACATAGATGCTGAACTCAGAACTTCATCGATCTTTATTCATGAAAACAGAATGAAATACATTGTCTTGTTGGTATGAAAACTAACAACAAACTCTGCTTCTGGTCAAACAGACTCTGTCTTTCATTATCATACTGATTCTTACATGATCTCTACTACTCTGTTTCTATCTTACCTAAAAATCATCTATTACTCATTCTATTTCTCTTCTATCACTACCTCGCGCAGGAGGAGTATCTTATTTTTAAATTAAAAGAACAACTAACTAACCAACTTCATCAAAGAAAGACGTGGAAGTAAAGTATATCCCTGAATCAAGGAACAAACTTCATAAATGAATTTATGTGTTCAACCCGATTCAGAGAGAATCTAGCGCTCCACTCTCTCCAGATTGACTTTTCATTAAAAATATTTCCAAATCGGTTTCGGTCAAAGAGTCTTTGGCGGAGCTTCCTCAAAGTCATGCAGGAAATGGGCTTTACTGCAAGGCCGAGATCGGCTGCGCTTGACTTGATCATTCTTCAACAACCTGCGAAACAAAAGGTAACAGACGCGCAAGAAGAGGCATATGGTACATACACGATATCTATTCATTAATCACACATTTCAAATCTACTTCACCATTTAAAAACTGTATATGATATACCAGCCATTTTCGGGAGTCAGGGCAATAAATGCAATCAAGTCAACACAATAGGTTGCAGGAATATAAAAGTGTCTTGCTACAGGATATCCCCATAAAAGGTTTCATCAAAGTTTAAACAGCCATGAAATAACAAAATGAAATCATTTAAAAGTTTTATCATATCATCAAATTATGAGCATATTTTAGGCTCATCACTACCCCCTACTTAGCCCAATACTGGTCCTCCAGCATTAACTTTCCTGGTGATTTCTCTGAAGTCAGTAGTGGCTGCATGACTCTGGAATGGATGTCCAAACCTGTAATAGAATCCTCTGAAATCCCAGACCTTTCATATATGCGGTCTTCTAATTCACTGTTAAGATTTGTAGCCTGATGAGAATAAGGGGCCACATTAGCACAGGGGATGATGTCAGTGGCAGCCACAATTCAAATCTTGTTTGAAGTCCCAATTGAATATATCTGCTGGTTCATTTGAGTGCAGCTGTAAAGTTGAGGGGACCATGTGGTTCTGACTTTCTTAACCCAACAGTCAATTTTTCCCATCTTTTCTCAGTTCTGGTATATGCTAATCTCCAAAATGAATATTGTTGTGCCTGGAATTCATCATATACTTGCTTTCTGATGTCAAATATTTTTGCTCTGGCTGAAACATTATTAATACCATATGTCAATGCAAACCAATCTTTCAGCATTGCATGTGGGTTTGAACTTTGAGAGCGTAATGGGATAGGCTTTGTTTTCTCAATTTCCTCATACGTTTCCCACTGTCTGCCATAATTCACTTCATTTGCTGCCCATGACATGAATGCTCTCAAATGAATATCACTAATGTATGGAAGAGGATTACATTCTGTTTCAAGTGGTATTAAAAAGCCATGCAAATAGAATTCACACAAAGAATTCCTTAACCAGTTAGGGGCTGCTTGATATGCTTCATAAAATTCTTTGGCAGAATGAATTATTGGGTCTTGGTTTCTGGAAATTCTCATCAATTGAAACCATAAAAACTGTTCTTTGAGGCATAGAGCATAAACTCTGGGTGGCGGTCTACATTCCATAATTTGACCGGTTACCTTTAGCATTTCATCCATTTTTGCTTTCAATTCAGCAATTTCCTGTTTCTGATTTTCAATTTTCTTTTTCAATTTCTTCTTTTCTATTTGCCACAGACTTTGTTGCATATCAGTCTGGGCAATGTGTCGAAAAGTCACAGTTTGCAGTGTAACTGTTTCCCAATTATTTTTAACAAATTCCAGAAATTCAATTAAAAAGGTCCTCCTATACACAACAATGGCTTTACACATTGCAGGATGAAATATAACTTCATTAGGCACATTTAGTTGTTCAACCTGTTCTTGTTCTTGCTGCAGGATAAATTCTTCTTGTTGCTGCGGTGAAGAAGTTTGAGCTTCCTCCGAGAATTGCATAGCAGCATTAACCAGATCATCAAGACTTGGCAACTCATGCCCATTATGCCCTGCTTCTTTTGTCTCTACTTGTTCCTCTTCAGGAACGACCGAACTCTGAGCAGCATTCTCAGATTCAACAGATCCTTCTGAAATTACAATCACCTCAGGTTGCGGTGAAACAGGGGAGGCCCTAAATTGTTTCCTTGTGGAAACCCTTCTTGGTATTGATGTGGCTGCAGGGGGTGTTCCGGTAGCTTTTCTTTTTCTTGTTTGTTCAGGGGGCTCTGCCCTACCAGAGGATGATGGTGAACTGGTAATATCAACAGCTGTTGCTGTAGGAGAATCTGCTGCAGGGGAAGGTGCTACAGGAGAGGAGCATTGCCTTTTCTGAGAACGAGGGTCAGATTCTGGGGACCCTTCTGCCTTTGATTTTCCTTTCTCCCTCCTAGCGGCAGACCTAGTTTGTACCCTAGCAGAGGATTCAGCTGTGACAGCTACAGGATCGGGTGCTACAGGAGTAGATGACCCTTGCCCTGTTCCATTAGTAGATGCAATTTCTTTCTTCTTTCTTTGAGGCCGTGGGGTAATTACCCTAGGGGGTTGTGGAGGTTGTAAACTCTTTTGGGCAACAAATTGTTGCCAGGAGAGAGGTGAAACGTCTCTCAAAGAGCGCTCAATAAGAAATTTAATAAGGCCATGATGAGTGACAGAGTTATCTTTCCCCTGTTGAGTTCCATGGGCACTTTGCTCTAAAAACTTTAACAAGAAATTCAGAACATTCACAGCCAACCCATGCCTTATATGGCTTAATAATTTAAAATGATGCGAATGCAGATAAGAAAAACGGCCTTTACAGGTTAAATACCTCATTATATAAGTGGCATACTCTGAATATGGAAGAGGTAGTGACACTCGCTTGCACCCTTGCTTGGAGATGTCCAGCGGTCCATCAGCAGGCATCGAAAATTCAGCCCTTGCAGCTGCAGCATCTGAAGAAAAGTTTTCTCCAACGGCTGGGATCCCGGTTACCTCAGCAATTCTGTCTTCGGTTGCAACAACTGTTAGACCCCATATGGTGGCTTCCCCTTCAGAAAGTGTTCTCAAAAATTCTGTCGCAGCCTCCTCATCAAAATCATTTAAACTTAGAAAATAATTTAACCATCCACAGAGGCTAAATGCTTGGGCTGTCTGCGGGTTTTGCAACAACAATTCATGAGCTACAGGCTCATGTCGTACCAACTAACCACCCATGTCTGCAGTTTTTCTAGCTGAACTCAATTTCTTTCAGAAGATTCAAATTCTTTATTTCCTTTTCTGCTCTGGTTTTTCTCCGTCAGGCCGCCACATTTCTTTCTTTTTTCCAAAAATGAACTTTCTTAAACAAACAGTCTTAATCGTAGTTTGCAAGAAAAAGATGCATTAAAGAAGGTCATGCAATCACGTTTAGAAAGTACCAAAAATATATTAAAGAAAGATTATTTTGCAGTTATGGCAGCGGCGAAAAGACAGGCTTCAAACGATGAATTACCCCGCCCCCTACTTAAAAGATGACATGTGTCCTCACATGTACTAAAAAATAGGTAGAGATTCGGGTGATAATGACCGATACATGCATAGCAGTAATTGAATGGAATGAAATAAATCAAATATGTGATATGAAAAGATATGGCGTACCTTTAGTAATTGCACGTACGTGTGAAGAAAGATGACGGCGCTGCATGAATTGACAAGTTGGAAAGATATCTGAATTAAGGTTGATGCAGACGAATGAAGTGGACGGGTGACGTGGGCAGATGAAATGTACGAATGAAATGGATGGATGGAATGGATGGATGGAAGATAAAGAAATGAGGTGGGGGCGATAAATTTTAATGGAGAAAAGGGGTTTTCTTAAAAAGAAAACCTTTATTATAGGCATGCTTTTTGAAAATTAGAGGAACGCTGCAGGAGAAAGGCCAGAGCCTTCGGCTGCAGGAAGAGTAGCGGGAGGAACCTAAATGAACTGCTTCATGAAGTCTTCCTTGGAAACTGGCTTATGGTACAGTCGGAGTCGGTGGCCATTGACGAGCAATTTGAAATGGACTGGATCAATTGTGACCAGCTGCACAGCTCTGTTGTCAAACACATTTTCAACTCCAGAAGGCTTTGTTGTGATGGCCCTTAGTTTTCTTGGTAACTGAATCATATAACAAAAGTTTCCAATCTCCAAAGAGAAATTTTTTAGTTTTGATAGCCGGATCATGCCATCTCTTTCTCTGTTGTTGGATTACTTTGTATGCTGTAGGGCGGCTTTTCTCATTTCGTCCAAAGCATTTAGCTGCAGGAGATGGTCCTTCTGTGCTTCAGATAAGTCCATGTTGAGTTCAAGAGCTGTCCTCAAAATTTTATGTTCAAATTCAATGGGTAACATAACTGTTTTCCCATAGAGCAACTCAAAAGGTGTAAAACCCAGCTTGTTGTTTTCCATGTAGTTCTCGTGAAGTTCAACCGCCTGTGAAGTCTATTACTTTTCTTATGAATCGCATTATTTTCGGTGAGGATTGCTTCAATTTTCTTCGCTTTGTTACCTCTCATCAATTAATATTTGAGGGATTATAGGTTGGACTTCCCCGTGGTTTGATTTTATAGTCATTCATGAGTGCAGTGATCAGATTTGACGTAAACTGAGCTCCTTGATCAGTTACAAGCTCTCTGGGAACTCCAAATCTGGTGAAAATTTGTTCATACAAAAATTCAGCAACTTTGTTATCTCGGGCATTAGTCATAGCTTTTACTTCGACCCATTTTGTGACATAATCCGTGCAAACTAGAATATATGACTTTCCATTTGATGGTGGATCAATTGGCCCCACAAAACCCATCCCCCATTTATCAAAAGGGGTGACTATTACCTGCGGATATAGTGGCATTTCATCTGACTTAGTTGGTCTTCCCATACGCTGGCATCTGTCACACTTCCTTGTATAGGCCACAGCATCCTTATGTAATGTTGGCCAGTAATACCCTGTTGTAAGAATTTTCATTGCTGTTCTTTTTGCTGCAAAATGTCCTCCACATGGTTCATCATGGCAGGCATGCAAGATATCATAAGTCTCATCTTCTCTTACACATCTTCGCATTACTTGATCAGGGCCAGTATAAAACAGACAATTGGAAATCCAGGTAAAGTTGAAACTTTTCTCTGTCAACACACATTCGCAGACATTTGACGTACAGTATAAAATGCATTAATTGGAAACTTTTGTGTAAAGTTGAAACTTTTCTGCTCAACAACTTCTTTTTCTTTGGGAAAAATGAGCTGGTATTCTGTTTGCTGCCAGATAATTAGCAATATCTGCATACCAGGGTGCATGTGCAGCAATGGAAAACAAGTGTTCATCTCGAAATCTATCATCAATGACCTCTTGTTCCTCAGATGCAGCTGATTGAAGTCTTGATAAAAAGTCAGCTACGACATTAGCTCTTCCTGGTTTGTCAATGATTGTGATATCAAATTCTTGTAACAACAGGAGCCATCATGCCAATCTACCAGAAATGGCAGGTTTGTTCATCAGGTACTTGATTGCTGCATGGTCAGTGTGGACAAATATCTGATAACCTGTGACATAATGCCTAAATTTATTCAAAGCATATACTACTGCAAGCAATTCCTTTTCTGTAACAGTATAGTTGAGCTCAGGACCTTAAAGGTTTTTGCTGATAAAGTAGATAGCATGCTCAATTGAATTTTCTTTTGACTCCTAAAACTGCTCCTATACCTCAAAAATCGACGATCAGCATGTATGAAAAGGCAGGTTCCATTTTGGACCTGGAAGAACAGGGGTTTTAGTAAGCAAGTCCTTTAGCTGCAGGAAGGATTTTTCGCAGGCCTCGGTCCACTCAAATTGGGAATCCTTTGTTAACAAAGCATAAAGTGGACTCACAATTTTAATAAAGTCTTTTATAAACCTTCTATAATACCGCATGACCAAGAAAACTTCTAACATCTTGTTTTATGTGAGTTTATAAATCTCCCTAATAACTTCAATTTTAGCAAGGTCAACCTGAATTCCATTCTTTGAAATATGATGACCTAGAACAATACCTTCTTCCATCATTAGAAAGCACTTTTCACTGTTTAGAGACAATTTTTTCTCTCTACACCTTTTTAATACTTTTTCTAAATTCACCAGTGCTTCTTCTCAAATGACCCATATGTAGTGAAATCATCCATATAAATCTCCATACATCATGAGATATATCAGCAAATATACTACTCATCGCTCAAATGTTACCGTGCATTGTATAAGCCAAAAGGCAAGACCGGACAAGCAAATGTTCCCCATGGACAGTAAAAGTGGTCTTGTCTTGATCTTCAGGGGTAATTTTTATCTGATTATACCCACTGTAACCATCTAAGAAGGAAAAATATTTTTTACCAGACAGTGAATCTAGTACTTGGTCTACAAAAGGTAATGGAAAATGATATTTCTTAGTGGTATTGTTCAACTCTCTGTAATCTACACATACTCTCCATTTTCCTCCTTTCTTGGAGACAATGACTAATGGAGAAACCCATTGGCTGTCAGAAATTGGGTAAATAAAACCAGCATCTAGCAACTTTTGAAGTTCATTTTTCACTATTTCTCTAAGTGCTGGATTTACTCTTCTCTGAGGTTGTCTAACTAGTGAACAATCTTCTTTGATATATATCCTATGAGTGTAGACTTGAGGATCGATTCCTTGCATGTCCCCATATTTCCATGCAAAAGCTTTATGATGTTCTTGTAGCATTTTTAATAAGTCATCCTCTTGAGACTGAAACAACTTGCTATTAACATTCAAACAATGATCTGGAGACAATTCTATCTGCTTAATGAGATTACTCATAGAATCAACAGGTAATGTTTGTACCTCTTGTGGAAGCAAGTTATGAAAAATTGTCAGAAGTTTAGGCAATGAACTCTCAGAATCTAGCTGCTGTAGGAAACATTGATGCTGACTGTCACTTGGATCAGATAAATTATCTGCATCAAGATTGAATTGCAGAATTTGAAAAAGCAAAGCATCTTCACTTTGAAGTTGAGAGAATGGATCATTTTGAAGTATCATCAATTGAGCCAAAGAATTGGCTTCTTCAGTTTCTTCTCCCACATCTGGCCAAACAGGTTGGAACAAATCTGGTTGAGGTTTAGTAGGCGGATATAAAGCCAATTTCTTTGTGGACTGTCCATCAGAAATGGTCATATCTCCAGAACGGCATCCTATAAAAGCATCAGCAGTTGCTAACCATGGCCTACCAAGGATAACTGGATACCCTCCTAAAGTTGCCTTAACTGATAATATTGTAAAATCAGTAGGATACTCCCAAGATTCAAGAGCATACCATATTCTCCTTCTATCATCCCACGTTTCTGATCATGGGAGCTATTCCAAGCCTAACCGTGTAGACCTAATGTTTGAAATGTTCAAGGAGTCCATAGTATGTTTTGTCATGACATTAATGGCAACAACTAAGTCGATCAAAACATTTTTTACAATCTGACCATTTATATGTATCTGCACTACAAGATTTCCAAGGTCAATATACTTTGGAATGACTACATTTCCCAAACATTATATAAGCCAATTTCCCTAAGACATGAATTGTTTGGGGATCCTTTTTCTTTCGTCCAGGCTTCTTCAAACAGGCTTCTTTAATAGCTTTTCCAAAAATGGGAACATCTTTAATAACCTAAAACAAAGGGATTTGAATTTGCACATTCTTGAGCTGATCTAGTATATCAAAAGTGGGTTCTTCCATGAGTTTAGATTCAGTACTTTGTAACTTCTGAGGAAAAGGTGGTTTATCTTGTCTCTGCAGAACAGGTTCCATAGAAACTGTATCGGGTATAGGCATGTGTTCAGTGGAAACAGCAGGTGCATTAGATTCTTCAAAGGGTGAATCAGATATTTCTGTAATCAGAGGTGGTTTGGGAGCAGGTAAAGTAGTTCCAGACCTCAGATGGATGTCATTAACATTTAAGGCATAAGCTTGATATTGGTTGGCTTCAGAAATATACACAGGCTGTTGAGGCTGCTGCTGTTGCTTATTATTGGGATTAGGCAACGGCTGGGCAGGCATAGGCATTTGCTTTGGAGGTCCAGGATTTGTGGTAGTTGTTGCAGGAGGCGGCATAAGGGCCTGTTGTTGTGGCTGTGGAGGCTGCAGGAACCCAGGAGACTAGTTTTGCCATTGTTGAGGACCTCTCCATTGAGGATTTTGTTGCCAATTTCCTGAAGGTGGGGTCCATTGACCTTGTGGTTGCTACCAACCTCCTTGAGGAGATTGCCACTGCGGGGTTTGATAATTAGGCCAGCTTGGTTGAGGCGGATTCCATGGTGGTGGTGGTCCATATGCTTGTTGCCATTGGTTATTATAGCTAGAATAGGGATTACCAAAAGTTAAAGGGTCTTGAGGCATACCTTGCCTTTGGGCCCATGGTCTCCTTTGTGCAACAAAGAACACTTGATCATCATCACCTTCCACTGGTTTGAAGTCAGTAGGCAGTTGTCTGGCTTCTAGATTAGCCACCATCTTGCATCTGCAATCACGCTTCTTTTGTCTACAGTAGGGACAGAACTCAGCCAAAGCTACCTCAGCTTCTGCATGTTTTTTCCGAGCTTGCATAGTATCCAATTGTGTAGCCATATTATTAATGATGTCCTGCTTGAAATCAGATAGCAGATTTGTGATCTCCATTCGGGAAACTCCACCAGAAGAAGACTTCCCCACTGAAGCATGATGACCTCGACCTTTCTTAACTATTGCTCGAGAGTAGTTAAGGCATATCTTCTGTATATCATCCCAAGGCAGTTGAGTTATATCACCTCCTCCTATTAGGTCCAAGGCGTCAATACAGGCATCACTGATTCCCCTTAGAAAGAGTAGTTTCTGAGAGTCCTCGTTAAGAGTATGGTTTGAGTTTCTTTTTAATGAAAACAAAAACCTTGAAATATAGTCTTCCAGACTTTCATCCCCCTTCTGCTGAATTCAGAATATGTCATCACCTTTGCTGGCACTCTTACAATATTCCTTATATTTTTCAAGAAATTTCGTCTGCATGGCTGCCCAACTATCTACAACGGCTCTTCCCAGACTCATGAACCATCTGAGAGCTCCCTCCTTCAAAGTGGAAGGAAATAGCTTCAGTTTATGAGCGTCGGTGTTGTAGTCATAACTGCGACAAAGGACATCAAATTCAAATAGAAAGGTTTCTGGATCTTCTGTGACCAGGCCATAAAACTTTGGAAGCAAAGAAGAGGGGATGTTTTTAAGATTATCAGTATCTTGTTGGGGAACAATGGGAAACTCAAATGCAGGAGGTGGATTATTAGGTGGATTATTTTCCATGTCTGGGTGCTGGAATAGCAGAGCAAATGGATTTTCTTCAGGTTCGTTATCAGTTGGGTCAAACGGTAGTTCAATAAATAAATTTTCAGGGAGGAACCTTCCCAGTGCGTCTCTTCTTCTTCTATGCATGCAATATGGTGAATAACGGATTGAAAGATTTTGAAAATTTTTGACTAACAGACTAAACTAATGCTGAAAATGACTTTGTCAGACTCCTAGTTAGACACCATCCCCGAAAACGGCGCCAAAAATGGCTCGCACTCACAAAAGGATACAACAACAATAAACTTTGTTCAAAAACTTCCTTTGTAACAAACAAGCAAATCATTCATATAGGAATTTGTTTTATCAAATCTTAGCAAAAATACATAATTGGAAAGAAATTCATCTGCCACGTATCGGTAATGCAAAATTCTTTAACTCCAACTATGTTTGATTAAAATAGAACCGTGAATAGCACGACCGGTTAATAACCATGAACCTGGCCTTTATGTCAGCAGAATGGGCCACAGATGGACTCTCTATGCTGCGTGAGCAAGTAAGACCGAAGCCTGTATAAAACTTCAAAAAGATGAAAGCTAACTGGATATCAGCAAAAAAGAACATCTAACTAATTAACTACAGATACTTACTAAGTGGGCCCCCTTAGCAAGCATCTACTGATTACATAGATGCTGAACTCAGAACTTCATCGATCTTTATTCATGAAAACAGAATGAAATACATTGTCTTGTTGGTATGAAAACTAACAACAAACTCTGCTTCTGGTCAAACAGATTCTGTCTTTCATTATCATACTGATTCTTACATGATCTCTGCTACTCTGTTTCTATCTTACCTAAAAATCATCTATTACTCATTCTATTTCTCTTCTATCACTACCTCGCGCAGGAGGAGTATCTTAATTTTAAATTAAAAGAACAACTAACTAACCAACTTCATCAAAGAAAGACGTGGAAGTAAAGTATATCCCTGAATCAAGGAACAAACTTCATAAATGAATTTATGTGTTCAACCCGATTCAGAGAGAATCTAGCGCTCCACTCTCCAGATTTCCATTAAAAATCTTTCCAAATCGTTTCGGTCAAAGAGTCTTTGATGAGCTTCCTCAAAGTCGCGCAGAAATGGGCTTTATGCAAGGCCGAGATCGATGCGCTTTGACTCGATCATTCTTCAACAACCTGTAAACAAAAGGTAACAGACGCGCAAGAAGAGGCATATGGTACATACACGATATCTATTCATTAATCACACATTTCAAATCTACTTCACCATTTAAAAACTGTATACGATATACCAGCCATTTTCAGGAGTCAACAGGGCAATAAATGCAATCAAGTCAACACAATAGGCTGCAGGAATATAAAAGTGTCTTGCTACAGGATATCCCCACAAAAGGTTTCATCAAAGTTTAAACAGCCATGAAATAACAAAAATGAAATCATTTAAAAGTTTATCATATCATCAAATTATGAGCATATTTTAGGCTCATCAAACTCCATGACTACTTCAATGTTTGGTCTAGGGCCCATGAATTTCCCAACTAGGGTTCTTTCCATTAAAGCAATATTATGATCAATTAACAGATCTGGCACAGAAATTGCAAACTTAGCTTTTTCTGGGAAAGAGATATTTTGCACCGGAGGGAAAGATGACTTTCTACTTGGAAGATCACATATTGAGCATCCCAATCTTTTGCTTAATCCTCACAATTTCTTCATCTCCTTCATAACAATTTACTTTTTTTTATCTATTTTATATTTTTTTGATTTATTTTATAGGTTTCATGGCTATTCAAGATAGAGGGTTTGTGGTAAACCTCCTTGAATTTTTACTCTTTTAGATTTAGTGATATTTTTTTGTTTGAGAATTTTGTATGTAACTTTCTAAGATTATTTAATTAATATATTTATGTTTTTACCATTTGAGAAAACCTTTTATCAAAAATTAGGTATCAAGCAATAGGAATAATGTGAACATAGAAAAGAGTTAGAAATAAAAACTAATATACTTTACAAAATATTCTTTTTCAATTCTTGAATTTACAAACTTGTGCTAGCTCATTATATTTAAAAAAAAATGTATAAAGAGAGACATAAAAAAATTAAAATAGATGTTATAGCTATATTTTTGTGTTTAAATGGTTATCTAATAGTTTAAAAAGTGGTTAAATATATAATAGTGTGTTTGTTAAATAAATTTAAAAAGTATTTAAAGCTTACTCATAAGTATAAATTCTACTAAATTATTTTTCATTTTTGGAATGTTCTTTATTTTTTAAGTTAGTCTATTACAAAGCTAATCTTCACAACTAATTTTAGAGTAGGTTAGTAATATGTTATTTACAACTAATTTTAGAGTAGGTTAGTAATATGTTATTTATGTGATACATTTTGTGTGGTATTATTAGAATAAATAACATGAAATTCATATTCATAAGAAATTTTGTCACAATATAGAAATGTTGAGCATATAAGGGTCATTCTTGTCATTGTAAAGAAGATCGAGTCTTACACTTTTCAATAAATTTTATTAGAAAAAAAAAAGAACTAAAGTATACAAAAATAAATGAAATTCACTATTTATTCAACAAAAGAAGCTTACATGACATACAGTTTCTTGAGAGGAACAATTAAATCCTAAAAATGTGGATCTAATCTATCAACCTAATATCTAACTAAAATTTATTCTATCATGTCTAAGAATCCTATTACTAGTACATTAACAACTAAAAATGCATTTAACAACATATGCTTTAGTCTTTGTTCCAATTCCTCATCTTCATTTTGATGACAAATCACAAAATGTGACCCATAATATTGATGAAATAAAGTTATTCAAGTTAATCTAAATCACATACTTTATTTGGATACAAATATGTGTATTACATATATATCCATAATTTGACTCATTCTAATTAAGTTAGTCATAATAATAAATATAATAATTTTATAATTAAAATGATTGAATTGCATCTAGAATCAATTTTATAAATTATTTTCTAAAAATATATATAATTTACTTGTCAAATATGTAAATATAATTCAATTAGGATTCCACCAAAATTAACCTTAAAACTCATTTCATGAAATAGGTTGTGATAGTCAAGGATACTATACTAACAATCAAATGAAGGCTCATGCTCTTCTCATGTCTTTGACTAAAGCTTGTGAATTGGAATAGAAAAATGTTATACTCCATGATTTTAGTGGTTCTTTTGAATAAATGGATGTTTAATATGCCTTCCTAGTAGTTTTATTATCTAGTTCAGCAAATTTTATGTTTTGCTCTTAATTTTGATTCTATTTCTTTTATCTGTGTTCCTAAAGAAAAAATGGTGGTTGATTGTTTGACTAAATGGAATTCTGAAAATGTCTAATTGGAATATCTTTGATTGGGGTTCATTGCCCTTAGTTAAACCTAAGATCCTTCTTCAATTGATTCAGTATGGGTACAATTAATTTGTCCTTTCAAATATTCTTGTGATTCCTCTAAGTCTTTCTTGTTTCAAAGATTGTTATGTTTGGAAGGGTTGTTGATCTTTTGTGAAACCCCTTTGACTTTATTTTCTTCTTGCTTTATTGACAACTATGACTTTCTCAAAAAAAATATATTATATATAAATATAGATTATCTTTTATCAATATAATTATATGCTTTTGCCAAAACAAAAAATTAACAATAATAATACATCTTAAAACCTTTATATAATTGTTATTAGTTTTCCAATAGACTTTTTCTATAAACTTTTAAACTCAAGAAGTCAGCCAAAGTCGTTGGACGCCATATAAACTGTCTGCCACCGAATTTTTTTAATTGGTTAGACGATTTTTCCTTGTAGGCTTTGAAACCAGGAACTCCTCAGAATCTGCCGCCGGAGAAAAATGTTGACTGCCGGCAGAGAAAAATAAATAACAGATGCGCGAAAATTGTCTGCTATTTCCGATTGCTTTTTCCCCTCTACAGATGTTCCGTTACTTTTACCAACAATGGCGTGTCTCCTACTGCAAAGAATATATGCTCTGAATTTTTTGACGACCATGTTAATCATCACAATCTCAATGTGGAGAAGTCATATTTGTCGTATGTATCTCATTTAATCTCGTTCTAGAAAATTCATAGCTTCACTTCTTTCGCAATCAAAAGTTTCTAGAACAATTCAAATCCTTCCCGTTTGCTGCATTCTGCTTCAATATTCAATAGTATTTCAAACTGGAGGTGGGGTTTCACAATTATCTATTTTAAGTCCTTCCATGGATGCGTGGATGTTTTTCCTCAGAATTTGATTAGTCGGAGGTCATTATGAAATAAGAAAGTGGAAACATTAAAATAAAATAAAAATAATGTTACTTTTTTTGTAGACAAATAAAAATTAAAAACTGTTGGTTGATTAATTATTTATCTGTTGAAAATGGTTAAAAAAAGGTGTGTACAGTAAGAAATGTGATATTTTTATTTTTAGTAGTGTTCAGAATCTAGGAATGTTTTTTTTTTACTTTAACCAAATATTCTATTTTTTCTTATCGTGTTCAGGATTTGGGAATGTTTTTGGACTTTAATTGGATGAAAAAATTCAACATCTAGAAACTAAAAATCTACAAGTACAAAATCTAGAACTTGAAAATAGTTAAAGTCCTCAAAAATAAAGTAAACGGGGACTGAATAATTGACTAGTCTGTGCGGTAGGAAATGCAATTGTTGGATGTATATATAAGGGCCGCAGTAAACACAGGTTGAGTACCCTTCTTCCATGGGAAATATTATTCCTTCCCGTTCTTCGCCCCCGCTATCTCAATCCAATCCTTTCTGTCATTATCTTGTTCCCAAATCTGCATATCAGGTTTTCATTAGTCACCGCGGGAAGGATACAAAAGAAACTCTGGCTAGTTTCGTACATGATAGTCTTCAGAATAGAGGATTTAAAGCTTTTTTGGACAAAAAATCTATACGAGTGGGGCAATATATACCAGCAGCTATAAGTTGTGCATTACGCACAGCCTCTGTTCATGTTGTAATCCTTTCTCCCAATTTTGCAGAATCCGAATGGTGTTTGGATGAGCTCCATTTGATCATCGAAAGCGGGACTCCAATCGTCCCCGTGTTTTGGGAGATTCGACCCTCTGAAGTTCGAATGGAGAAGAGGAATGGAGTATACGCGAAAGCTTTCATAAAGCACAAGCACGCTGGAAAATTCAGTAGTGCAACGCTGGAGAAATGGAAAAATTCTCTGCGCAGGGTTTCTCTCATTGAAGGCTTCATTAGTGAAGGGTAAAATACATAGTAAGCTTTACTTTTTATTTTATTTTAATTGTGTTCATTTCTGTAAAATACTATTCCGTTACTGTTTCAGTGAGCAAGGGGAGATGGTGGAGAAAATTACAGCGTGTGTGGGCGAATATATTGAAATGGCGAAATGTCAAAGCAATGCATTTGGAAGGGCTGCTTAAAATGCGATGGGCGTTACAAGAGTTGATAGCTTATAAACACAAGAGCCGATCAGATAGAAAATCTCTTCCAGCTTGTGTGGCAATTTAATTTGCAAATGGCTGCTACCTTTTACTTTTATATTACTACAAAATTTCTATAAAATGTACGTTTTTTGTGTTGTCTTAACATGTTTTGATAATTATACATTCTGAATTGTGTCTATGCTTGCTTACGTGGAACAAATTTCCTCGTGATTATTAATTGCCTTCTCGAAGACAAATTTGATTAAACATCATTTAATTGCAAACGAGGACTTGTTTGACCAGATATGATTGCATTTGACGTCATTCGTAAGGTAATTTACATGGTAAAACCTGGGCACTTGGTGAAACGGCAAAGACGACATAGCAGTCATCTAAATGGTGACAAGTTTGAATCTTCACAATATTTTTAAAAAAATAATAATAACCTATTTCACAAACTATGTTGGAATTTGTGTATGTATAGAGTGCGAGAGAGAATAAACTATGTTGGAATTATATTTTAGTATTTCATTAAATGAAGTATTATGTTCATTGTAAATATAAAAATAACATATATGCAAATTAATCACCACTATACCAAAAATCATAAACAAGATCTTAATCCAATTTCAATAAACAATAGAGTTGATGAATTCTCGCTATGTTTGTGCAATCGATCATGAAGACTTCCATTTGGGATGAACTCAAATACAAGAATTTGCTCACCTAGAAGATCATTAATACAATTATTTTTCTTCTAAGAGTTCAAACAACTTATGCTTATTAACTTGCTAGTTGGTTGTGGAAAGAAGGAAAGAAATATAAATTTAGTGTTTGTATGTTTAAATACTATATTTTACTAAGAATTAATTAATTATAATATATTGTCAACTTTATTTTACATTGTTTCAAGTCATTAATTATGTTTTATTAGCAATTGATTAATTATAATAGCATTGTTTCAAGACATCATGATGAGCAACAACATTATATGTCATTGATAGAGCTTGGATAAACATGGTGCTTGAAAACAAGGGATATCTCGTTAATGAAACAAATTTTGGGTAAGTGTATGTCCTAAACATGGGTATTGACAAAAGTTAAACAATTCCTAAATTTTGCTAATGGATACACCTTTAGATTTGTTGAACTACATTTTCCATACATAGTGTTTTAAGAAAAATTGCTTATTAGACATTTATATTTTCATCTAACAACACTTTGAACAAAAAATACAATAAGTAACTTCTTAACAAAAGAATTATAAATTAAATGATGAATCTAATGAAGCAACCTTAGATATCAAACATAGATTTTGGAAGATAAACTCAATGAGAATGTCTATTTAGATCCAAGAAAAAATCTACTCAACATAGAACTACATGAACAAAAAAGTTTGTTAAGTTATTGGATTAAAAAAAGTATTAAGAATAAACATCTCCAAGTAAATAATGTGGAAAGTTTTAAAAAAGTTTTGAGAAATAAAGAATATTTAAATAGTCAACCATAGAGAACCTTTCAAGGAATATAAATGCATATCGAAAGAGAAAAAATTGAATTATATGAATGAAAAAATTGGATTGAAGTGTATTTAACTAAACTTTGGCTGGTGGGAAAAGTGGGAAGATTTAGGTTGGTAGATTTTTACAACTAATATTGCATGGTAGACAACATCATAATGGGAAAAAATACATATATGTATTATATATAGTTAAATCTCTTAGAGAATAAGGTATTGAAAGCTATCATGCAATAGGATTATATAACTTAGAAAAAGTATAAGTATTCATATAAAAAAGATGAACAAAAAGAAACCATTCATCATGCAAGAATGAAGTTTTTCCTCTTCTTTGTGGCATGTATGTGTATGAATTTTTAACTCCTACCAATTAATCATTAAAATACCATTAACCAATGAAGGAGGTTCCATTCGCATTAACAATATTTTCCCTGCCTTATTAAATAATTGAATGATGCTCCACTAGACAAGACAATATTTAACAATTTATTTTTTTTGGAACAAATAGCTGGTAGCTACATGTCACCCACGTTTGTTGGGTAGTATATTCCAAGTTGAACATGTTTCCTTGTTCTCATCACTTGTTTTGTAATCAGAACCAGGGCAGTTGTATTTATTTGTTTAATCCTTAAATGGTTCTAAGAGACTCCTCAATTGCATGTAGTAAGTTGGTTTTGATTAGTTTCATTGATAGAAATTAGTTGGATGCCCATCAAGGCTAAGAGCCTCATCCACCTAAACTAAGAAAGGGATTATATGTATTTCCTTCATTGATATTTAGCTAGCCAACCTATTACCATAGAAGGATCATTGTGTGAGAAGGGATCGGGGTAGATGTTGCAAGCATCTTCACAATCTTCCAAAATGCCTCCTTCCATAAAGGCCACTATAAAACTCAAGTGGGTGTCTACTAATTTGATTGGCTACTATTTCTTCTTCTTCTTGTTATCCATTAAACATTTCCTGTAAAATATTATGGATTATATGACTTGGCCTAATAATTGCATTAGAAAATAAATAGTGAAAGGTATTCAAAAACTCCTATATGAGATTGTGTATTATTTTCCTTTGCCTAATAGTTATATTCAAAAATATTAGGTGTAGATGATGAAATTTGGGTGTCTAATTAAAAAGAGGAATTCCTAAATAAAGAAAACTATAGAGACTAAAAATTCCAAGTGCAAAAGAAAAAATTTGCAGGAAAGATATGATGAAACCCTACCAATGTAGAAATTTTATTAAAAATAGATCTAAAAATATCAGGGTTCTAGACTTCTAGATTCTCGAGCTCCACACAAGATTTTTCAAATGATACAAATTTGATTTGATTTTTTTACATCTGTAAGATGTGAAAAATGGTGATTAAAAATTGTTTCATTTTTTATAGCTACAAGATGTGAAAAATGGTGATTAAAAATTGTTTCATTTTTTACAACTATAAGATGTGAACAAATGGTGAGTTAAAATGGTCTAGCATGGTTTGAAAATGAAGCAACAAAGAAGACAACAAATAAATTCCAGCCAAGAGTTAATGGGTAATGAATTTGACATTAGACTTAGCATTTATTAAAAAACAAAAATAAATCGTTGCTTACATATTCCATAATAAACGAAAAGTAGATCTAAAAATATTGGGGTTCCAATTAA
This sequence comes from Sequoia sempervirens, assembly GCA_007258455.2. Lineage (NCBI taxonomy): Eukaryota > Viridiplantae > Streptophyta > Pinopsida > Cupressales > Cupressaceae > Sequoia > Sequoia sempervirens. Next base: position 56,123,391 of record VDFB02047230.1, on the reverse strand, counting down.
AGTTATTCTCACGTGCAAGGAAATAACTACCTAACAGTTGTGATATTTCTATCAAGATTCAATTTTCTAGCCTTTCGAATCAAACCCATTGAACCATGTTTCATGAGTAGTGATTCACAAGAACCCATCTCTCATGATAGTGAATGGTCCACTTAAAACTCATTGCTTCTAGGTAATGCTCATAGAGGTGAAGCACTAGGCCTTCCCGGGAGGTCACCCATCCTAGTACTACTCCAGCTTAGGTGCGCTTAACCACAGAGTTTTCTCCAAGGTTAGGCCCACTTAGCTTGTAACCCCATTTGCAAAAACTTCAAAAATTGTTGTGCCTTATGAACCATTCATTATAGAGTCCCTTTAGCTCATCAATTGATAAGTAAGAGGTATTTTTCACAACATGTCAAATTGTGATATTGCTATCAGGATTCAATCGTGCAGTCTTTCAAGTCAAACACATTGACCCATGTTTCATGAGTAGTGCTTTATAAGAACCCATCTCTCATGATAGTGAATGGTCCACTTAGCACTCATTGCATTTAGGTGATTCTCATAGACGTGAAGCACTAGGCCTTCCTGGGAGGTCACCCATCCCAATACTACTCTAGCTCAAGTACACTTAACCACAGAGTTTTCTTGAAGGATAAGCCCACTTAGCTTGCAACCCCGTTTGCAAAATATTCAACAAGTGTCATGCCTTATGAACCGTTCATTATAGACCCCTTTAGCTCATCAATCTATAAGTAGGAGGTATTTTCCAAAGTATGTCAAATTGTGATATTGCTATCAAGATACAATCATCTAGTCTTTCGATTCAAACCCATTGACCTATGTTTCATGAGTAGTGGTTCACAAGAACCCATCTCTTATGATAATAAATGGTCTACTTAGCACTCAATGCATCTAGGTGATGCTCATAGAGATGAGGCACAGGGCCTTCCCAGGAGGTCACCCATGTCCCAATCCTACTCTAGCTCAAGTGCACTTAACCACAGATTTTTCTCCAAAGTTAAGCCCACTTACCTTGCAACCCTATTTACAAAACCTTCAACAAGTGTTGTTCCTTATGAACCATTGATTATAGAGCGCCTTTCGCTCATCAATTGATAAGTAGGAGGTATTTTCCATAATGTGTCAAATTATGATATTGTTATCAGGATTCAACTGTGTAGTCTTTTGTGTCAAACCCATTGACCCATGTTTCATGAGTAGTGTTTCAAAAGAACCCATCACTCATGATAGTGAATGGTCCACTTAGCACTCATTGCATTACTTCATATTCATGCTTCATTATCTTGTTTCATAATTTTGGTTTAATTACCTAAAAGGGGTTTGACAAAGGAAAACCCCTATTCCCTAACAATCAACATTTTCTCCCTCTCTTTGTGTGATTGCAAATCTAGGTGCTTTGAAGGCTTGGAGATCATTGAATATTAGGTTTCAAGCTTATTGGGGTCATCTCCCTATTGGCAAGGTGCACCGTAGAAAAATGGCCCCTTATCATTTTCATGGTCTTTTAGGCCTTTCTTTTGGATGTTTGGTCTATTTTGCTTTGATTTATTGAGGTAATGTGGCTTGAACATGCACATTGAGGTCCTTAAAATTCAAATAATGACATTATGTGAAGGTTTTGTGAAGTGTTGTAAGACATTTCTACACTTTTCTAGACTCTATTCATTACAATCACCTTTTCATCACTTGAAAAGTCCTATTCTAAACTGTTGTAAAGTCTTGTAACAAGATTTCACACTTTTCTAGGCATAATTTCACTATTTACACCTTTCTTATGCTTTATTTGACCCATTTATGCCCTTATAAGGCTTAATGACACCCACTTTCAAGCCTAAGGTGGGACCAATTCACCATTGGTGGCAAATGAGTCCCTCTTGACTCCAAATTCAAAATATTTCAAATTTTATTTTAGGTTTTTATTCAAAATTACTTGATGTCGACCTGTGATCAGGTATCATTGGATTACTAAGGCACAAGTGTGTATAAATTTTTTTTTCTCCTCATTTTACATCTCCTCACTCATTAGAGCAATCTTTTCATTCACTAAGCATGTAATTAGCATTCAAGCACTTTGCATCATTAAATCAAGCATTCAATAGCAACAATTGACATATCTCCAGATTTGCTTCAACAAGGGTTTGGTAAGTTGATAGCATTTTCATGTTATTTTTTTATCATTATCTTTCATTTAATTATTTTATTAAGGTTTTGATTACCAAAGTGAGATTTGACCAAGGCAAATCCCTATAACCTAACCCTTAACCATTTTCCCCCTTTTGCATGTGTGTTTGCAGACTTGTGTATGCAGATTTGACAAGCATTTATGTGTTGAAAGGTGGTCAACATTTCAACAAGGTACTTCAAGTCAACTACATCATATTTCAAGCTTGGAGAAGACATTTTGTTCATTTTCTGCAGAATTGACTTCGACAACCCGACAAGCAGACAACCTCAGATCTAGTCCTACAAAATTGTCCCATGTTTTCTCAGAATTTTGGGAGAGGACTTATTTTCCATCAGTGGTGAATGAGTCCCACCTTAATATTGGAAATATAGGTTTTGTCATATTTTGGATCCCAACACTCAAAAACTTGTTTCTGACAGTTTTCATCAGAAGTAAGACTTATTCGCCATCAGTGGCGAATGAGTCCCATTGGTGATTTTCTATGATTTCAGATAGCATTTAGAAGAATCCATATTCTCCAATCTCTACCCAAGTGCACTTTGATTCAACTCTTTTCTCTTATGTTTTGCATTTGTTCATTCATAGTTTATTGTTTTCATATCACATTGTGTTTTCCAACATTGCATAAATCTTTAGTTTTGCATACATAATCAATAAATTAGTGCATATAACTACACTTAGATCATTCCATTTAGCTTAAATAACATCATACCTTGCATAATTTGAGTGAACTAGCTAGATGTTTTGGGCCTTCTTTCTCCTTTTAGGTGAAAAACCCTAGAAGAGCTAGAAAGGATTAGGGTGCCAAAAATCTACGGTTCATTTTGGTGAACCTGCATATTGAACACTTTCCGTTTCTGATTTCAATTGCATCTTGCATCTTAAATTTCATTTGCATCAACATTCAATTAGGGTATTATTTTGTTTCTACATCCTAGGGTTTCTTAACTTGGATTAGTGAAAGACTCATTTAGATTTCATTTTTGCATACAATCTCATTGAAAAAATTAAAAATATGCATCTGCATTCTTAATTGATGCCTGAAAAGCATTAGAATCACATTAAATTTTCTAAGAAACATAAAAAATCTCATACTGGGACTCATTTTCCACCCTGGGCGAATCAGTCCACCTGCATATTTCAGATTGCATTTTTTAGCATTTTCTGGGCATTTCCTGCACTTCTATTATCTACTGTCAGCTCTCTGTTTTAGTTTTAGAATTTTATTATTTTCATTTTTCACTCCTAGATTGTATTGCATTTACATTCACCCCATCCTTTGTGGTACTTGTATGAGTGTTTTGTGCCCCATTGTTAATACTTTAGTGAGACGAAGTTCTAGACTCATGGCTTCCCATGATAGCACTTTCATTGTGGACCTTGGGATCTCAAGAGCTCCTACTCCTAGTATGGACAATGGTGCATTAGGCATGGACAATACCATTTCTATGCCTTCACCTTTCCATCCAATGAATGTTGACACACATAACAATTCCATTCCGCAAGAAAAGATCATTAATATTCATGATGATTTTGCACACTTACAACAAGACTTATCCTTTGAAAACATTTCCAGCACTGCCATACCAGCCATAGAAAACCTTCATCGTTTGATTGAAAGTGATGATGGCCTACAAGTCATGAAAAGAATTGCTAAAATCTACAATAAACACATTCCTAATACTTCCCAATCAGCAAACATAGTTGTAAGCCAAGGAGGACCTCACATTCCTCCCTCTTCAACCATAGCATCCATCCCAACTTATACCACTCCTCAAGTTACAACAACTATGCAATAGGTTAGTCAAGTGGCTCCTTCTTTCGCAATTCCAACTAGCATTCCTAATTATATTATTGCATAAAAAATTCCCTCTACCACCTTCACCCCTCTTAGTGTCCCCTTCACTTCCCCTCACATTACATACACTCCATCTCCATTTTTCCTTCCACCTCAAACCACTTACCCCAATCCCATCATTACACAACTCCTTAATACCGTTTCATCCATGCAACAACAAATTTCCACCATTAGCCAAGGTAAAAATGCTCCACACACATATCTTGTTCATAGTAGCCCCTTATCCTTAGAAATCCTACACACCCCAATGCCACAAGGGATAGAAATGCCTAGGTTTCAGAAATACGGAGGAAAAGGAGACCCTATTAACCATTTCAATGCTTATACAGCTTTATGTAGTGATTTTTTCCTCGATGATAAAATATTAGCCAAACTTTTTCCTAGGACCTTGAAAGACACAACATTACAGTGGTTTTCAAACCTGCCTAATCATTCCATCCAATCCTTTAATGAGCTTGTGGATTCCTTTGTAAGTCGCTTGCAAGTTCATATGAACCCTAAAAAGACAATGGCTGACCTAATGCATTGTAGACAAAATTTTGAAGAAAAAGTAACTGACTTCATTTCACGTTATCAGTCATTGTATGCTAAAGTTGATGTCAAAATTCCTAATTCACATCTGCAGAAGATGTTTATCAAAAACTTGCATAGAAACCTTCAAGATAAGTTAACTATGATGAAATTCCCATCATTCATGCACTTGTGAACAACCCTATGTGAATATCATAACTCGGTTTCAAGTCGTGATTCAAAATCCACTTCTAATCGAGCTGAGAAGTCTAAGCAAAACAATCAAAACAACACACAAAACTTTCACAAACCAAATAGAGGCCTTTTATAGTTCAATCCGCCTCCTCAACCACAAACCCAACCTATTCCAAGTCAAGCAGTAGTTGTTAAACCAACCATGCCTTATAGCTATTGGGACCCAAAGAGACAATTTACTCCCTTACCTGATACCCTCCATAATACAATGAACCAATTCCTCCAACAACAAATGATCACCTAGCCTACAGTCAAACCGCTTGATATCGCCACCTTTACCACCCACATTTAAACCACATGCTTATTTCCATTTTCATCGCCAAAATGGCCATGACACCAAACAATGTAAGCATCTCAAACACTTAGTTCAAGACCTCATTGATTCGGGTCATTTTTCCATTGTGAGTGTTAATGATCAAGGCAATAAATCCGTTGCACCCCCTAACCAAAATTTACAAATATTTACCAATCCCATGCCTAAACATAACATTTCATTTGTCAAGGCTAGTGAACCTTCAAACTCTCAAGTCATGAACATTGATACAAATAATGAACAACATGACATAACTCCAAATGTTACCCAAGTTAATCCTATGGATGAACTTGTGGGTGTGATAGATGTTATCCCTCGCAAGGGCCCAACCAACAAAACTTGATATCATTTTTTCTTCTAAAGATATACTTCAAAAACTTCCTGATGGTCCTCTTTACATAGCCAACAAAATCTATGATAAGCCCACTAATGGGATATTAATAGATCCTACCTGTGGCGAGAATGTGATCACAGAAGAGTTTTTAGTATTACATGAGTTATATCAAGATGACTATAATAAACCAACTACATGGATTAAGACACATATTGGTTTTCCATGCCCTATGATTGGATCAATCGTACTCCATTTACAAATAGGACCCAAAAATTTAGAGGTAATATTTTCAATTATTCCACAATCGGATCAATCTCGTTTGTGGCTAGGCCACCCTTGGCTTCACTCAATGAAAGCGGTCACCTTAGTTGTTCACAAATGTTTGAAGTTTCCACATGGAAATGAAATATTTACTAGACACCATAGTGGCTTTCATCCTTTATCCTCTAAAGGTAACTTCTCCTTAGCAGCTTATGGGCTTGAACCTATGGAACCCATCACCCCTCGTAAGGATTTCTTTTTCATAGCCTACCAAAAGTTCAAAGCCAAACACATAGCTTAGTTATCTCTTCATAACATGTCCCCATCTACTTCCTCTGCTCCTCCTATCCTAGATGAAACCATGCTTCATCTTGAGTCTTACATTGAACAAACCATACAACCTCATGAACAACCACCCTTAGACAATCCCCCTCCATCATTTAAATGACCAAGAGAAAATGAAATCAATCTATCATACCCCCTAGCATTAAATAAGTGTACAAAGCTAAAGAGAAAGTGATTGACCAATCGTGAGCACAATGATCGATGTGGACCAACAACATGCAATCTAGAAACATCCATGAGCATCACAAATCACCACAGAAACATCTACAACAACTCAAATTACTAGAATCACATCTCCTTTTAGGTTCACCAACTAGAATGACTAAACAACTATTAGAAAATAGATATTGATAACGTGATCAAATCTTCATGTGGACCTCTGAAACTTAACATGGAAACACTAGACATGCTCAAAAATAAACCCTTTAATCTACAACCTCTAGCAACCAAATGTAATAATCCAATACTCTGCAACATCATTGTCAACTACCTCAATTTTTTGAATGCTTCTGAATGCCCCTGCATTAGAAGCCCACTTAGTGGCACAAATTTCCCCATAGCCACCTTTGTGTTTTTGAGTGTATACCAACTAGCGTATGTATCTTACCTTTTGGTCCTTCTCACTTGGTGGACCATCATGAGTTTTTTTTCCCCAGAGTGAGTATACATTCTATTTTTTAAATAATCAGCCTAGATCTAATCCACAACTAGTTGGACATACGATCAAAGCTTCATCCAACTCTCTCTTTTCAACACTTGTGTGTTCCTTTGTCCTTATGCTTAGTTTGCCATGGGATCTTCATCTTGGGGGCTTGATCATCCCTCTTGATTGTTGTCATTCCATCTTGCTAATGTAAGTACATTGGAACCCTCCTCTCAATGTTCATGGCTACTTTAGTGTGAGTTTCAAGCAAGTTCATCCTCTCACTAAAGTGGGGGCTAAATGCACCGTAGAAAAATGAACCCTTGTCATTTTCATGGTCTTTTAGGCCTCACTTCATGTTGTTTGGTCTATTTTTTTATATTTATTGATGTAATATGGCTTAAACCTACATATTTAGGTACTAAAATTCAAATAATGACATCTTGTGAAGGTGTTGTGAAGTGTTGTAAAATATTTCTACACTCTTCTAGACTCTATTCATTACAATTCACCTAAAAAACCACCTTTTCATCGCTAAACAAGTCTTATTTTAAAGTGTTGTAAGGTCTTGTAACAAGATTTCACACTTTTCTAGGCATAACTTCACTATTTACACCTTTCTTATGCTTTATTTGACCCCTTTATGCCCTTATAAGCCTTAATTAAATGCATTTTTGAATGTAAACCCAACAAATAATATTAAATGTGACTTAATTCCTGACACCCATTTTCAAGTCCTAGGTGGGACCCATTCACCATGGGTGGCGAATGAGTCCCTCTTGGCTCCAAATTCAAAATATTTTAAATTTCCTTTCAGGTTTTTATTTAAAATCACTGGATGTCATCTTGTGATGAGGTATTAACGGGTTACTAAGGCACAATTGTGTATAAATAATTTTTTTTACATCCATTTCAACCCCCATTCATCAAGTTCACTTATTCACTCATTCACTCAATACAACATCAAATCAAGCATTCATCAAGCACTTTGGAGCATCTATTGACATAAATTCATATTTTATTCAACAAGGGTTTGGTAAGTTGATAACATTTGCATGTTATTTGTTTATCATTCTCTTTCACTTCATTATTTCATTAAGGGTTTGATTACCAAAGTGGGGTTTGACCAAGGAAAACCCCTATTTGCTAACCCTCAACCATTTTTCCCCTCTTGCTTGTGTGTTTGCATACTTTTGTGTGTAGATTTAACAATTATTTAGGTGTTGAAGAGTGGTCAACAAGTCAACTAGGTGCTTCAAGTCAAATCAACCTTATTTCAAGCTTGGAGAAGATATTTTGTCTATTTCCTGCAGAATTGACTTCGGCAACCTAACAAGCAGACATCCTTAGATCTAGTGCTGCAGAGTTGTCTCTTGATTTCTCTGAATTTTGGGAGAGGACTGATTCACCACCAATGGCGAATGAGTCCCACCCTAAGGCTATAAATCTAAGTTTTGTTAGATTTTGAATCCTAACACTCAGAAACTGGTTCTTGATAGTTTTCATCCGAAGCAAGACTAATTTGCCACCCTGGGCGAATGAGTCCCACTGGTGAATTTTTGTAATTCCAGATAGCATCCAGAACATTCTAGAATCCTCATCTAACCTCTAGGTGCACTCTGATTCAACTCATTTCTTTTTGTTTTGCATTTATTCATTCCTATCTCATTGTTTGCATATCACATTGCGTTTTCCAACATAGCATAAATCTTAAGTTTTTCATTCATAATTAGTCATTTAGATCACTTAATTGCACTTAGTTCATTACATTTAGCTTAAACAACATCATACAAAACATAATTTGAATGAACCCTTTAGCATTTTTGGCCCTACTCTCTCCTTTTAGGTGAAAAACCCTAGAAGAGTTAGGGAGTCTTATGAGGAGCCAAAAATCTACGGTTCACTTATTCCTTGTATCTAATTTGACCAGCATTGTTGATAAGAAAAACTAGTCCCTTAAGTCTATAGGAAACAGTTTTCAAGAGTGATTTATTGAGTTGTTCAACAAAGTTAAGAACTAAATATTGTTCCAATGTAATTGACATGTTCCTATGAGTCTAAACCACCCAGCAGATTGAACTTAATTGGCATCTATTAAATCCTACTTGAATGAGTTGCCACAATCGATCCTAGCTTATTGTCAACACACCAGCACCTATAGTTATTAGGTGACCAACTATTTCCACTTATGGGACAATAATCTAAGTATGCATAAATAATTGTTTCCCTTTCTCAAATCTACCTAAGAGCAATATATTAATTACTCTTCCTTATATTTATAAATGTGACATATATAAACACTTGTAAAAGGAATATTTCTACCATTATCCAATCTTCACTAGCATGTTATTTTGTTTCATGTTTTCAAATTGGATTAATAAACTCTAGATACTCCCATCCTTTGTCAACCCATTTGCTTTCCTACTATTTTTATTAGCTCCAATACAAATCAAGAAGTTGAAAAAACCCCAATTTAAAAACAAAACAAAAAAAACCTCTAACCACAAGATTATATTATAAACTTAAATCTATCATTTCCCTTATATGCTTGACTTCTATATTAGTTATAAGGAATCCTTGTAAATGTATAGAAATGTAAAAATATGGCTTAATCATTTAGTCCATATTTCCCTTTTTCAACAGCCAAAAGACTCAAAAAGAATCTTATTGAACTATTTCACTAGTGCTACCTTAAGCATTCTATAGAGTTAAGTTTCTTGTAGCTGTAATAATTTTACTTCTATTTTATTTTAAATCTTGAAAATGGGTGAAAGAAACAACATGCCAGGTAAGGGGATGAGCAATAAGAGAGCAGAAGAATCAGTATTAATTTTTCAAGGACTTCACAAGATGTTAGGCTAAGGAAAGGAACAACAACATTAGATTTTGCAAAAAGAAAACCCATATTAGAGTAGAAGTCTATAGCACCCCATTTTCACATATCCTAATGCTTTATGTTTCAACTATTATTGTGCAACCTAGCAATGCTATGCTTCAGATTTTTCCCCTACTCCTATACTTTATCTGCTATTGTAAACCAAGAAATGTCATTGCCCAATAATTGCTCAAATAAAACTCTAAAAGAGGTGAGATGGCAAAGACCATTTCCATAATTTTAAAAGAAATTAAGATTCTGAAGGCCAAGATAGTTTTTCATTAAAGTTACAGTATCACAGAAGATTAATTTCAAAAGAAAAGAAAGGAAGATAAAACCTGAGATGTGATGACTTGAAGAAGCAAAGAAGAATTCCCTAGCCGCCCAGCTCTGGTCTCCTCTTCAAATCTCGTCTAGGCCCTTAAAACAACCATGCCCTTGTTCTTTCTTTTCTCTTCTCACCAATCCTCCTCCAAAATGAGACCTCTGCAAGTTGATTTAAGGAAAGAGGGGTGAGTTTCTCCATGGCATGCTAGTCAAAGTTATTTCCTACCATTGGTAGTTGTTGTAGGGGTTACCAGGCCACTTAATGCTTATGTTTTCCTCCTCCTCACCAAGCTTCTTCCTCCTTGGTCAAGATTTATGCCTCTGGTGTTGTCTTAGTTGCCTTCTTCTCTCGTGAAAGCTTCCTTCATTTTCATGCATCCTTCTCTTTTCCTTTTCATATTTGCTCGATGAAAAACTTTATTTCTTTCTTTATTTTATTTAATTTGATGGGAATCTTAGTTTATACACCCCTTGTAAATGTCAATTTAGTGAATGACATTTCAAATTATGGTTTATTTTATTTTATTTTATTTTTCCATCTTTTTCAATGCCCATCTACTTTCTTTTAGGTAATATTCATGGTGAGTGTTTATTTATTCATTGTCTTTAAATTGTTGTTATTTCAATAATGTAGCTATCAATTATATAATTTATAATTTTATTATTTTCTTATATAACTTAATTTATTTATTCACCTTTAGATATTTCTTTATTTTAATTTACCCCCTTCTCTCATAGACCTTCATTAAATCTACCAAATTGAGCATTGTCAAATAATCGAGATATTTAAGTGGACCTAATGGCTCAACCTAGCCAAGTCAAGTAACTCTAACAATATATATATATATCAAAATCCTAGGTGTAACATGAACCTCAGGCTACTATAATCTACAGACAAGGTCAATACTAGAATGGCATACCAATTGTCAATGGAACCACATAATCCGCCTCACTTTGCACCCCTGGTACCTGCATCCAATGACAATCCTCACACAAATACAACATCAAAATCATTAGTTTGTGTTATCCAACATTTAATGCATTAAATTAAAATAGCATAATAAGATTGATAAGGACACTTAATAATAATAACATCAAGGTTCATAATTTTAACACACACTCATGCACACACACACACACACTTATATATGTTCACATACTAAAGTTCAAAGTTCCACCCATAGTCCAAATTACATCGAGGCTAGGGGCCATGCAAAATGATTAACAAGTATTGAGGGGATATGACAAATCTAAAAGAAATTAATCTAAATCACATGCTTTATTTTGATACAAATATGTGTATTATATATAGATCCATAATTTGACTCATTCTAATTAAGCTAGTCATAATAATTTTATAGTTACAATGATTGAATTGCATCTAGAATCAATTTTATAAATCATTTTCTAAAATTATATATAATTTACTTGTCAAATATGTAAATATAATTCAATTAGGATTCCACCAAAATTAACCATAAAAATCCATTTCATGAAATAGGTTGTGATAGTCAAGGTCTAGCTCATTTCATTTTTGCTCTCTGTATGGGATACTATACTAACAATCAAATGGAGACTCATGCTCTTCTTGTGGCTTTTACAAAAGCTTGTGAATTGGAATAGAAAAATGTTATACTCCATGATTTTAGTGGCTCTTTTGAACAAATGGATGTTTAATATGCTTTCCTAATAGTTGTATTCTGTAGTTCAAAAAAAATTATGTTTTTCTCCTAATTTTGATTCTATTTCTTTTATCCATGTTCCTAAGGAAAAAAATGGTGGTTAATTGTTGGACTAAATAAAATTTTGAAAATGTTAGTAATTGGAATATCTTTGATTGGGATTCATTGCCCTTAGCTAAACCTAAGATCCTTCTTCAATTAATTCAGTATGAGTATAGTTAATTTGTCCTTTCAAATATTTTTGTGAGTTCTCTAAGTCATTCTTGTTTCAAAGATTGTTATGTTTGGAAGGGTTGTTGGTCTTTTGTGAAACCCCCTTGACTTTTTTTCTTCTTGCTTTATTGACAACTATGACTTTATCAAAAAAATTATATTATATATAATTATAAACTCTTTTATCAATATAATTATATGCTTTTGCCAAATAATAATAATAATAATAATACATCTTAAAACCTTTATATAATTGTCATTAGTTTTCCAATAGATTTTTTCTATGAACTCTCAAACTCAAGAAGTCAACCATGAAGTCGTTGGACGCCATATAAACTGTCTGCCACCGATTTTTTTTAATTAGTTAGACGATATTTTCCTTGTAGACTTTGATACCAGGAAATCCTGAGAGTCTGCCGCCGGGGATTAAAGTTGACTGGCGCGAAAACGCGAAAATTGTCTGCTATTTCCGATAGCTCTCTACTAATCTCATTTAATCTCGTTCTAGAAAATTTGTAGCTTCACTTCTTTCGCAATCAAAAGTTTCTAGAACAATTCAAATCCTTCCCGTTTGCTGCATTCTGCTTCAATATTTTACTAGTATTTCTAACTGGAGGTGGGGTTTCACCATTATCTATTTTAAGTCCTTCCATGGATGCGTGGATGTTTTTTCTCAGAATTTGATTACTCGGAGGTCATTATGAAATAAGAAAGTTGAAACATTAAAATAAAATAAAAATAATGTTGCTTTTTCTCTAGACAAATGAAAAATAAAAACTGTTGGTTGATTAATTATTTATCTGTTGAAAATGGTTTAAAAAGTGTGTACAGTAAGAAATGTGATATTTTTATTTTTAATAGTGTTCAGAATCTAGGAATGTTTTTGGACTTTAACTGAATATTTTATTTTTTCTTAACGTGTTCAGAAGTTAAGAATGTTTTTGGACTTTAACTGGATAAAAAAATTTAACGTCTAGAAACTAAAAATCTACAAGTACGAAATCTAGAACTTGAAAATAGTTGAAGTCCTCAAAAATAAAGTAAACGTGGACTGAGTTATTGACTAGTCTGTGCGGTAGGAAATGCAATTGTTGGATGTATATATAAGGCCGCAGTAAACACAGATTGAGTACCCTTCTTCCATGGGAAATATTATTCCTTCCCATTCTTCGCCCCCGCTATCTCAGTCCAATCCTTGCTGTCGTTATCTTGTTCCCACATCTGCATATCAGGTTTTCATTAATCACCGCGGAAAAGATACAAAACAAACTCTGGCTAGTTTCGTATTTGATAGTCTTGAGAATAGAGGATTTAAACCGTTTTTGGACAAAAATAAAATACGAGTGGGGCAGTACATACCAGAAGCTATAACTTGTGCATTACGCACAGCCTCTGTTCGTGTTGTAATCCTTTCTCCCAATTTTGCAGAATCGGAATGGTGTTGTGATGAGCTCCATTTGATCATCGTAAGCGGGCCTCCAATCGTCCCCGTGTTTTGGGGGATTCGACCCTCTGAAGTTCGAATGGAGAAGAGGAATGGAGTGTACGCGAAAGCTTTCATAAAGCACAAGCACGCTGGAAAATTCAGTAGTGCAACGCTGGAGAAATGGAAAAATGCTCTGCGCAGGGTTTCTCTCATTGAAGGCTTTATCAGTGAAGGGTAAAATGCATTGTAAGCTTTATTTTATTTTATTTTATTTTTGTTGATTTTTATAAAATATTATTCCGTTACTGTTCCAGCGAGCAAGGGGAGACGGTGGAGAAAATTACAGCATGTGTGGGTTAATATATTGAAATGGCGAAATGCCAAGGCAATGCATTTGGAAGGACTGAACAAAATGCGAAGGGCGTTATAAGAGTTGATAGCTTATAAACGAAAGAGCCGATCAGATAGAAAATCTCGTCCAGCTTGTGTGGCAATTTTATTTGCAAATGGCTGTTACCTTTTACTTATATATATCTACAAAATTTCTATAAAATCTATCTTGTCTTAACATGTTTCGATAATTATACATTCTGATTTGTGTGTACTGCTTGCTTACGTCGAACAATTTTCCTCGTGATTATTAATTGCCTTCTCGAACACCAATTTGAATAAACATCATTTAATTGCAAACGAGGACTTGTTTGATCAGATATGATTGCATTTGACGTCGTTCGCAAGTTATTTACATAGTAATTTTGGCGAAAGTCACAAAGTATGTTGGAATTTGTGCATGTATAGAGAGTGTTAGAGAGAATAAAGAAGTCGTTTATAAGTATCAGAATTATATGAGTTATGATAAAAGCGAAAAGCAGTCAAGAAACAGATCAGATTAAATAGGTTAGTTTACATAGTAATTTTGGTGAAAGTAAATGGAATTAAAACCTGTTTGACAGAGTATGTTGGACTTTGTGTATATATAGTGTGTGCGTGAGAGAAAAAAGTTGTGAGTTATGAGTATCAGAATTATATAAGAGTTGTGATAAAAAGGGAAAGCAGTTGAGAAACAGATCAGATTAAATAAGTTAGTTTATATAAAGAATAGCATTTGAATGTGTCGATCTATCAGACAGTTGCCATTCGGTCTCCAACTTGTTGCGTTTAGACTATTGTATATTTTATTAATTCATGCATCTTAGAAAAAACGTTTTGTTATTCAGAATTCCAAACAATTTGTTTTGATAGAAAGAATATTTGGAGCAAGGGGATAAAAGAGGTTAGTTTGCTGCTAATGCTTCTTTGTTTTCTGGTTTTTAAAATTGTTATTTTATCTATTATATTTTTAATAACATTTTTTATATCTTTTTTTAGTCACTGTTGTTGTTTTGTCTGGTCTTTTTGGATCTTTTCTGTGGCCTTTGATGACTTTTTTGGTGGTTGTGGCTTTGTCATTTTGTTGTCTTGTCTACAGCCTCTTTGTTTATGGGGTCTTTGATGATCTTTTCATTTGTTTGTAAACTTTGTGGTTTCGGGTCCCTGTAAAACCTGTTTTTTCCTCTTTCAAAAATATTTTTTATATCTTTTAAATTTATTGTAGGGTATTTTAAGTTTTATAATTTTATAATAACCATTTTTTGTCTATTTAATGATTTTGAAATATTGTAATTTAGTTGTTGATGTTAATTTTTTTAGTTTTGGAGTGTTTATAGAAAACCATCACTCAAGAAAATTTACAAGTTTGTTCTTAGGGTATTTCATAAAGTTCATTCTAATTCACATCCAAATGTGATTCTACCTATTTTGTTTTTTAAGAACACAAGAAATAGTTGATTTTTTTTACTTTAATATTCTACCTCATGGATAAAATCCCATTTTAAAGGATGCTCAATAGTTGGGTTAATTATGCTTGGGATGTTCGTAGGGTTAGGTTAGAAACTATACGTAATCTAACCAAAAAAAAATTCCCTTTCATTTTATGAAATCTAGTCATACAAACACCATTCTCTAGCATGGATCCAAGTACACATTTTAAGTTCTTTGTTTATTTTTTCCTTGTGGTCATTATAAGTACCCTTTTACATATCATTGTAATGAGATGATGTAATGTTGAGTAAGTTCCTTGTTGTGCACTAAAAATCAATCAATCATCTTATTCCCCTAGTTTCCAATACCCATAGATCACTTCTTGATCTCCAATATTATGCCTTTATGCTTCATTTTCCTTAGTGATTTATCAAAGTTACCTTTCTCTACTTTGAAAACCTTTGGTTTTTCCTAGTATAGTGTAATATGCACCCTTGTTCTACTCCCTTAGTTTCCAATACCCATAGATCACTTCTTGATCTCCATTATTATGCATTTATGCCTCATTTTCCTTAGTGATTTATCAAAGTTACCTTTATCTACTTTGAAAACCTTTGGTTTTTCCTAGTATAGTGTAATATGCACCCTTGTTCTACCTTTGGTTTCTTCTTTTGTTTTTTGTTTGATGTGTTTAATAGAAGAAGACAGAAATGTAGAAGGTGCTTACTTTTTGTAATAAAGAGTAGATAATAAGGGTAAAAGCACAAAGATGATTCCACAAAATGTGGAAGCTTTTTCCTTAGGAAAAAATCCAAAATCAACATGAAGAAAACAAGATCCTACTTCTTAATAAACGAGATCCTACCTTTAATAAATGGGATCCCACTTTTAATAAATGGGATCCCATTTAGCTTTGAGATCCTGAGCCAAACATCTAAACGAGTGAACCGTATATTTTTGGCACCACAAGACTCTAAATCTTCTAGGGTTTTTCCCCTAAAAGGAGAGAGGTAGGCCAAAAATTCTAGCTAGGTTCACTCAAATTATGCAATGTAGGATGTTATTTAGACTAAATGAAATGAACTAAGTGCAATTAAGTGATCTAAATGACTGATTATGTATGCAAAACTTAATATCTATGTTATGTTGGAAAGCACAATGTGATATGCAAACAATGAGTAAAGAATGAATAAATGTAGAACAAAAAGAAATGAGCTAAATCAGTGTGCACCTGGAGGTCTGATGAAGATTCTAGAATATTCTGAATGTTGTTTGGAATCATAGAAATTCACCAATGGGACTCATTTTCCTAGGGTGGTGAATCAATCCTACTTCTGATGAAAACTATCAGGAACAGGTTTCTGAGTGTCAAGATCCAGAATCTAACAAAACTTAGATTTCCAACCTTAAGGTGGGACTCATTCGCCACTGGTGATGAATCAGTCCTCTCCCAAAATTCTGAGAAATCAGGAGACAACTCTGCAACACCAAATCTGAGGATGTCTGCTTGTCGGGTTGCCAAAGTCAATTCTCCAAGAAACAAACAGAATACCTTCTCCAAGCTTGAAATATGGTTGATTTGACTTGAAGCACCTTGTTGACTTGTTGACCACTCTTCAACACCTAAATTCTTGTTAAATCTACACACAAAGGTCTGCAAACACACATGCAAGAGGGGAAAAATGGTTGAGGGTTACCAAATAGGGGTTTTCCTTGGTCAAACCCCACTTTGGTAATCAAACCCTTAATGAAATAATGAAATGAAAGAGAATGATAAACAAATAACATGCAAATGCTATTAACTTACCAAACCCTTATTGAAGAAAATCTAAAGTAATGTCAATGGATGCTCCAAAATGCTTGATGAATGCTTGATTTGATGTTGTAAGGTGCTTGAATGCTTAAGTGAATGAGAAGATTTCTTGAATATGATGTGAGATTGTAGGAGATGTAAAATGAGGTGAAAATCACTTATTTATACAATCGTGTGCCTTAGTAAACCGTTAATACCTCATCATAGGCCGACATTAAGTGATTTTGAATAAAAACCCAAAAGGAAATTTGAAATATTTTGAATTTGGAGCCAAGGGGGACTCATTCGCCACCCATGACGAATGGGTCCCACCTAGGACCTAAAAATGGGTGTTGGGAATTATCTTGCATTTAATATTGTTTGTCGAGTTTACATTAAAAAATGCACATAATTAAAACTTATAAGGGCATAGAGGGGTCAAATAAAGCATAAGAAAGGTGTAAATAATGAAGTTAAACCTAGAAAAGCATGAAATCTTGTTACAAACTTTACAACACTTCAAAATAGGACTTGATAAGTGATGAAAAGGTGATTTTTATGTGAGTTGTAATGAATAGAGTCTAGAAGAGTGTAGAAATGTTTTACAACACTTCACAACACCTTCACAAGACATCATTATTTGAATTTTAGTACCTAAATATGCAATGTTCAAGCCATATTAAATCATTAAATTAAAGCAAAATAGACCAAACATCATGAAGGAAGGCCTAAAAGACCATGAAAATGACAAGGGTCCATTTTTCTACAATGCAATGGGATCTCATTTTTTTTTAAAAGGGGATCTCATTTAGTAATGGGTCCCAAACTGGCCTTCGGGAAACAGGATCCCATTTTTTAAACTATGGGATCCTATTTTGTAATGGTATTTTTTTTTTTAAATGAAACTATAGTCATTTTCACTACGCATGGGATCCTGATTGAGGACGACAAATAGCAACCTCGAGGTATGCGCCCCACCCTAATTTTTTGCATTTTTTTATTTTTATTTTTTTAATACAAAGATAGATTTTAGTATGTATTTTTTTAATTTGTTTGGAGTTTTATGCATTTTTATTTACCTATAATAAAAGAAATGGTGTTTTGTAGAAGAAGAAGAAAACATGAAATTAAACCCTCAGATATTGAATAGAAACAAAAAAATCAACCTTAAATCGTAATCAAAGAAAAAAATTTAGCTTTTGAAACCTTGAATTGTTCAATCAAACAAAAAAATTTGCATTTGAAAACCCTAAATTGAAATAAAATAAAATTGAAACCCTAAATTGAAATGGCATTTGAAACTGTGATTGGTTTTAAAACCCTAAATTGAAATCAAACAAAAAAAATTGCATTGAAAACCCTAATTTCTTCTTGAAACCCTAAATTAAATTCAAACAAAAAAATTTGCATTAGAAAACCCTAAATTGGAATCAAACAAAAGAAATTGCATTTGAAAACCCTGATTTCAAGCTTGAATATTTGATAATGGAAAAAATTCATTTGCATTGTATGGAGACAAGTATGGAGGCATGCCTATGGAAGAAATTATTTGATAGATTTAGGTTGATACATAGTAAATTAGGGTCCTTGATATTGGCAATGAAATAGGATTTGATAAATATTATACAATTAAATGTGTATTCATTAAGTTAGAGACATGTCAAGAGACACAATCAATTAAACGTTATGAACATAGATATAATTAGATTAGAAAACAATATGTTAAACCTTACTTTTGGGACTAGTGGATCATTAGAATTGATATAAATTATATGTTTCTATTATATATTATGCTCAATTAGTTTATGTATTTATTACCATATGATAAATTAATAGATCAAAATGTATGCATAATTTATGATGCTTCATTATGTTTTATTGAGATGTTAAATTATTATTTTCACCTTACAATGAAAAATAAATTTAACATGTACTTTGGTGTTTTGTATTGTTTTCTAGTGACCAATTAAAGGGTAGTTGTATGTGGTACCTTAATTGAGTTAATAATATGGGCCGTATGCATCTATTATGATTCATAATATCTTACAACATGAAACTATGCCATAATATGTTACAATTTAAATCATGATTTTTAAAAACTAAGTAGATGGTTAAATTTCCTCACTAGAAGAGTAGAGACCTCAACATAATTTTATGGTCACTTATATACTTATATTGTAGTGATATATATTCTATTTTTATAAATCTTCAATGAATAAACATATTTGTGAAGCCTAGGATCAAACCCATGTTTGCAAGGTATCTAGCTAGAGCATTATAAAACTTGGTCCACGAGTTAAAGATCATTACTCAATAATTATATGATAAAATACTCTTAAAATAACTCTACATTGACTCACCTCTTAAGGGTTTTGTTGACCTTGTTCCCAAGAATAATGTAGCTAGTTTAGGATCAATGAATCATTTTTCCCTATAATTGAATGCTTAATAGTCCTCAAATTTACTATGGATGATTGCCTTGATCTAGATAGAAAATCAATCCAACTTTGGTCATAGGTTATATTTCCACACCTTTTACTCATAGACTTCAAAGATGATTACAGAAGGAATAGAAATTACCAATACTAATCAAGGATTCATATGTGATGAATCAAAAACATTAATCCCCTTACTTGCCATCCTATTACCCTAAACCCTAAAGTGATGTCTTAAGGGGTCCTAATATGACATTTCTTAAGGGGATCAAAGAATTTCTCAAAATTTGGTGAATTTTCCCAAGGCAACCAAATTTAACAATAATAAGATCATGCAAGATTATAATATGAATGAGATTTCATGAGAGTTTGGTCAATCGAAACAAGAGCTATCTCAATCAACTGTTCCACAAGAAAATGTCGTTTACTAACTTGCAAGTCCATTATTCCAAGGGCCACACAAACTTCAACATTTTTTCAGGTTCTATCAAGTCCATTATTTGGAAGGAACTCATTTTGGAAGCCTTTAATGTTTCAAAATGTAACTAAGATTGTAGTTATATCATGAAGTAGCTCAACTAATAAAAAATTTATAGAACATTGAAAGGTCTTTTGAAGACCCTTTAAAATATTAACTTTTAGTAAACACATAGAGTTGAGAAAGATAGTTCTTCACTATTTATGATTTATTTGTAGTTTGACATTGATGTAAAAAAATTTAGTTAAATCTAGAAGCACTATCTTGAACTTCACCAAATTTCATCTCCTTAAGCCATTAAATGCTTTGTCCTAGGACCTTACTTCATAAATCCCCTTAAGCCATACTATTACCCTAAACCCTAAACCCTATATCCATCATTTTTTCCTAGGACCTTACTTCATAAATCCCTTAAGCCATCGTATTACCCTAAACCCTAAACTCTCAACTCTAAACCCTAAACCCTAAAGCCATCATTTTGTCCTAGGACCTTAATGAAATTTGGTTTCCTTGGGAAACTTTGCCAAATTTTATTCCTTTAATTCATGTCATTATGTCCTAGGACCTTACTACATAGATCCCCTTAGGCCATCCTGTTACCCTAAACCCTAAACCCTAAAGCCATCATTTTGTCCTAGGACCTTAATGAAATTTGGTTGCCTTACGCAACTTCAACAAATTTTATTCCCTTAATCCATGTCATTATGTCCTAGGATCTTACTACATAGATCCCCTTAATCCATCCTATTACCCTAAACCCTAAACTCTAAACTCTAAACTCTAAACCCTAAACCCTAAAGCTATCATTTTGTCTTAAGACCTTAAATGAAATTTGGTTTCCTTGGGAAACTTCACCAAATTGTATTCCCTTAAGCCATGTCATTTTGTCCTAGTACCTTACTACATAGATCGCCTTAAGCCATCCTATTACCCTAAACCCTAAATCCATCATTTTGTCCTAGGACCTTAATTCATAGATCCCCTTAAGCCATCCTATTACCCTAAACCCTAAAGCATTCATTTTTTCCTAGGACCTTAAAATGAAATTTGGTTGCCTTGGGAAACTCCACAAAATTTTATTCCCTTAAGCCATGTCATTTTTTTCCTAGGACCTTAATTCATTTTTTCCTACTTTAATGTAAATTTTAATGAGATTTCACATCACATTAACAGTTAATTTTTTTTTCATTCAAGTAACATGCCTTAGACATAAATGAGGCTTACACATTTTATCATTTGTATTCAATTAGGCCATTTATATTGAATGGTTTAAGGTGATTTTTAAGCATGTATCTTACATTTTGAAATTACAAATATAATGTAGGTTCACTTATATTTTAGAGATCATGGATCAATTCAATAATGATGATATTTGTACTCCGCCTCCACCCACTCCACCTCATAACCCCCCACCTCCACCACCTAAATTTGATGGTGCTTGCTTGCAAGCACAGATCAATGTGAATGTTAGATCCATTCAGGATCAAATCAACGCTATTCAAAATGAAGAATGTATTTCACCAAATTTGAGGCGGTTTGTATCTACAATGAAATTTTTTGTTGATGTTGTGAGGTCCATGGATGTGGTCTTAGATGAGCATCGACGATGGCTAGAGGAGAGGAGAAAGTCTGGTTCTGAAAAGGGAAACGCAAAGAAATGAAGAGATGCAGTAGAGAGCTGCAACACTTTACAAATTAAGACAATGATCTTATATTTATGAATTTATGAATTTGGTTGGATGGATATTTTTTGTGATGAATTTGTGAATTTGGTTGGATGGATATTTTTAGTGATGAATTTATGAATTTGGTTGGATGGATTTTTTTTAGTGTTAAACTTATGAATATAATTTAGTGTAATGATGAATTTATAATAGTATATTTTATGACTACTATCATAATTTATCCTGTTGGAAAAATGTAATTTACATGTGCTAGACATAAATGAGCTTTTTGTGAAGGTTTTAAGTTTATTTTTTAATATGTGCATGTATTAAATTACATAGTTCTAGATCTTAAATTTTGAAATTTGTATGTACACATGTAGTTTAGTTGAATGATGTATGCATGCATTATACATCCTTTTTTTTTATTTTAAATGTAACATACATTTTAAATTTTGAAATTTATATGTACATGCTCAAGTTGAATCAATGTATTTATGTGTACGTATATGTATGCACATCCTAATTAAATAAATTTGCATGTACATTTAAAATTTAACCATTTCTTGTAATTTTGTAAGTTTGTATGTTAATTTTGTATAATTTAATGCAGGTGAACCCTTATATATATATCATGGATCAATTTGATAGTGATGATATCATTTATCCACCTCCACCCCCTCCAAATCCACCTCCCCCTCCACCACCTCCACCTCATATCCCACCTCCACCACCTACTAGATCCGATGAGGATCACTTGCGAGCATGGATCAATGAAAATGTAGCATCCATTCAAAATCAAATCAATGCTATGAAAAATGAAGCATTGATTCCACCACATGTGATACAATTTGCATCTACGATACAAAATGTTGTTGATCCCATTAGGTCTATTGATTCTAACTTAGATAGGCATTGACGAGATAGGGAGGAGATGAGATGATTTTATTTAGATGTGTCATAGAAACATGGCCCTTTGTCATTTTCATGGCCTTTTAGGTCTTGTTTCATGGTGTTGGAACTATGTTGCTTTGATTTTATTTTGTAACATGGCTTGAACATGCTTATTTAGGTACTAAAATTCAAAGAACGACATCTTGTGAAGGTGTTGTGAAGTGTTGAAGACATTTATACATTCTTCTAGACTCTATTTAATATAATTTACCTAAAAATCACCTTTTTTTCTCATCAAGTCCTATATTGAAGTGTTGTAAAGTCTTGTAACAAGCCTTCATTCTTTTCTAGGCACATCTTCACTATTTACACCTTTCTCATACTTTATTTTGTCTTTTTATGCCCTCATATGACTTAATTAAGTGTATTTTTTAATGTTATCCCGACAAATAACATTAAATACAACATTATTCCTGACACTTGTTTTTAGGTCCTAGGTGGGACCCATTCACCATGGGTGGCGAATGAGCCCCCCTTGGCCCCAAATTCAAAATATTTTAAATTTCCTTTCAGGATTTTATTCAAAAACATGATGTCGGCATGTGATGAGGTATGAATGGATAATAAGGCACAAGAATTGTATAAATAAGTGATTTTCACCTCATTTTATATCTCTCCTCACTCAAGTATTCAATTTCTTAATACATTCAAGCATTCAAGCATTTTTACATCATCAATTAAAGCACTTTGAAGCTACCATTGACATTATTTCAAAATTACAAGATCAAGAGTTAGGTGAGTTGATATCATTTGCATGTTATTATTTATCTTTCTCTTGCATTTTCATTATCTTTTCAAGGGTTTAATTACCAAAAGTGGGGTTTGACCAAGGAAAACCCCTATTCACTAACCCTAATCATTTTTCCCCTTTTTCTTGTGTATTTACAGCCTTTTGTTTGCAAATTTGACAGGTTATTAGGTGTTGAAGATTGATTTTTATGTCAACTAGGTGCTTCAAGTCAACATAAGTCAATTTCAATCTTGGAGAGAGTTATTCGTCCGTTTTCTGCAGATTTGACTTCAGCAACCCGACAGGCAGACATTTCCAGATCTAGTGTTGTAGAGTTGTCTCTTGGTTTTTCAAAAAAAATGGAGAGGAATGATTTTCCACCTGTGGAAACTTGAATGAGTCCCACCTTAGGAGATGGAAACTTGAGTTTTTAGCCAGAAACTTTCAAATCCCGACCCAGATAGAAATTTCAAATCCCGACTAGAAATCAGCTCCCGATAGTTTTTCATTAGTAGGTAGACTGATTCGCCACCCTAGACGAATGAGTCCAACTATGAAAAATTAGTAAATTTCATCAGCATTCCAGAAACTCCAGAAATCCCATACTTCATCCAGGTGCACTCAAATTTACTCTTGTACTTTCTATTCTACATAATTTCTTCATTTTCATAGTTGTTTGCATATCACAATGTGTTTTCAAACATAGCTTAAATTGCACTTTTGCATTAATTTTGGTTCATTTCAATCAATAAATTCCATTTAGTTAAGTTCATTTACATCATATCACATTACACACATCCTAATTTGAGTGTTACATAAGCATTTTTGGACCTAAATCTCTCTCATTTTAGGTGAAAAACCCTAGAAGTTATAGAGCAAGCATTTAGGTTCCCAAAAATATATGTTTCATTTTGGTGAACCCAACTTTTGAACACTTTAAAATTCTAATTGCATTCATATCTTTCATCCTAGTTTCCATTTGCATTAGCATTTAATTAGGGCATTGATTTGTTATTGCATTCTAGGATCTTTCATTTTTCATTAGTGAAACATTCATTTAGTTTTCATTTTTGCATTCAATTTCATTGAAAAAAGTAAAAATCTGCATTTTGCATCTGTACTTGCATTCTGTAGAACATTTAAATCATCCTTAACATTTTGAAAAA
Source organism: Sequoia sempervirens (assembly GCA_007258455.2). Classification (NCBI taxonomy): domain Eukaryota; kingdom Viridiplantae; phylum Streptophyta; class Pinopsida; order Cupressales; family Cupressaceae; genus Sequoia; species Sequoia sempervirens. The sequence goes on along the minus strand of VDFB02047230.1, from coordinate 56,099,139 downwards.
CACAAAACAATTGCATCCTAGGACTCACTCGCCCCCTAGGGCGAATCAGTCCCTCTACACTTTTTAGACAGTAGTTCTGTGTTTTTTCTAGCATTTTCCTACATTTTTGTTTTTTGTATTTGCATCTCTATTATAGTTAACAAATTTTCTATTATTTTCATTTTAATTCTTAGATTAGCTTGCATTTCCATCCACCCCTCCTTTGTGGTACTTGCATGAGTGTTTGGTGCCCCGTTGATAATACTTTAGTGAGAAGAAGTTCTAGACTCATGGCATCCCGCGATAGCACTTTCATTGTAGACCTTGGGATCTCACGAGCTCCTACTCCTGGTATGGACAATGGTGCATTAGGCTCTGACAATACCACTTACATGCCTTCACCTTTCCATCCTATGTATGTTGACACTCAAAACAAATCCTTCTCGCAAGAAAATGTCATTAATATTCATGAGGACTTTGCACATTTACAACAAGATTTGTGACTTGAAAACATTTCCACCACTGCTATACCTACTATTGAGAACCTTCATCGCTTAATTGAGAGTGATGATGGTTTGCAAGTGCTGAAACAAATTGCTGAGATTTACAATAAGCATGCCTCTTCAACTACCCAATCTGCAAACATTCATGTAAGCCAAGGAGCACCTCAAGTTCCTCCCCCTTCAACTATAGATTCCATACCAACTTACACCAATCTGCAAGTCCACACAACTATGTATCAACCTAATTATGTGGCTACTTCTTTCCTGATTTCCACTAGCATTCCTACTTCTTTTGTGGCATCACAAGTTCCTTCCACCACATTCACACCCCTTAGCATTCCTTTCACCTCCCCTAATATCACTTACACTCCACCATTTTCCCTTCCACCTCAACCCAATTATCCTAATCCTCTTCTTACACAACTCCTTAACACTGTTTCATCTATGCAACACTAACTTTCCACCATTAGTCAAGGCCAAACCACTCCACCCACATATATTGTCCACAACAGCCCCTTATCATTAGAAATCTTACGTACCTCGATGCCACAAGAGATAGAAATGTTGAGGTTTGAGAAATACAGAGGAAAAGGAGACCCTATCAACCATGTCAATGGTTATACCACTTTGCGTAGTGACTTTTTCCTTGACGATAAACTTTTAGCAAAACATTTTCCAAGGACTTTGAAGGATACTGCTTTAGAATGGTTTTCCAACTTGCCCAGTCATTCCATCCGTTCATTTAACGAATTGATGGAAGCTTTCACTAGTCACTTTCAAGTGCACATGACATCTAAAAAGACAATGGATGACCTTATGAGATGTAGACAAAACACAGATGAAAAAGTGACAAATTTCATCTCCCATTACCAATCCTTATACGCTCAAGTTGATGTCAAAATTCTAGATGCACATCTGTAGAAGATGTTTATTGAGAATTTTCACACCAACCTTCAAGATAAACTTACCATGATGAAATTTCCTTCATTCATGCATTTATGTACAACCTTATGTGATTATCAAAATTTGGTTTCAACTCGTGAGTCAAAATCCACTTCCAGCTGAGTTGACAAACCTGAAAACAATAATCAAAACCAAAATAACACACAAAACTTATGCAAACCTAACAAAGGATTTTTACAGTTTAATCCACCTCCTTCACCACAACTGCAACCAACTCAACAAGTTTAAAATTCAATGGCCGCTACTAAGATACTTGTGCCTTATCATTGTGGTGATCCAAACAGACACTTCACTCCTTTACCCAACACCCTCCATCATACAATGAGCCAATTAATTCAAAAACACATGCTCACCTTACCACCTGTTTGACCACTTGATCCTATTCAACCCTTACCACCTACCTTCAAACCTAACGATTATTGCCATTTTCATCGTCAAAATGGCCCTGACATTGAACATTTCAAATTCTTAAACATTTAGTTCAAGACCTCATTGATTCGGGTGAATTGACCATTATGGGTGTTAATGATCAAGGCAATAAGTCTGTTGCACCCCCTAACAAAAATTTGCAAATTTTCACCAACCCTATGCCTAAACACACTACCTCGTTTGTCAGGGCTAGTGAACCTTCAAAGATTGATGTAATGACTATTGATACACACAACGAACAACCTGATACACCTCCTATTGTTACGCAAGCTAGTCCTATGGATAAACTTGTAGCTATGATAGACATTATCCCTCACAAGGGACAAACCACTAAATCTCTTGATATTACTTTTTCTGCTAAAGACATACCACAAAAGCTTCTTGATGGTCCTCTCTACATAGCTAGAAAAATCTATGATAAACCTACTAATGGAATATTAATAGATCCTGCTTGTGGTGAGAACGTGATCACAGAGGAGTTTCTAGTATTACATGATCTATATCAAGATGACTATAATAAACCAACTACATAGATTAAAACACATAATTATTTTACATGCCCTACGATTGGATCGATTGTGCTACCTTTACAAATAGGACCTAAGACTTTGGACGTAATATTTTCCATTATTCCACAATCTAACCAATTTCATTTGCGGCTAGGCCTTCCTTGGCTTCGCTCAATGAAAGCGGTCCCATCAATTATTCATAAGTGCTTGAAGTTTCCACATGGAAATTAGGTATTCATTGTACACCATAGGGGCTTTAATCCTTTATCTTCCAAAGGTAAATTTTCATTAGAATCCTTTTGGATTGAACCCATGGAACCTATCACCCCTCGTAAGGATTTCTTTTACATTGCTTATCAAAAGTTTAAATCCAAAAAGATAGCTAAATTATCTCTTCGTAACACATCTTTGTCCACCTCCACCCATCCTATCCTAGACAAAACCATGATTACACCTGAATCCGATATTGAACAAACCATCAAACCTTCTAATCAATCCCCTCTTGACACTTCCCAACCATCGTTTAAATGACCAAGGGAAAATGAAACAATTCTTGTCCTACCTCCTCATATCAAACAAGTGTATAAACCAAAAGAGAAAGTGGTTGATCCATCCTCTTTGGTTCCTCCTGCTCTTCCCCCTATGAATGTGGAAGAACCTATGATGTCTCAATCCACTCTTACACCTCAACAACTCCAAAATAGAATTAAACGAAACCTCGGTGCTCAAGAACGTCAGCATCGCCATTGTCTCCTTGCTTGTCAATCTCATATGGAAGACGATAAAGAAAATCAACCTCCACCCTTGACAAAAGTAATAAATGACCACCTTCCCTCTCCTGACCTTCCACATGATAGTTCATCCCAACAATCACAGCAAAAGGAACCCATCCAACAACCAACACTCTTAATACATCCATCCTTAGAAATCACCCTTCGTCCTCCTGTCGTTATTAATCTTGATGATGACGATGATGATGCGATGATCGCTAAAATAGATGAACAAGTACACAATGATTTGAACTCTTTATTTTCATCTACAATGAGCTTAAATGATAAATCCTTTCCACCAAGTGAAGAACCTGGTACAACTCCTAGTTCGGCACTTGCGATTCCTCCTTTGGACAGTCAACCACCTTTGCATTACAGTAAACATGATTGGGAGACGAATGACATGTTAGATGGTTGACTTGCATTTTCCTAGCTATCCTTTTATCTTTTCCTTTTTATTTTTCTTTTCATGTGAGTATCGTGTTCCCCCGTATCGTGCGTTTGATGTTGAACCTCTCTTTGTACACTTCTATTTGTACCTTTATTCTTCTATTTTCATGCTTTGTTTTGTGTTTTCCTTTTGGGGATGATGCAAAGCATAGAGATCCCTATGTCTCTTCCATGTTGACTCAAATGGTCCTTTTTTTCTTTTTCTTTGTCTTGTGTTTTCCTTTTGGGGATGACGCAGGCATTGAGACCGTAATGTCTCCTTCATGTTGACCAAAAAGCTTTTTCATTTTCATTTTCTTTCTTTTCACTTGTGTTTTCCTTTTGGGGACAATGTGAAGCATCGAGACCATCATGTCTCTTCCATGTTGACCCAAAACGACATTTTTTTCTTTTGTTTTCACTCTCTTTGTGTCATTCTTCTAGTTCTATGTGTATTTGGGGAATGATGACAGTTCTGAGCTCTTTCATAAAAACATTGCAGCAAGGACCCCAACCCATAGATCCCTTATGTGTTTGGTGTATTTCTTTTTCTAGGGGGCAACTCCCTTTCTTTGTTTTTCATTTTTCCTTGACATGACGCAGCCTAACTTTGAAACATATGACTTGGCATAGAGCTTTCCAGGTTGGCTCTCATGTCTTGTTTTCTTTTCTTCTCTACTTTAAAGTAATTTCTCATAGAATGATGTGTAGAAATTCCTTTAAAGTGGGGCACATACATTACCATTATTTCATTGTGCATTCATGCTTCTTAGTGTAGCCTTATCATTTACGTGATGCGTTTGTCACTTTATGGATGACATTGGGTGTGATGTCCTTCATAAGTGTGATCTATCTCAGCATATTGCATTCCTCTTGGTGGTTTGATGTGACACACTGCATCCCCTAAGTTGTGAATATACTATTCTTTGATTGGTCCTCTCTTGGAGACATTAGACACAATGTTCCCTAAGTGAATGACCTTGCATGAACTAAACAAGACTCCTTTGAACATACCTTACATTTGACATTGTTTACATTTTTACATTTTACATTTTTGTATTCTTTGCCACCTTGCATAAGACAACTTGCATGACTGTGGTACCTTTCCTTTTTTTCATGGAATTTTCTTGTGGCACCTTGTTAAAGTTATCAGGTGGTATAGCTTTAACATGGTTGAGCGGGAAGCCCACATAGAGGCATGATTTTTCCCCATGCCACATTTTTGTGTTTTGTGAGTGCATACCAACTAGTGTATGCATCTTACTTTATGGGCTTTCTCACCCCATAGACAACTAGTTCTATGGCCCTAGAGTGAGTATACAGTTTGGCTTTATCACCCTATGGATAGCCTAAAGTTTCGTGGCCCCATAGTGAGTACACATTCTCTTTTTCAAACAATCATCCTAGATCTCTTTTCACAACTAGTTGAATTGATGATCGAAGCTTCATTCAATTATTTTCAACACTTTTATGTTCCTTTGTCCTTATGTTTAGTTTGTAATGGGATCTTCATCTTGGGGGCATGATCATCCCTCTTGATCGTTGTATTCCATCTTGGTAACGTAAGTGCATTCAAACCCTCCCCTCGATGTTCATGGCTACTTTAGTGTGAGTTTGAAGTAGGTTCATCCTCTCACTAAAGTGGGGGCTAAATGTGTTATAGAAAAATGGCCCTTTGTCATTTTCATGGTGTTGGAACTATGTTGCTTTGATTTTATGTTGTAACATGGCTTGAACATGCTTATTTAGGTACTAAAATTCAAAGAACGACATCTTGTGAAGGTGTTGTGAAGTGTTGAAAGACATTTATACATTCTTTTAGACTCTATTTAATATAATTTACCTAAAAATCACCTTTTTTTCTCATCAACAAGTCCTATATTGAAGTGTTGTAAAGTCTTGTAACAAGCCTTCATGCTTTTCTAGGCACATCTTCACTATTTACACCTTTCTCATACTTTATTTTGTCTTTTTATGCCCTCATATGACTTAATTAAGTGTATTTTTTAATATTATCCCGACAAATAACATTAAATACAACATTATTCCTGACACTTGTTTTTAGGTCCTAGGTGGGACCCATTCACCATGGGTGGTGAATGAGGCCCCCCTTGGCCCTGAATTCAAAATATTTTAAATTTCCTTTCAGGGTTTTATTCAAAAACACTTGATGTCGGCCTATGATGAGGTTCGAACGGATAATAAGGCACAAGAATTGTATAAATAAGTGATTTTCACCTCATTTTATATCTCTCCTCACTCAAGTATTCAATTTCTTAATACATTCAAGCATGAACAAGCATTTTTACATCATTAATTAAAGCACTTTTCAAGCACTTTGAAGTTTCCATTGACATTACTTTAGAATTACAAGATCAAGAGTTAGGTGAGTTGATATCATTTGCATGTTATTACTTATCTTTCTCTTGCATTTTCATTATCTTTTCAAGGGTTTAATTACCAAAAGTGTGGTTTGACCAAGGGAAACCCCTATTCACTAACCCTAATCATTTTTCCCCTTTTGTTTGTGTATTTACAACCTTTTGTTTGCAGATTTGACAGGTTATTAGGAGTTGAAGATTGATTTTTCTGTCAACTAGGTGCTTCAAGTCAACATAAGTCAATTTCAAGCGTGGAGAGAGTTATTTGTCCATTTTTTGCAGATTTGACTTCGATAACCCAACATGCAAACATTTCCAGATCTGGTGTTGCAGAGTTGTCTCCTGGTTTTTTAGAAATTTGGGAGAGGACTGATTCACCACCTATGGTGAATGAGTCCCACTTTAGGACTGGAAAGTTGAGTTTTGCCAGATTTCAGATCCTGACAGACAGAAATTAGCTCTTGACAGTTTTTCATTAGTAGGTGGACTAATTCGCCACCCTGGGTGAATGAGTCCCACTGTGAAAAATTAGTAAATTTTATCAGCATTCCAGACACTCCATAAAGCTCATACTTCATCTAGGTGCACTCAAATTTACTCATGTACTTTCTGTTCTACATAATTTCTTCATTTTCATAGTTGTTTGCATATCACAATGTGTTTTCAAAAATAGCTTAAATTGCACTTTTGCATTCATTTTAGTTCATTTCAATCAACAAATTGCATTTAGTTAAGTTCATCATATCACATTGCACACATCCTAATTTGAGTGTTACACAAGCATTTTTGGACCTAAATCTCTCCTTTTGGGTGAAAAACCCTAGAAGTGCTAGAGGAAGCATTTAGGTTCCCAAAAATCTATGTTTCAAGATGATCTCTCATATTGGAGTCACCAAAAAATTATTCCTTTTCCTTGCTTGATTTGGGAATAATTAATGATAAATTAGACCTAATGTCGCCTTGATCTAGTGTTGTGAGGTGTTTTACACATCCACATTAGTTCTTGGGCCCTTTTTAAGCTAATTTAACCTAACTCTATCCTAATTTAATTTTGAAAAATGTATTTATTTACATCTTCACATTAAATTTAGGAGGCTTGTAAATAAAGTGGACCTTATCTAGTGTTGTAATGTTTTTTACACATTCACGTGAGATTTAGGGCCCTTCTAAGCTAAATAGACTCATTTTTTCCTTAATTTAGTGTTGTAAAGTGCATTTATTTACACTTTCACATTGGATTTTGGGACCTCTTACATTTATAACCTTTATATCATCATTAATAGGCCCCTATGACCCCATATTGTGCATCCCAAGGCATATTTTGATCAAAGACCTGACAAAATCAACATATAAACTTGATTTCTTCACTCCCCAACATCCCAACTGGAAAATAGCCCCTGTGGGACCCATTTTCTACCTTGGGTGAATGAGTCCCATCCAGGTGGGACTCATTCACATAGGATGGCGAATGAGTCCCATTTGGACTATTTTTGAGGTTTGAGTGGGAAAATTTGGGTTTTTGAGTTTAAATTTCTTCAATGTCAGCCTTGGGGATCAAATTAACAATCATTTGAGTGGCTTTCCTATATAAGAGAGCTTTCAAATCCTCATTTCTTCCAAGAAACATCATACCTTCATTTCATCAAGTCAAGCATTCAAGAGTTAGGCATTTCAAGTCTTCACAAGGTGATCAAGATAGCTTTCAAGATCATTCCTAAGGAATTCGAGGGCAAGATTATTCATCAATTGTTGCAGCACTTCAAGATCTATCATCATGGAAAGGTTCTAATTGCATTACTTTCATCATTTGGTTTAATTACCTAAAAGTGGTTTGACCAAGGCAAACCCCCATTCTCTAACAATCAACACTTTTTTTCTCTTTCTTTGTGTGATTGCAGATCTAGGTGCTCTAAAGGCTTGGAAATGATTGAAGAATAGGTTTCAAACTTTTTGGGGACATCTCCCTATTTTCAAGGTCAAAATCTTCACAAAAATTCACTCACAGCCCTAAAAATTAGGGTTTCAGATTTGAGAACCTGGAGAAGCAAAAAGAGTAGACTGAGAAGTGTAGATCCAAACTTTGAATTTCTAGAAAAGTCAAACTAGACTCATTCCCCATTAGTGGAAAATGATTCCCACTATAGGTGTTTTTTGGAGATCTTTGTAAATTTGGATACCCATTTCCCAAAACGTGTTCCGGTGTAGTTTCCCATAATTGGGACTAATTCACCCAGAATGTGAAATGAGTCTCACTAGCATAAAAAGCCATATTTTTCTGTATTTCATAGCTCCATTTCATCTCTCTTCAAATTCTAGGTGCACACTTCTAGTTTCATATCTTTTCATTACAGTTTGTTCATATTCGTAGGTCATTTAGCATTGGTTTGCATATCACACTGTGTTTTCCAAAATTTTGTGTTTTCCAAGTTTACACTTGGTGGTGAACCCCTTTCTTATCTCAATCATATCCTAGGATACCTTATTGTTATATCTCGTATATCCTTCATTGGGTTAAGATCTTTAAGGCATCCTTGAATGTTAGTTGGAGGAAAGTGATGTTTTATATCTTAAACCATAAAGCATCCATTTTTTTACTACACACATATAAAAAAAATTTAGACCTAAAAATAATAAAATCCCATCTAGCACCATATTCTATCAAACCTAACACTCACCAACCCATTCCTGCAACTAAATCTAGAATATCCATGAGGTAGTGTATACATCCACAGATGACTGCACATTTTTGGGAGCGATGGTGGATGATATTTGACAGTCCACCACACGCTAATCTAGAGGTCCCATTATATTTTCTGAGGAAACTATATGTATAGTTTATTTTGGGGAAAAATCCCAATTATTTTTATTTTAAATAATTTTAGGGTGTTGGTGGTGGCATGCCACAATAAAGGTTAGGGGAAAGGGTTGATCCCCAATGCCCCATGCATGTGCAACCCCTTGTTTCTCCTCTTGGTCCTACCATTCCCACACCTGTGCATCAACGTGTGGTGATATATGCACTAGGATTTCTAAGTACGCTCATGGGAAACCTTGATGAGCATGCTACTACGACGGTGGCTAGGGATCCTAGAGACCGTGACAATGGAGGATCATTTTATGGATTTGGTCCTAGTATCACTCCATGAGTGTTGACACCACATGTATGTACTAGTTGCCATCAGTTATGCTATGGACTTGATCAGGCCACACCCAGTTTGGGTGGACATGGAGATTCTAGTGTATCATCTGGTTACATCATTTCATTCGTAGAATTTCTTACTACAAAGCATTACCCTACAGATAGTGTGACATAGTTATGAATATACAAATCTACATTTTGAATTTATAAGAATTTTAATGAACATATATATCAAAAAAAATTACAACATGTTTTAATAATCAAACTATTTGGTGTAGATGAAACTAACCATAGGGGAATCATCAACTCCTCAAGTACATATGTCGACACCAGTGCTAGTCAACAACCCTTATGGGGTATTTTGATTTCAATTTTTTAAATTATGTATGAAATAATTTTTTAACTTGACTTTTTAATTTGTAATTCAATCATGAACATATGTTTTAAATATTTAAGTTGGTTTAGGGGACTCAATTGACTTCCATGTCGATTCCACTTGAGGGGTTGTGGATTGATCATCCATTGTCAAGCAACTAATATCAAGTGCAGGTACATTTATATTGTAAATTATTTAACTTGTTACTATACTTACAATTATGAATTTTGAATTCACTATATATCAAATGTGCATGTACACTTGTAAATATTGTAAGTGTTAAATGTCTATATATGTATGTCTAGGTTGATAGAACAATGAGAATGGGGATCAGACAAACATTAGATGTGGTAGCTACTCATGAGGCATCTGAATTTTAGGTTGTTTAAAAAAATTTCTACTCAAACTGTGCAAACTTTAATATATATATTTTAACCTAATTTTTGAGTATATGTGCTTTAAATTTGGCATTGTAGGACTTTGTTAGTGTCACTTTATGCCCCCATGCTTAGGTCACAACACCTCAAGGAGGACATGTAGAGCAGCCAGATATCATGGTAATTTAATTTTTTTATTATATTTAAAGTCAATTACAAATTATACATTATGAATAACTTAAATTAAATTCAAAAATTGAATATATATATGAGCTCATACATGTTAAATTCTTTTTCTTTTATATCATGAGACACATCTTGTAGATGAGCATGTACAGACAAGTCCTGGAATAAAGGGTGGACAACCTCTTACAGTACAATTTAAATATGATGAATTATAAATTAATTTAATTAAATCTTTTTTAATTGTAGACTTACATCTAATTTCAACTTTCTTTCTCTTGTATATGTAGATTGATTCAAAGCATTTAGAGGTTGGTCTAGGTGCACCAAAGCATGCAACAAAGCTAGATATCATGGTAATTTAATTTTATGATGAATTATAAATTAAATTATCAATAAATAATTTTTAATCATCTTACATTTGATTTCATCTTTATTTCTCTTGTACAGAGTGGTTCAGGTCATCCACGTAGTCTGCATGGTGTGAAGAGGTCTCTTGTTTATAGATTCGATATGAGTTAGATGATTTCATGGGTTGTATTTGATTATTTCATGGACTACATACTTGGTTTCTCATGGACTTAATATATTGTTTCATGGACTTTATTTCATGGGTTGTACTCTGATGGACTTAATATCTATTAGTTTCATGGACTTAATATATTGTAAATAATGGACTTCATTATTGTTTAATTTTCATTTACACATGTGCATTTATGCATTTTATGTGAAATTTTAATACGCAATTGATATGACATATTTGTACTTTCCAAAAGATTCATATTCAAGACATTAATATGACATTAATATGAAATTAAAGTTGAAATTAATAGGAAATTCCAATATTTGTACTTTACAAATTTAACTTGATCCATACATGATATATACATGATAATTAGTCAATGAACTTATTTAATTCATTTCATAATAGGATGTCTTAAAGGGTCTTAATAGGATGTCTTAAGGGGTCCTAATAGGTTTTCTTAAGGGTTCCTAATACAACGTCTTAACTTGGGGATCAAAGACATAAAAGAGTTATTGGAACCTATATTCTTAACCTATGGACAACTTAAATTGCTAGCAAGTAGTCCAACAATTAAGTGAAGAATGTTGGTACAAAAAAGTCAATTGTTTTACAACATA